>JAENPR010001447.1:0-153340 GCA_018135685.1 Themeda triandra | reverse complement strand
CAGCTCCACAAAACAACGAAGATACAAATCCTCGCCTCCCCAATACGAGGCATCACCACCAAAGCTCGAGTTGTCGAACTCCGGCCTCTTCTTCTAGGCACCAACCAACCACCGAGACGAAATTGGGCCGATCTGTTCAAAGCAACTCGTGATCAACAGGATAGGCTCATAGAGTTTTTTGCTCAGTTTGGTTGCGCCAGAGGACCGCCGCCGGCGAAGCTCCGCCGCGCGCCGCCGCCGTCCTCTGCTTGGAGCGGCCGACAGGTGGACCCCGTCCCCTGCGGGGCCCGCTGGCAGAGCGAGCGCGGTGTGCACGTGGTCGGGTGCACCTAGCTTTTTCACCCGAGCCTGGGTACACTTGGGGTACCCATAGCAGTTTAGGTTGATTTTCAGAAAAAGGAAAATAGGTTTTCCAGATTTGGTATTAAGTTTCAAAAATACATATCTCTATCATTTTTAATCCAATTGTGGTGATTCAACTTGGGTTATTCTTCTTATGAGCAGTAGA
This sequence comes from Themeda triandra, assembly GCA_018135685.1. Classification (NCBI taxonomy): domain Eukaryota; kingdom Viridiplantae; phylum Streptophyta; class Magnoliopsida; order Poales; family Poaceae; genus Themeda; species Themeda triandra. The sequence goes on along the minus strand of JAENPR010001447.1, from coordinate 152,832 downwards.
TTCTATAGAAAATATGAGATGTGGCTTTTGGCATACTTTGCTGTAGAACTTTATTTAATTCTTTGCTATGGCATTTATCTTTGGAAATTCATAGTAAATCACCTATTGCTCAGAAAAATGTGAGACTTGCTTTGTTAGGCTAGTTTTGATATGCTTTATCCGTATGAGCTCTCACATGATCATGTTATGTGGTAAATTCTAGAGTTGCTGTTCAAGTGCTATGAATGTCACCATGTCTAAATAATTCATAATTAATTCATGCTTTGTCCAATGCTGATGAAATTTGATATGCCCTGTTTTTAGTTCATGCTTTAGACATACATGTCACTGGTTGGTGATTTGGAGCACTTTGGTAGTACAAAGTATTTTCAGGTGCCCTGTTTAGTTCTGCCTTGTGATTTTTGTGTAGGACAAAGTACTTACTGTTTTGAGTTGAATTTTCTGTGGTAGGCTATTCAGGACATGTATTAGCTTCTGTAATTTTTATGGAATTTTCTGTACTGTCCAGATAGGACTTGCTGTTGTAGCCTACTCCTTTCTAGCGGGTTATCGTGCTTGTTTGCATAGAGAATAGTAGGTCTAGCCTGAGATTTGATACATTGCTGCTATATAGACTTGAACATGACATCATTACATCATTCCTACAGCAACACTTGTATTTACTTTCGGCATTTGCACCATACAGGATCGCTAGGCAACAACCCGCAGCACGAGGAGCAAGACGTGGAGGATCCTCAGGAGCCCGAGCTGCAGGAGGTAGCCGAGGAGGAGGTTCCAGAAGCTGACCTTCCTGACTGTCCTAACCACGTGCCCAGCTCGTTTGTCAAAGGCAAGCCCCGGTGCATCCTCCTATGTTTCCGCAAGTTTTAAATTTGAGTCCTTTATTTATTATGATGCATTACGTTATAGGCGTTGATATGGAACCATAGAGATGCACTAGGACTACCTCTGCTGCCATAAATATCCTATTATTAGGTTGAGGTTTTCGATATTGCTTAGCTTGCTAACTAGTCGGTAGAAGCCGAGTGATCGACTATCACTCGCGAATGGTAGGTGTTACTACCCCTGGATTGATGATGATGTTGGTAGGTTGTAGAACATAACCATGTGGCCATGATGAAATCACCTCTAATATATCATGGCACACGAGCATCCTCGGATCATTTTGAACAGTGCCTCACATATAGCTGGAAGGGCGGGGGTGCTCAACCTCGAAGCCTTGAATCTACTTGGGCCGGGTTTCAACTTCCAGGTATCCATGCCGGCGATGGGGGTGGTAGTAAACAAGGTGCCCGGTCGTGAGTCCTTAAGATGGGGCGGTGTCATTTGATGGGCACGCTTACCTGTTGGCTGCCGGGAGTTTCCTTGGTCATGGTGATGAGTTGTTGATCCCGCGTTTCCCGAGTAGATCGTGGTGACCGTCACTCACTCTGGCCAGTGAGTGTGGTTTGTGTGATGGAATATTCGCCAGCTGGTTTGCAATCGATTATAATCGCCATCGGTCCTGGATAGCGACTAACTTGACCGAGCAGTTACGGTGCCGCAAATAAGATTTGAAATGCGAGTTGGTTATGTTCTTCACATGATGGTTTAATGATTATTCAATCAATGCGGTGATGATAATTAGATTGATTGCTTCTACTAAAATGATGACTAGTGCAGGATGCAAACTTAGCATGGTTAGGTAACAACCTAATGGGATAAGCTAGAGAGTCCTTTATCACTAATCGAAGATTTAAAAGCTCATCTTTTGGCAAAGAAAGGAGTCGGCTAACCCACATACAGCCTGGCATCCACCAAAGTGTCTTTATTTTCTTTTAGACGGTTAAGTCTTGCTGAGTACAATGTACTCAGGGTGCAATTCCCAATTGTTGTTGCAGATGGGGAAATGTTTTATGGCTATTGCCCGACCTGTCTCCATCCTGCCGTCGGAGAAGAGTAGATCGTGGGCACGATCATTCCAGTTGTCGCATCCCTTTTTTTTGTGGAGTATGATGAAGGACATGGCACTATGTTTCTAAAAAACATTTGGGGAGTGTTTGAGAACATGTTAATCTATTTGCTTCCGCACTATGTCGAGAACTTGGTTTGTAATAACTAAAGTATGCTATGTAATATCTATTTGAGAACTTTTATGTAATAATTATGGATGGTATTTCGTTGGGCCTTTACCGGCCTGGGGTGTTACTTGATGTTTGTGCGAAAATCCTTCGTGGTCTTCTGGACTACCGGGCTGGTTTGGTTACTAAGTTCTAATTAAGTTGCCACGTCAGCTTGATTAGTGCTTCGTAATTAAATTAGTTGGTCGGTTCTGTTACACTGTGCCTCCGCATGCGGCCATGGCGGACGTCGGGCGACGGGCTGCCATGTTCGAGCTGGATCCGACATCAGCGATGACTGCTGGCGCGAATTCGACACCCACCCACACCACCACACCTCTATGGCCGCTCCGTGTCCCCCGTCCCCGCTCTCTCCCTTCCACGACAGTGGGTGGCTCCCGCGAGGTAGGTAGGGAAGGATCTATATCTATGTCCTTCCTCCCCGTCCTCCATTCCTCTCAATCCATGATCCCCCTCCTCCCTCCCCTCTCTAGATTTTTTGTGATTCTGTGATGTTCCTACGGTGTTTCAGTGCATTATTTTGCAATGCTTTGGGCTCAAATGATGAGATGTTTCTCTGATGTTGCCCCCTCTCCTTCTCCTACCCCGCTCTGGATCTAATATTTCGCTTACAGGTTCGCCGGTGGTTCATTGTTTTGTTTTGAATGTTTCAGGCACAGACGATGAGTTGTTTCCCCTGATGTGCAATCCTTTCTCCTCCCTCCTCTCCTCTACTCTGTGTTTTGAAAGACCACCCTCATTTAGTGCAGCAGTAGACGTGATGATGTTTTGCATATGATGAGTTCTTCCCTCTGATGTGCAATACTTCTCTCCCTCCTCCCCTCTACTCTGTGTTTCAAAGCCCCCCGTTTGGTGCAAAAGCAATCATGATGATGTCTCGTGCATAAATGATGAGTTGTTTCCTCGATGTGCAATCCTTCTCCCCTCCCCGCTCTCCTCTACTCGTGTTTGGAAAGACCATCCCCATTTGGTGCAACAACAGTTGTGATGATGTTTTGGTTCTTTTGATTTTTTTGTTTCTTTTTTTTGTTTTTCATTTCAACTCATATTTCAACCCATGTTTCAATCCATGTTCTTCCATGTTTCAGAGGCACGCCGGCCATCTTAGGCGGCAGCGGCGGACCGGTGGAGGAGTAGGGTCGCGGGGTGTGCGCGGCATGGGATGTGTGTGTCGTGGGTGTCGTGTGGGGCGCCCGTGCGTGCGCTCGTGTGTGTGTCCACGGTGTGGTGTATGTGCGTTGCGGGGAGGAGACGGGCTGGGCCCTATCCGTTCTAAGCATAGAACATTCTCGGTAATGCTCTTGATAGAGCGTTCGCACATGTCAAACACCAGTTGGCCCGAGCGAGGGTGGGGGAGGCGGCCCGTGTGGACGCACACCCCCCCAAACCCAGTTAGTTGCGAAGTTAGTAGAGTCAGTCGGTCTCAATGTGTGGTTTGTGAACTTTAAGTGCTTAGTTGTTTTGTGCTTATGTTAATGTTTGTTTTGGATTTTTGTAATGAGTGCAATGATCTTGTGGTTTTGACCACAATGTCATTTAGTCTATAGGCCTAAGGCATAAGGACTAATGTATAGATAGTTGGGTTTTGGTTTCCTCTTGTTTTTCTGCATCCTGTCCCTTTGGAGCAATCTGTCTTCCTCGGCTTATATCTCAAACTTTGGATGACCAAAAATCTTGACAAAATGATGGACAATAGTAGACTTCAAGATCGTTCTCAGTGTACAAGAACTACCATCATATCTGTTATGGTTTGAGAGTTATGAAAATCACAAGACGAACAATCTGTGCTGAAAGAAATCTGGAGCAGTCAGTAAAGATCTGGGCACAACGTTTTCTCTGTGTGAGCGATGGTCATGAAATTTTTCTGGATAAATTTAGATTTCCGTGCCTTTCCAATGCCGTATCAATCGTCTTCATATCTGTTCTGAGCTGGGAGTTATGACTGTTACAATTTGAAGGTTCTATGCTGTCTGAAAATTGGAGCAGTTTCAGTTGTGGGCTGTTCTCGACCAACATAACTTCAGAATCTGGAAACATGTATTGTAAGAAAGTTGGAGAGGATTTCTTAAGCTTTCCAACGGTGTAAAGTATGACTTTATTGAATTAACAGAACTGGAGTTACAGCTATTTTTCTGTGCTGCTGAATTGCTGCTCGTGAGTGATTCCAGATTATTTGTTTCTGCCTATGCATACGAGTTTCTCTTGAATATCAAAGGTCTTTATGGCAACCTAGCTCACTTAGAAGATGTAAGCTATCCACTGGTTCCCCTATTTGGTCTTATCTTAAGGGGGTAGCCACGAAGAAGGAGTTGCAAGATGAAGGTTGTATGCATTCAACGCACGTTACCTGAATAGCAGCTGTCTCTATTGTTGAGAGGTCTATCCCTAAGCAGGCATTAGTAACTTGTTAGAAGAACTTAAGAAACAGCTGAAGGAGTTGCTGGAGAAAGGTTTTATATGTCATAGTTCGTCTCCATAGGGTGCCCCTGTGATCTTTGTTGACAAGAAGGATGGTACTAAGCGTATGTGTGTTAATTATCATTCTGAAGTTACTATCGAGAACAAGTATCCGTTGTAGAGAAATTATGACTTGTTTGATCAGCTAAGAGGTACTTGTGTGTTTTCTAAGATTGATCTACATTCCGGTTGTCAACAATCAAAGATTCAGAATGTAAATATACCGAAGACAACTTTCACTATGAGGTATGGGTTGCATTAGTACACAGTTATGTCCTTTGGTCTGACATATGCACCTATCTACCTTGTGCACATGATGAATAGGGTGTTCGTGGAGTGTCCTGATAAGTTTGTGGTGGTTTTCATTGATGACACCCTGGTGTTCCCTAAGACTGAAGGAGAACATGCTGAACACTTAAGGCTAGTCCTACAGAAGCTTAGAGAACATAAGTTGTGTGCTAAGCAGAGCAAGTGTGAATTTTGGTTAAAGGAAGTTTCTTTCCTGGGTCATGTTGTCTCTATAGGAGGTTCATTGAAGGATTCTTCAAACTTTCTAAGCCTATGACAACTCTACCAGAGAAGAGTGCCAAGTTTGTATGGTTTGATAAGTGCCAAGCTAGTTCTGAAGGATTAAAGAAGAGATTAACAACAGCTCTGCCAGATCTGAGTAAGAAGTTTTCGACCTAATGTGATGCATCTCGACAAGGTTTAAGGTGTGTTCGTATGCAAGAAGGTAGAGTTGTTGTGTATGCCTCAAGGCAAGTTGGTGATGATGACATATGAATAATGTGATGTCGGACTTCTTTGCAAATGAATTCTATGGAAGTCACAATGCTTACACCAATCATGTTTTGTGAGATTTATTGGTGGGAAGTTCTCTGTAAATGAATTTTGGATGTGCTCTATGTAAGAAAGCACTAGGTTATGTCTGAACTATGGAGGCATAAGTTGGACTAATCAACTTACGAGATGTCAAGTTATCCATTGTGGAGCATAGAGGTATTTACTTGGATGTAAAGAGTGACATCAAGGTTGATCATAAGAAATTCAAAGGATCTTTAATAAGTTGAAGTTGATCTAGTGACACTATATTTGGAATAGAATTGATAGTGATATCAAGCTATAGTGGGCCATAACCCACAGTCCCAAACATGGTTTATGCCTTGGCGATTTGGAGGAAGCAATCATTTGGAGAGGAAAAAGTTGTTGTCAATGTGCTTAGCATATAATGGGTGCTATAAAAGTTCGAGTGACGCCAAGATCAAGTGAAGGCAGAAATCAAGTGATGTCACTAGTACTATATAGTTGCTAGTCAATAAAGTTCACCTTTGAACAAGAGGAATCGCAATGGTTAATTGGAAGAAGAAAGAACTAAGGAATTGTGCTTAAAGGTTGAGCAACTTAATCTAAGCGTAGTCACTAATGCTTTGGAGTTGGTATTACAATCTACTATGGAATATAAGAATCTAGAGGATATCAATAAGTTTTGAGTTGGGACATCATTATTGGATTGTACTAGTCAAGAGAATGTATGTCTTGAAAGAATTTGGTAAAGGAAATGTCGTTGTCATTGTTCTTAGCAAAGGAGAGTTATGCTAAGGAGTTTTGGAGGACACCATGGTTTAAGAATTATATTTGAGGTTTGAGGAACTTGACCCAAAAGTCAATTGTCTATTGAAGTTGGAAATAGGAGAGGGTTGAAAGTATGGATTGAAAAGAAAATAGCAGAACATGTTAAGTTATAATGTGGGATCTGTGGGGACGAGAGCTTGTCATACAATTGATAGTAATATGGTCTTTATGAGGAGCGTAAAGAGTTTTTGTGCGAAGAATAAGTTAGTACCTCGCTATAACGGTTCATTCAATGTTATTAAAAAGCAAGGAGTGACCTAATCATCAGAAGATAACCGACAATTGGTTTGGAGTTACGTGTGAGTTGTTTGGAGTGTTTGTCAAGGACTTGGAATCTGTGAGCATGTTATATGGAGTATGGTTAAGAGGTATGCATAGAAAAGTGAAATCGTCCGTCGGAAAGGTGGTACTACTCAAGACAGTGAAGAAGGTTCAATGGCAGATTATTCCAATCTCTTCGATCACCATCTTCCGAATGTCGGGACGAGATTCCTCTTAAGGGGGTAGAGTTGTAACACCCCAAAATTTTGCTTTTTTTAATAGAGTTAAATGATTTTATTTGAATTTTGTGCTCATGAAAACATAGGCAAGATAATATTTTTCATGAAAATTAAAATTATCTTAGGCTTAGAAACATTGTTGTTGCATACATGCTGATGCATTTCGTTTTATGTGATGAGTGGTTTTAATCCAAAACTCAAAATAATTTCAATTGCTTTTGAAAAACGATTTTAAAATAGCTTTAAAATAAAAAGAAAAAGGTAAAACCTTTCTTTCTTCTCTCCTTGGCTGCGAAGAAGCTCGAGCCTGCCAGGCCAAAATCTGCACAGGTGTGTGCGTTTCCTTTTCCTCTGCTCTTTTCCTTCCGTTTGGCTGACCAAAACCTTCTGCTGTACACGGCGTCGTCGTCGTCGTTTGATCACGATGGAAAGAACGTAAATTTTCCTTTCTGGAAGCAGCCTATCTCCCACCTCCAGATCGTAACCGAGCCGGGCTCTGCCTGCTGTGTTACGCTCTTCGCCTATATATATTTGGAGGGCCTCACGTTGCGTCGTTTTTATGAACCCTATTCGCAGCATCCGCCAGCAGCTAGCCCTAGCGCCGCCTTCGCCCAGCCAGAGCAGCCGCAAAACCTAGCCAATGTCGGCCGAGCCGTTTGGTTGCTTCGCTGATGAATTCAACTCCTTGCCGAGCTCCGTCGTACCATCGAAGCCACCGAGTTGCTGCTGGGATGCCTCGCCATCGTCAAGATCTTTGTTCCGTGCTTCTTCTCATCCCGTTAAGCAAGCCCGCTGCTTCGGCCTGATCGAGACAGTGAAGGACCCCAAGCGTCGACTTGCTGCATGATTCTCCGTCATGGCGTTAGCTTGCTAACCAAGCCGTCCATTGCTCTTATACGCAAACCATCCAGCATGCCATGCCTGCCTTGAAGGCCAAGAACGCCGATGGTTTTCGTTGAGTGTCGACGTCCGTTTGGATCGCGTCAACTAGCAGATGAAACCACTGCCGCCGTTGACCTTTGCCAAACCTTGCAGAGCTGCTGAATCGCCCTGCTGAGATCCCCACATCGCCATCAACGTCAAGCTTTGCGTATCCACCTGATGACACTAGGTGAGTTCATCGATCACCTTGTGTGCGTGTTTGCTCAGATCAGAAAACACAAAACCGAGGCATGTACGTTCCTTTATCCAACTCCAGTGAATGAAGCTTGCTCCATCGCCGGCCATGCCTGCATGCTCCAGTTGCTAGCTTTGCTTCTTAGCTTTAATGACATCACTTTTAGTTTGATCACATCATCCACATGTTTTCTTGCCGTTTTTCTTTATAAAAACAAATCCAAAAATACCATGGTTATACACATATATCCTATCATCTTGAGCCATCCGGAGGTGAGCATATTATCACGATCTGTACCCTATTTAGAACTGCTCTATATCTCTATCCCTCGTGCCTTAGCTTCTATCTTCTTTCTTCTATATTCAGTCCATGTCTCTCCGTTCATGCCATGCAGTTGACCTGATTGCTCCCGCCATTCCAGGAGACATACGAAACATGATGTGAGCTTTATCTGTCATCATCTTCTCGAGCTAGGTGAGTTCACCGATCGTCATTGCGTGCGTGTGTACTCTTATAGCTCAGTAAAACCCAACCGAGGTCCATGCGTAGCAATCATTGAAGTCCAGTTCATCCATGCACCGTGCGCCATGCTTAGCTTGGTGACGTCATGGATGTGTTTTATGGCCGTTTTCCTTTAGAAAAATAAATCCATAAATACAATAGAAATACTTGTATACACTTTATCTTGTTTTACACATAAAATCTCTGTTTTAACTCCTATTTGGTCGATTCAAATTGCGTTGGATTCGTTGGTCCGTAAACTACGTGTTAGTTCTACAGTTAGCTTAGTTTGTAGCTTTTAGATTTCGAGTTCATATTTAATGCATTATTAGTCAATAAGAAAAATCATTACAAATTCATATCTTCGCCGTTGTAGTTCCGTTTTCGGTGCACTTGACGTCTATCTGATCATAGCAACGAGTAGAGTTGTTTTACAAACTTTTCATTTTGTTTTATTGTGATTGGTGTACTGTTCTAATTTAGTTCTATTGCTTGCTTCGTGTATGATTGCATAGATTGTTTGAGTGGTGTTCCACGACTGTGTCCCGTCGGTGAGTTTCACGATGGCAATCAAGAAGAAGTGAAGATCAAGAGGCAGTTCTACAAATATTTGGGATTTGAAGAAAGGATCTGAGTTTAAGGCAAGTATAGTAGGACCATCCTTGTGTCCTATTCACTATCACTAAAATTCATATGCATGTGTCCTTTGTCACCTTGTATAGGATTACCTAGTCTTGTTTACCTGTTACCTTGTTAAACTCGGGCTAACGGATTATGCAACAATTCTAAAATATGACTTTTTAGCAACTTGGAATCTAGAGGGTTAAAGTGTTTGGCTACTTTCCACTCACTTGATGTTCCCTCTCCCTAAGGACTTATCTGTAAGCGATCATCCGGGACTTAACGTGCCGCTGTGGGGGCTATATGGCTCTGGCTCTAGTGCATTCAAGAGACCTTTTCTAGCTTGTGAGAGGGAGGGCTGAATTGGGTATAGGGCGGCTCCTCCATGGTGTGTATAGCCGGGTAGGTTGTGTGCCACTTTGGGAGGAGGGATTCCCTATATCCGACGACAAGGCGACCCTTGGTTGTTAGACGAACTTTTGAGTGGCTTTATAGTGAGACCCTGCTTACTCACCTTGGAAGTGTGTTTGGGGAGTCATGACCCCTAGCAAATGGGAATCACGACTCACAGGTAAAGGGTACACCTCTGCGCAGAGTTAAATCGATATGTCGTCCGTGCCCACGGTTAGGGCGGCCAAGGGATTCTTATGGAATAGATGATCACTGTTTGTTATTGCTTATTGTTAATGTTGATGTTAATTGTATTATTTAATCATGTTTACCTGATCATGTGGTTTTGGGAACACTACCTTGATGCTAAATGCTAAAACATGACATATACTAAAAGCTACTGCAATACAACCGTGTCTACCATTTGAGCCTCATGAACGCTATACTTGCGGAGTTCGACATGGACTCACCCTTGCTATTCCTACCACCTCAGGAGAAGTTTAGGCTTGTGATCAACCGGTTGGATCCGGTGGAGTCGAGTCCTTATCTGAAGATCGGAGTTGTCTTCCCGTTGTTTGCTACCTAAGGGTATATCTCTTTTATACTAAGTACGTTATTTATTAAGCATTGTTTACTGATACTACCATTTACTTGTAGCTATATGTGGGAATTGACTCCTAGGACTCACATATGGTGTATATCTGGTTCTGTTCTTAAAACCGGGTATTACAAGTGGTATCAGCTCAATGCTGACTGTAGGACGCAAGCCTAGGTAGAAATTGGCCGTCTTAAGTTTTTGACATTGTTAGAACATCTTTGTTCTATATACCTTGATATTTTCTTCTCTATTGTATCTCTAGCCTTGATATTTAACTCCTCCTTGATGCTTGTTTCAAAGTCCTTGTTGTTGTATCTCTAGTCTTGATATTCAACTCCTCCTTGATGCTTGTTTCAAAGTCCTTGTTCTCATCCTTGTTGAGTTCTTGCTATCTCTCCAAACCTTGCCTCATTCTCTAAGTTTTCTCTCTATAAGCGGTTCGTAACAAGAAGGCCGCTCGCACCAGCTTTGGAGGATCATGCTTCACTAGATGGAACTATGCTCTAACAAGACCCCGGAATGGAGAAACTCATCTTGCCTTACAGAGCGGAATGAACAAATAAAGGAGATGGCTTTGACTATACAACTACGACATAAGAAGCAGGAAGATAGCCAATTAGAGTTAGCAGAAGTAAGACAACAATATGAGGAAGCTCTTGATGAGATAGATGAGTGGAGAAGTCGTGCTAGCCTACCCAAGATAAATGAAATGGAAGACTTGTCCCGCTCAACCCCATGCAAGAGGTGTTACCCCGGATGTCGCTGCAATCACACCGTATTTCAAGAAGTAGGAATTAGTGTCCCCTATTGTAATAAACCGTTAGTTGCGAAGTTAGTAGAGTCAGTCGGTCTCAATGTGTGGTTTGTGAACTTTAAGTGCTTAGTTGTTTTGTGCTTATGTTAATGTTTGTTTTGGATTTTTGTAATGAGTGCAATGATCTTGTGGTTTTGACCACAATGTCATTTAGTCTATAGGCCTAAGGCATAAGGACTAATGTATAGATAGTTGGGTTTTGGTTTCCTCTTGTTTTTCTGCATCCTGTCCCTTTGGAGCAATCTGTCTTCCTCGGCTTATATCTCAAACTTTGGATGACCAAAAATCTTGACAAAATGATGGACAATAGTAGACTTCAAGATCGTTCTCAGTGTACAAGAACTACCATCATATCTGTTATGGTTTGAGAGTTATGAAAATCACAAGACGAACAATCTGTGCTGAAAGAAATCTGGAGCAGTCAGTAAAGATCTGGGCACAACGTTTTCTCTGTGTGAGCGATGGTCATGAAATTTTTCTGGATAAATTTAGATTTCCGTGCCTTTCCAATGCCGTATCAATCGTCTTCATATCTGTTCTGAGCTGGGAGTTATGACTGTTACAATTTGAAGGTTCTATGCTGTCTGAAAATTGGAGCAGTTTCAGTTGTGGGCTGTTCTCGACCAACATAACTTCAGAATCTGGAAACATGTATTGTAAGAAAGTTGGAGAGGATTTCTTAAGCTTTCCAACGGTGTAAAGTATGACTTTATTGAATTAACAGAACTGGAGTTACAGCTATTTTTCTGTGCTGCTGAATTGCTGCTCGTGAGTGATTCCAGATTATTTGTTTCTGCCTATGCATACGAGTTTCTCTTGAATATCAAAGGTCTTTATGGCAACCTAGCTCACTTAGAAGATGTAAGCTATCCACTGGTTCCCCTATTTGGTCTTATCTTAAGGGGGGTAGCCACGAAAAAGGAGTTGCAAGATGAAGGTTGTATGCATTCAACGCACATTACCTAAATAGCAGCTGTCTCTGTTGTTGAGAGGTCTATCCCTAAGTAGGCATTAGTAACGTGTTAGAAGAACTTAAGAAACAGCTGAAGGAGTTGCTGGAGAAAGGTTTTATATGTCCTAGTTCATCTCCATAGGGTGCCCCTGTGATCTTTGTTGACAAGAAGGATGGTACTAAGCGTATGTGTGTTAATTATCATTCTGAAGTTACTATCGAGAACAAGTATCCGTTGTAGAGAAATGATGACTTGTTTGATCAGCTAAGAGGTACTTGTGTGTTTTCTAAGATTGATCTACATTCCGGTTGTCAACAATCAAAGATTCAGAATGTAAATATACCGAAGACAACTTTCACTATGAGGTATGGGTTGCATTAGTACACAGTTATGTCCTTTGGTCTGACATATGCACCTATCTACCTTGTGCACATGATGAATAGGGTGTTCGTGGAGTGTCTTGATAAGTTTGTGGTGGTTTTCATTGATGACACCCTGGTGTTCCCTAAGACTGAAGGAGAACTTGCTGAACACTTAAGGCTAGTCCTACAGAAGCTTAGAGAACATAAGTTGTGTGCTAAGCAGAGCAAGTGTGAATTTTGGTTAAAGGAAGTTTCTTTCCTGGGTCATGTTGTCTCTATAGGAGGTTCATTGAAGGATTCTTCAAACTTTCTAAGCCTATGACAACTCTACCAGAGAAGAGTGCCAAGTTTGTATGGTTTGATAAGTGCCAAGCTAGTTCGAAGGATTAAAGAAGAGATTAACAACAGCTCTGCGCGAGATCGAGTAAGAAGTTTTCGACCTAATGTGATGCATCTCGACAAGGTTTAAGGTGTGTTCGTATGCAAGAAGGTAGAGTTGTTGTGTATGCCTCAAGGCAAGTTGGTGATGATGACATATGAATAATGTGATGTCGGACTTCTTTGCAAATGAATTCTATGGAAGTCACAATGCTTACACCAATCATGTTTTGTGAGATTTATTGGTGGGAAGTTCTCTGCAAATGAATTTTGGATGTGCTCTATGTAAGAAAGCACTAGGTTATGTCGAACTATAGAGGCATAAGTTGGACTAATCAACTTACGAGATGTCAAGTTATCCATTGTGGAGCATAGAGGTATTTACTTGGATGTAAAGAGTGACATCAAGGTTGATCATAAGAAATTCAAAGGATCTTTAATAAGTTGAAGTTGATCTAGTGACACTATATTTGGAATAGAATTGATAGTGATATCAAGCTATAGTGGGCCATAACCCACAGGTCCCAAACATGGTTTATGCCTTGGCGATTTGGAGGAAGCAATCATTTGGAGAGGAAAAAGTTGTTGTCAATGTGCTTAGCATATAATGGGTGCTATAAAAGTTCGAGTGACGCCAAGATCAAGTGAAGGCAGAAATCAAGTGATGTCACTAGTACTATATAGTTGCTAGTCAATAAAGTTCACCTTTGAACAAGAGGAATCGCAATGGTTAATTGGAAGAAGAAAGAACTAAGGAATTGTGCTTAAAGGTTGAGCAACTTAATCTAAGCGTAGTCACTAATGCTTTGGAGTTGGTATTACAATCTACTATGGAATATAAGAATCTAGAGGATATCGTCAATAAGTTTTGAGTTGGGACATCATTATTGGATTGTACTAGTCAAGAGAATGTATGTCTTGAAAGAATTTGGTAAAGGAAATGTCGTTGTCATTGTTCTTAGCAAAGGAGAGTTATGCTAAGGAGTTTTGGAGGACACCATGGTTTAAGAATTATATTTGAGGTTTGAGGAACTTGACCCAAAAGTCAATTGTCTATTGAAGTTGGAAATAGGAGAGGGTTGAAAGTATGGATTGAAAAGAAAATAGCGAGAACATGTTAAGTTATAATGTGGGATCTGTGGGGACGAGAGCTTGTCATACAATTGATAGTAATATGGTCTTTATGAGGAGCGTAAAGAGTTTTTGTGCGAAGAATAAGTTAGTACCTCGCTATAACGGTTCATTCAATGTTATTAAAAAGCAAGGAGTGACCTAATCATCGAAGATAACCGACAATTGGTTTGGAGTTACGTGTGAGTTGTTTGGAGTGTTTGTCAAGGACTTGGAATCTGTGAGCATGTTATATGGAGTATGGTTAAGAGGTATGCATAGAAAAGTGAAATCGTCCGTCGGAAAGGTGGTACTACTCAAGACAGTGAAGAAGGTTCAATGGCAGATTATTCCAATCTCTTCGATCACCATCTTCCGAATGTCGGGACGAGATTCCTCTTAAGGGGGTAGAGTTGTAACACCCCAAAATTTTGCTTTTTTTAATAGAGTTAAATGATTTTATTTGAATTTTGTGCTCATGAAAACATAGGCAAGATAATATTTTTCATGAAAATTAAAATTATCTTAGGCTTAGAAACATTGTTGTTGCATACATGCTGATGCATTTCGTTTTATGTGATGAGTGGTTTTAATCCAAAACTCAAAATAATTTCAATTGCTTTTGAAAAACGATTTTAAAATAGCTTTAAAATAAAAAGAAAAAGGTAAAACCTTTCTTTCTTCTCTCCTTGGCTGCGAAGAAGCTCGAGCCTGCCAGGCCAAAATCTGCACAGGTGTGTGCGTTTCCTTTTCCTCTGCTCTTTTCCTTCCGTTTGGCTGACCAAAACCTTCTGCTGTACACGGCGTCGTCGTCGTCGTTTGATCACGATGGAAAGAACGTAAATTTTCCTTTCTGGAAGCAGCCTATCTCCCACCTCCAGATCGTAACCGAGCCGGGCTCTGCCTGCTGTGTTACGCTCTTCGCCTATATATATTTGGAGGGCCTCACGTTGCGTCGTTTTTATGAACCCTATTCGCAGCATCCGCCAGCAGCTAGCCCTAGCGCCGCCTTCGCCCAGCCAGAGCAGCCGCAAAACCCTAGCCAATGTCGGCCGAGCCGTTTGGTTGCTTCGCTGATGAATTCAACTCCTTGCCGAGCTCCGTCGTACCATCGAAGCCACCGAGTTGCTGCTGGGATGCCTCGCCATCGTCAAGATCTTTGTTCCGTGCTTCTTCTCATCCCGTTAAGCAAGCCCGCTGCTTCGGCCTGATCGAGACAGTGAAGGACCCCAAGCGTCGACTTGCTGCATGATTCTCCGTCATGGCGTTAGCTTGCTAACCAAGCCGTCCATTGCTCTTATACGCAAACCATCCAGCATGCCATGCCTGCCTTGAAGGCCAAGAACGCCGATGGTTTTCGTTGAGTGTCGACGTCCGTTTGGATCGCGTCAACTAGCAGATGAAACCACTGCCGCCGTTGACCTTTGCCAAACCTTGCAGAGCTGCTGAATCGCCCTGCTGAGATCCCCACATCGCCATCAACGTCAAGCTTTGCGTATCCACCTGATGACACTAGGTGAGTTCATCGATCACCTTGTGTGCGTGTTTGCTCAGATCAGAAAACACAAAACCGAGGCATGTACGTTCCTTTATCCAACTCCAGTGAATGAAGCTTGCTCCATCGCCGGCCATGCCTGCATGCTCCAGTTGCTAGCTTTGCTTCTTAGCTTTAATGACATCACTTTTAGTTTGATCACATCATCCACATGTTTTCTTGCCGTTTTTCTTTATAAAAACAAATCCAAAAATACCATGGTTATACACATATATCCTATCATCTTGAGCCATCCGGAGGTGAGCATATTATCACGATCTGTACCCTATTTAGAACTGCTCTATATCTCTATCCCTCGTGCCTTAGCTTCTATCTTCTTTCTTCTATATTCAGTCCATGTCTCTCCGTTCATGCCATGCAGTTGACCTGATTGCTCCCGCCATTCCAGGAGACATACGAAACATGATGTGAGCTTTATCTGTCATCATCTTCTCGAGCTAGGTGAGTTCACCGATCGTCATTGCGTGCGTGTGTACTCTTATAGCTCAGTAAAACCCAACCGAGGTCCATGCGTAGCAATCATTGAAGTCCAGTTCATCCATGCACCGTGCGCCATGCTTAGCTTGGTGACGTCATGGATGTGTTTTATGGCCGTTTTCCTTTAGAAAAATAAATCCATAAATACAATAGAAATACTTGTATACACTTTATCTTGTTTTACACATAAAATCTCTGTTTTAACTCCTATTTGGTCGATTCAAATTGCGTTGGATTCGTTGGTCCGTAAACTACGTGTTAGTTCTACAGTTAGCTTAGTTTGTAGCTTTTAGATTTCGAGTTCATATTTAATGCATTATTAGTCAATAAGAAAAATCATTACAAATTCATATCTTCGCCGTTGTAGTTCCGTTTTGATTGCACTTGACGTCTATCTGATCATAGCAACGAGTAGAGTTGTTTTACAAACTTTTCATTTTGTTTTATTGTGATTGGTGTACTGTTCTAATTTAGTTCTATTGCTTGCTTCGTGTATGATTGCATAGATTGTTTGAGTGGTGTTCCACGACCGTGTCCGTCGGTGAGTTTCACGATGGCAATCAAGAAGAAGTGAAGATCAAGAGGCGGTTCTACAAATATTTGGGATTTGAAGAAAGGATCTGAGTTTAAGGCAAGTATAGTAGGACCATCCTTGTGTCCTATTCACTATCACTAAAATTCATATGCATGTGTCCTTTGTCACCTTGTATAGGATTACCTAGTCTTGTTTACCTGTTACCTTGTTAAACTCGGGCTATTGCATGTGGGTAGTGATGCTAGTGCTATACAACATGATCTTGTAACTTGATTAACGGATTATGCAACAATTCTAAAATATGACTTTTTAGCAACTTGGAATCTAGAGGGTTAAAGTGTTTGGCTACTTTCCACTCACTTGATGTTCCCTCTCCCTAAGGACTTATCTGTAAGCGATCATCCGGGACTTAACGTGCCGCTTTGTGGGGGCTATATGGCTCGGCTCTAGTGCACTCAAGAGACCTTTTCTAGCTTGTGAGAGGGAGGGCTGAATTGGGTATAGGGCGGCTCCTCCATGGTGTGTATAGCCGGGTAGGTTGTGTGCCACTTTGGGAGGAGGGATTCCCTATATCCGACGACAAGGCGACCCTTGCTTGTTAGACGAACTTTTGAGTGGCTTTATAGTGAGACCACAGCACTCACCTTGGAAGTGTGTTTGGGGAGTCATGACCCCTAGCAAATGGGAATCACGACTCACGGGTAAAGGGTACACCTCTGCGCGAGTTAAATCGATATGTCGTCCGTGCCCACGGTTAGGGCGGCCAAGGGATTCTTATGGAATAGATGATCACTTTTTTGTTATTGCTTATTGTTAATGTTGATGTTAATTGTATTATTTAATCATGTTTACCTGATCATGTGGTTTTGGGAACACTACCTTGATGCTAAATGCTAAAACATGACATATACTAAAAGCTACTGCAATACAACCGTGTCTACCATTTGAGCCTCATGAACGCTATACTTGCGGAGTTCGACATGGACTCACCCTTGCTATTCCTACCACCTCAGGAGAAGTTTAGGCTTGTGATCAACCAGTCAGTTGGATCCAGTGGAGTCGAGTCCTTATCTGAAGATCGGAGTTGTCTTCCCGTTGTTTGCTACCTAAGGGTATATCTCTTTTATACTAAGTACGTTATTTATTAAGCATTGTTTACTGATACTACCATTTACTTGTAGCTATATGTGGGAATTGACTCCTAGGACTCACATATGGTGTATATCTGGTTCTGTTCTTAAAACCAGGTATTACAGATGTCCAGCAAGTTCCTCAAGCAGGGTGGCTTGCCCACTCTTCTATGGAGGATCATGTATGCTACCGGTTATCCTGATGGCAGCTACCCGCGCTACTACTGGAACGACGAGGCAGTGCAGGAGCGTGGCTATGCCACCGTGTCTGTTGAGGTTCCATCCTTGGGGCTTAACAGTCGCTGGCGTGGCTGGTCACAGTTCGGTGAGGGTATTGATACCTTTCGTGTAGCAGAGGACGCAGCTTTCAGTGCGAGTCGGGATGGTAGGCGAGATGCACGATGAGCTTCGAGCGTCTTGCACCGGCGTCTTTCCTTCTGCGACCCCCGCTCCACCAAGTGGAGGCAGAAGAAGGGCAAGGCACAGGTGGCAGGCCGCTAGGAGGCCGAGAGCAGCAGGTCCACTGCTCAGAGTGTGGTCTTCTCCCTCATGAAGGCCTACTCTGACATGGAGGATCTTGCTCTTGAGAGGTTTGATCGGCTGGAGAATGTCAAAGAGGAGCATGAGGTCAAGATCCAAGAGTATGAGGAGCAGATGGCTGCTATGGAGACTGAGTATGAGGATAGGCTAAAGGTGATGAAGGAGCGGCTGGATAACCGCAGTGCTGCTCTTCAGAGCACTGAGGATACCCTAGCTGAGTTAGTGAGGCAGCGGAATGTAGCCTGGTCCGAGAATGAGAGCCTGAGGCATGAGAGGCGCAACCTCAGTCGTGAGCTTCAGCACAAGGAGATGTACTTGGACAGCGTATGCGAGGAGCTTCACCGCAGGCACTACGCTGAGGAGGAGTCTTCTCGCCACAGTGGTGCTGACAGTCACGAGGTCAACATGCAGGTGGACTAGAGCATCCGTAGTGAGATGACTAGGCTAGTGTAGTCCGCTAGTTCCTAGAGGTTTTCTTTTGTGCGACCTAGAGCCGTGTCATGGGGTTGTAATAATGGTACGCTTTTATGATCATGTGATGTAATCGAGCACTTGTAGAAAGTCCAGTGTATGTATGCTGGCAAGACTTTGGTTGTTGACTTGACAGTACGCTATGTTTCGACTTAATATTATTATTAGCGCAGTTGTGATGTGGAAATGAATTATTATGTCCGTACGAATGATCGATTGAATTTTATATTCTCTCCATATTATTCTGTGCGGCATGATTGTTACATTTATTACCATTATATCCAACTCCTAATGGTGAGAAAATATTATGGTTGGCATATGCAGATGGTGTTCACTCGTAGTGCAGCTGCTAACCAAGGTGCCAGTGGCAGTGGCGGTAGTGGCCGAGGGGTTCCCATTGGCGCTGGTCGTGGTGTTCCCATTGGTGGGGGCGGTCGTGGCAGGGGCCTTGCTGGAGAAGAAGCCCATGGTGCGCCACCTCCTCCTCCTCCTCACACTGCGGAACAGTTCTACCAGCAGTTCATGGGGAGTCAGCGCAACATTGAAGAGCTTCTGCGTGCAAACTTCCATAACAACTACATGCATCATCAGAATCAGGGACCCTAGCGTAATCAGTACAGTGACTTCAAGGACTTTATGGATACCAAACCGCCTACCTTCAAGATGACATCTGATCCCATAAAGACCGATGCTTGGATTGCCAGCATGGAAGAGAAGTTCGCTCTGCTCAGGCTGACTGAAGATCTCAAGGTCACGTATGGAGCACACATGTTAGAGGATGAGGCTCAGCTTTGGTGGAGGCAGCACCGTACCACCTTTCCTGAAGGCCAGCCCATCACGTGGAACATGTTTGTTCGTGACTTCCGCGCTGCTCATGTTCCAGCTGCTGTGATTGCCTGGAAGAAGGCGGAGTTCCACAATCTGACTATGGGGACTTGCTCTGTGTCAGATTATCACTACCAATTTAATAGCTTGTCCCGCTATGCTCCTGAACTTGTGAACACTGATGAGCTCAAGATAGAAGCATTCAAGAGAGGTCTGAGTACTAGGCTGATGAAGACTGCGGGTACTTATACCCGTGTGACATTCAATGACTTCTACAATGATTGCTTAATTCAAGAGAACCAGAACAACCTGCACGCAGCTTCCAAGAATTGCAAGAGGGCCAATGAAGGTCAGAGGTTCCGTGCTTAGGGTCAGAGGTTAGAACCTCCACCCAGGAAGAACTGGCTGCGCACAGGAGCTCGAAGTTCCAAAAGCTTTCGGGACACTGTCAATCGAGAATAGCGAGGCGGACCCGGTGCAACAGGGGCAAAGAATGTACCTTATGGGCCATGCTACAACTGTGGGCAGAATGGTCACTTCAGCAGGTTCTGTCCGCAACCCAGGAAGCAGAGCTCAGCGCGTGCACACCTGACCTCGATTGAGGAGATCCTGTCTGGGGAGCCCGTGACAGCTGGTACATTTCCTGTCAACAAGATTCCTGCTGCAGTTCTATTTGATACTAGTTCATCGCATTCGTTTATGAGTGAAACATTTGCACTACAACATGACCAGAAAATAACTGAACTGGGAATAGAGTTTCGTGTGAGCTCAGCTGGGGCTGATATTAGCACGAAACAAATAGTTCAAGGAGCAAGTCTAGATTTAGAAGATTGGAGGTTCCAGCTGAATTTAATCATTCTACCCGGACTAGGTGTGGATGTGATTGTGGGGATGAGTTGGATGCACTTTTGGGGAGTAGTGCTAGACACAACCAATAGAATGATCTCGATCCAGAAACCTCTTGGTGAGGGGACCATCTAGATCTCTTTACCTAAGAAGACCAAATTAGAAAGGGTTACCTATGCTACAAAAACCATTCCACTTGAGGGAATCCCACTAGTGAGTGAGTTCCTGGACGTGTTTCCGGAAGACTTGCCAGGCTTGCCGCCTGACCAAGAGGTAGAATTCCGTATTGAACTGCTACCCAAAACGGCTCCTATCTGTAGGAGACCGTACAGAATGCCTCCCGATGAGTTGAAAGAACTTAAGGAACAGTTGAATGACTTGCTTGCTAAGGGTCTGATTCGTCCCAGTACTTCTGAATGGGGTAGCCCAGCTTTGTTTGTGAAAAAGAAGGATAAGTCACTGCGTATGTGCGTAGACTACCGTATGCTGAATGCTGCTACGGTGAAGAACAAATACCCTTTGCCTCGGATTGACATTCTGTTTGACCAATTGTCCAAGGCAAAAGTATTTTCTAAGATAGATTTGAGGTCCGGCTATCATCAAATCAAAATTAGACCGGAAGATATACCCAAGACAGCTTTCTCCACGAGATATGGGTTGTATGAGTATTTGGTTATGTCATTTGGGCTAACCAACGCTCCGTCGTATTTCATGCTACTCATGAATACGGTCTTCATGCCGAACTTGATAGATTTGTTGTGGTGTTTATCGATGATATCCTCGTGTACTCTGAAAACGAGGAGGATCATGCGAAGCACTTGAGGATTGTGTTAGAAAGGCTGAGAGAGCACCAGTTGTATGCGAAGTTCAAAAAGTGTGAGTTCTGGATGAGGAAAGTGCAGTTCCTAGGTCATGTCCTGTCAGATGAGGGGATAACGGTAGATCCAACTAACATTACCAAAGTACTAGAATGGGAATCTCCGAAGTCAGTACATCAAGTGCGGAGTTTCCTTGGGTTAGCCGGATATTATCACCGGTTCATCCCAGGATTCTCTAAGATTGCCAAGCCTATGACTAACCTGCTTCAGAAAGATGAAAAGTTTGTGTGGACCGATAAGTGCGAAGCAGCTTTTCGCATCTTGCAGGAACTATTGACCACTGCCCCAGTTCTTGCTCAACCTGACATAGAAAAGCCGTTTGATGTATACTGTGATGCATCGGGTATTGGACTAGGATGTGTGCTAATGCAAGAGGGTCGAGTCATAGCTTATGCCTCAAGACAGTTGAAGAAACATGAGCAGAATTACCCTACTCATGATCTAGAGCTAGCTGCCGTGGTACATGCATTAAAGATATGGAGACATTACCTCCTTGGTAATGTCTGCAACATATATACTGACCACAAGAGTTTGAAGTACATCTTTACTCAGAGTGAACTGAACATGAGGCAACGCAGATGGTTAGAACTGATAAAAGATTACAATCTTAAGCTGTAATACCACCCTGGTAAAGCAAATGTAGTGGCTGATGCGTTAAGCCGGAAGACACATTGTCAGGCAATGCGACCTTTGCTTCCTGACAATTTCAACTTTATGCATCCAGTCATTGCGAAGAACATTCAGTTAATCTGTGAAATTGAAAGCAAGACCAAAGAGGGTCAGAAAACTGATAGCATGACGGAGACATTTAAGAAGAAGCTAGAAACTCAACCATCTCAAAGGCTTACCGTTGATAACCATGGGGTTTTGTGGTTCGATAACCGTTTGGTCGTACCACGTAATCCTGAGATTCGAAAGCTTGTCATGGGTGAAGCACACCTATCCAAGTTAACCATACACCCTGGCAGTAGTAAGATGTTTCACAGTCTGAAGGCCAGATATTGGTGGCCTCATATGAAGAGAGAAATAGCTGAATATGTTGCAAAGTGTGATGTGTGTTGTAGAGTCAAGGCTGTGCATCTGAAACCGAGTGGTTTCTTACAACCGTTATCTGTACCTGAGTGGAAATGGGAAGAAATCAGTATGGATTTCATCACAGGATTGCCCATGTCATCAAAGGGCAATGATTCAATATGGGTAATTGTTGACCGTCTTACCAAGTCAGCGCACTTTATTCCGGTCAACACCACCATGAGAGCTCCGCATTATGCTGATGTGTACATTAAAGAAATCGTTAGATTGCATGGCATACCAA
Source organism: Themeda triandra (assembly GCA_018135685.1). Taxonomy (NCBI): domain Eukaryota; kingdom Viridiplantae; phylum Streptophyta; class Magnoliopsida; order Poales; family Poaceae; genus Themeda; species Themeda triandra. The sequence goes on along the minus strand of JAENPR010001447.1, from coordinate 130,707 downwards.
AGAAGATAGTATCGACGGGGAACGCGGTTTATGTCACATTTAAAGGGACAAATGTAGAAAGAGCTAGGTGCGAGTTAGTCCATAGTTCTGCTTATCATCCGCAGACCTCTGGACAAACTGAACGTGTGAATCAAATATTAGAAGATTTGCTGCGAGCTTGTGTGTTGTCATTCAAGGGTTCATGGGAGAAATGGTTACCACTAGCAGAATTTGCATATAACAATGGGTACCAAGAAAGTATCAAGATGGCACCATTTGAGGCATTGTATGGAAAAAGTTGCCGAACACCATTGAGTTGGGTTGAAACTGGAGACCGAAGATACTATGGGGTAGATTTTATTCAAGAGGCTGCTGAAACTGTTCAAATCATTAGAAAGCATATGGCAGCGGCCCAGTCGAGATAGAAAATCTATGCTGATCAGAAGCGGAGATCTGAAACATATAATGTGGGGGACTTTGTGTATCTCAAAGTGTCTCCAATGAAGAAAGTGAAACGTTTCGGGGTTAAGCAGAAGTTAGCACCTCGGTATGTAGGACCGTTTAAAATTCTAGAAAGAAAGGGCGAAGTAGCATATCAATTAGAATTGCCAGTCCAGTTGGGAACAGTCTTTCCTGTCTTTCATGTGTCCCAACTTAAGAAATGTATTCAAGTGCTTTGGAAGAACAAGTCAAGATCACCGACATAAAGGCTGCATCCGACCTCACCTACGAAGAAGAACCTATCAAGCTTCTGGATGTTAAGGAATGAGTGACCCGGAACCGTGCTGTCACCACCTACAAGGTATGCTGGACTCATCATGACGACGGAGATGCAACATGGGAAACTGAAGACTACCTCAAGGCTGCCTATCCCAAGTTCCACGAGCACTGGTTAGTTCACGCAAATCTCGGGACGAGATTTCTTTTAAGGGGGGTAGGGCTGTAACACCTCCAGTGTTAAGCACTAATTAAACTACTCTAATCATGTCATCATCTGCATAAGCACATCATCATGTGATTGTTAGCACTAGGGAATGTTTGGTTTGACTAGTTGCAATTAATTATAGGCTTAGGATGATTATTGGCTTAAGGTGTGCAAGCAAAATTATTCCAAAGTGCTAGCTAGGTTGATTATTTGAATTTGGTGCTTTGAGATGATTTATGCAGAAAAATATTTCAAGAAACTTTCCTTTTGGGACCAATTTATGAAAATGTGTTCTAGGGCTTCATTTTGAGTAAAACAGTACAAATGGGTTTAAAAATATTAGTTTTAAAAGTCTTTTTCAAAACTGATTTTTGAATCTCCCAAACCGGGCCGAATTAGCAAAAGTTGTAGTTGGGAAAGTTTTTCATCTCGAAATTTTGAGAAACTTTCATGTTGAAAGTTTTCCTAATTCGGGATATTTTGGGAGCTACAGGGGTTTAAATTTGCTGTTTGAATTGGAGAGGGGTGGGACCCACCCGTCGGCGTCCCCCCCCTCATCTTCTTCCTCACGGCGACGGTGTCCGGGCCAACGCGCGCCACGCGGCGTCCGTACGCCGGCGCCCGCCCGTGCTCGCTGTGTGGCCGCCGGGATCGGCTGCGGCGTGCCACAGGACGGGCCACACCACCACCGCGCGCCCAGCTGTCGCCACCACGGCCCTCGGGCCCACGCGTCAGCGGCCGCCCGTCGGGGTCGACGGCCGCCACGCGGCGCGAGCCGCCTGCCTCGCCTCCTCCCTCACGCGGCCGCCTGCCCGAAACGGAAAGGGGACAGGGTCCCGTCCTGTCCGCCTTCAATCCTCTGTCGCCCACTCACTCTCCCTCCTTCCTCCCTCTTTCTTCTTCCTCCGGTTCGCCATGGCCGCCGCCGAGCTCACCTCCGCCTAGCGCTCGAACCAGCAGGCCATTTTCGAAGCTGAGGGTAGCATCGTGCTCGCCGCCCTCCGCTCCACCCTCGCTGACCTTCTTTTCCCCAAAACCGTCGAGGTAGCGCCGCCATTCCTTCTCTCTCTTGCGCGCGGGGCCGCCGCCGCCATGGCGCTCCGGCGAGCCATCGCCGCGCCGTCTTCCCCTGTCTTCACCCGCATTGGCGCGCACATGCACCGCATGACCAAGCCCAAGCTTCGCGTAGAAGATGGTGGGGTGCGGAGCTCGGACGAGCCGCGTCCACGGTTCGCCGGTGAGCTTCCGGCCGCCGCTCCAGCGTGCTCTAGGCTAGATGCGAGCCGCCGTTTCCCGCGTTTCTTGGTCAGGGCTTGCTCAAGGGAGCAAGGCCGAGCACGTAGGCTAGATGATGGCGACCGACATGGCTCCGGTGGGCCGCTCGCCGTCGAGCGCCGCCACCGCCCGCTGTCGGACCTTGCCGTCGTGATTCCGGCCGCTAGGGCCCACGATTCTTAGTGCGCTGGATGCGCGAAGCCGAGGCGCGTCAGATGGCGCCCGTGGTTGCACCAGAGGACCGCCGCCGGCGAAGCTCCGCCACGTGCCGCCGCCGTCCTCTGCTCGGAGCGGCCGACAGGTGGACCCCGTCCCCTGCGGGGCTCGCTGGCAGAGCGAGCGCGGTGTGCACGTGGTCGGGTGCACCTAGCTTTTTCACCCGAGCCTGGGTACACTTGGGGTACCCATAGCAGTTTAGGTTGATTTTCAGAAAAAGGAAAATAGGGTTTCTAGATTTGGTTTTAAGTTTCAAAAATTCATATCTCTATCATTTTTAATCCAATTGGGGTGATTGTGGAGGTATAAACTCCATATACCCTCACGGCCTAGTTTGGGCCGACACGCTATCACCAGGCCGGCCCATCAAGCTCCAAGACCGATCGGCCCAGGCTGGTCGGACAGCCTAAAACGGGCAAGATTATCGAAGACCGACAAGGAGGACAAGACCTAGCTGAGATAGGAAAGTTTAGACTTGTAAAGTATGTAAACTTAGTACCAGATAGGCTAGATCCGACTTGTAACCTTGCTCCCCGTGATATATAAGGAGAGCAAGGACCCCCGAAACCGAAGGACGAGAATGCGGCATAACGCACGGACTCATACATCCACATCATAATTGAAACAGAGAGCGGGACTAGGGTATTACGCATCCTTGCGGCCCGAACCAGGTAAACCTCGTGTGATTGCTCCCTGTTTACGTCTTGCTCGCAATCTCGTGCGCCTTCCGCCAATCCATTACCGGTCGGGGCATACCCTTGGTCGGACTATCGCCGATATTTCGTCGACGAGTGGCGCGCCGGGTAGGGGTGCGTACCGAGATTTTACGTCGATCAAGATGGTTTCCTTCCCGGCTTCCATGACCTTCGAAGCCGGCCTCACCTTCATCGTTGGGACGATGACCTGGACAACCGCCCCAGACATCTCATGCATCGGGAGTCCGCCCTTGATCCCAGCTCCACAAAACAACGAAGATACAAATCCTCTGCCTCCCCAATACGAGGCATCACCACCAAAGCTCGAGTTGTCAGAACTCCAGCCTCTTCTTCTAGGCACCAACCAACCACCAGACGAAAATTGGGCCGATCTGTTCAAAGCAACTCGTGATCAACAGGATAGGCTCATAGAGTTTTTTGCTCAGTTTGGATCTATCCAGATTGAATCAAAGCAAGAATCATCTACTATCCTTCAACAGACCAAGTGCCGACAAAGCGCCCAGCAAGAACCATCGGATTGCAAGATCCTAGATCCAAGGATCGCATCACCGTTCCCATACGGGTTGCCAAACACCACCGACCTATTCAGCCACCAACTTCTAGCAGATTACCTCAAAAGCTACAACCGGATTCCTGATCCGTGTTCAGATATGATCAGCTATATTTTCGACGCACCCGCAGGACATATCGTCAACCATGTGCGCCTCGAAGAAGTCACAGACGACCAATCTCCAGAGAAAACACATGACGTTACTCCAGACACGCCCAGACTCGACGATTACTACAATATCTTAGAACTCTCAGGATCTGCCCATACGATGGTTTACTCTGACAACGAAGAAGAGGTACAATCTGCAAAAAACAGCACCAAGCGTATCGACACTACTCCAGATCTACAACTCACCGTGTTCCGACCAGAGGAACACGAGGAAATTCAGTCAGAGATCCATAACCCAGCCAAATCTGCTCAAGAGTTGCAGCAATTCCCACCTTTCCCTCCCAGCCTAGGGAACACAGTGTGTCATGTTAGTGACAACGAGATCACCATCAATGGAGAAACCGACGAACAGAGGCAGCAGCGAGAGGGTCGAAACGCAGCCCGGGAACAACGGAGGCAAAACGAAGCTGCAATCCAGGCAGCTGCCGACCAGGATCGTATGGTCGGACGACGCAGGGGTTTTCGGCGAAATCTTGCCGATGACCGTAAACGAAAGACAAGTTCACACAACCCCAAGCGCTAATCTGGCAGTTGCTATTGACCGCCTCAAGACGGCCAACATTCCTCAAACACCCCAAATTGAGGAAGCAATTGATTTTCTAGTAGCCGCTAAAGCTCAAGTGAACCATATGAGAGAACAAGCGCGCCCGGCCGCATCTCTCGAAGCCACCGGCCGCGTAGCTTCTTCGGAATCAAATCCCGAGACTCTAGGGAGGAGGTGCTTGACAACAACAACCACGAAGACGATGGAGAGAGTTGTGGGAATTTTCCTCACAACAGTTCTCGCCGAGAGACGCAATGATAGAAGACAGTTAACCACGAGACAACGAGAGATTATGGTCAACCCTTCAATCACCATCATGATGAACAATATGATGACAATGACCTCCGAGCAGTCATCAACAACCGATACCGAGCTCGCATGGATCCCTCAGGACCAAAGCCTTATTCGGCTACCCTGCGAGAGGTAGTCTGGCCCAAAAGTTTCAGGATACCAGACATCAAAACGTACGATGGCAAGGTCGACCCAGAGCATTGGATCCTCTTATACGAGGTAGCTGTACGAGCAGCAGGAGGGGATGAACACGTCATGGCTAATTACCTTCCTATCGTACTCGACAGCGGGCCGAATAATTGGTTATTACGACAACGGGAGGGGTCGATTCACAGCTGGCCTCAACTGCGACATCTCTTCATCGAGAACTACTGAGAATAACGTGCCGGCCAGCTGGCACTAAGTACGATCTAGCAAAGATCGTCGACTACCCGAATGAACCACTACGTCACTACATACGGCGCTTCTCGGAAGTCTGGACAACAATTCCGGACATTTCAGCGATCGAAGTCGTGTCCCTTTTCGGGGGATTACGACAACCTGGAAATATTGATCTATGAAAAGAACTCTTGAGAAGACAACCCACTACAACCGACGAGATGTTCAGAATAGCCCGTGAATTCGCTCGCGTTGATGATGCCATGCAGCAATTGCTCGAAACTGGACAAGGATACAGAAGCTTCAGAAGAAACGATGACAGAGAAAAAGATTTTCAACGCAAAGACATGCGCAGAAACGACAGACGCGACAATAACCGTCGTAATGAACGATGACGCGACAATCGCATACAGAACAATTACAGCAGAGACACAGATCAACGTGTCCATTCGGTACCACCTAACCGAGAAAAGAAGCGAGACTTCGATCCAGAATATGACAAAATTCTAGGCCAGGATTGTCCTAAACATCCAGGAAAAGGGCATACCATGGGTGAATATCGAGGATTCACAGCAATCTTCAGCAGGGCAGCCGCCAAGAAACAAAGATTAATAAAACAAAATAAGGAAAAATGACCTGAGCAGAAGGACAAGGCCGAGGAAGAAGAAGATAGTGACAAAGATCCTCGGCATCAATTTAACGAGCCCACCAAACACTTGTCGGCCATGATCTTCGGCAAAGTTGGCCTCGAAAACTTGCGTGACAAAAAGTTACTAAAAAGGAGGATCATGGCAATCGCTAAGTCCGATGGACCAAATACGGACACTAAAGCTCCGGCCTAGTCGGAACAACCAGTAACCTTCAACAGAGCCGACATGTGGGCTAATATACCGGACGCTGGATGTTTTCCCTTGGTACTTGACCCAGTCGTTAATCATATACGAATGGAAAGAGTACTCATTGATGGTGGCAGTGCCTTGAACATTCTATTCCTACAAGCATTTTGCGAGCTAGGATTAAAGATCGAAGATCTTGAACCTTACGACTCACCATTCTGGGGAGTCATGCCAGGCAAACCTTCAATGCCCCTGGGAAAAATAACCCTACCCGTTCAGTTCGGGACAAGACAACACTTCAGAAAAGACTACGTCAGCTTCATTGTAGCTGACTTTGAAGGCGTTTACCACGCCATACTCGGTCGACCAGGGATAGCAAAATTCATGGCAGTCCCTCACTATGGATATCTAGTATTAAAAATGCCAACATCAAAAGGCATTCTCTCTCTCAGAGGCAATGTGCTTATGGCTCACGATTGCGAAACAAATGCCTACGTAGCAGCCGAACTAGCAGACCTCAAAGCTCACATGGAACAAACATGCCTCGAAGCAAAACAAATACCCGAAGCTGATCTCCAGATTCTAGTCAAGCAGTCAAAAAGATCAGCCAACAAAAGCAACGACACAAAAATGATCGAGCTCATTCCCGGCGATAAGGAAAAAACTGCTCTTATAGGAGCCAATCTAGACGACAAATAGGAAGACGCGCTCGTCCAATTCCTAAGGGACAACATAAGCATATTTGCTTGGAAACCAGCAGACATGCCAGGCGTCCCAAGGGAATGGGTCGAGCACTTCCTTAATGTCTCGAAACCGCCAAACCAATCAAGCAAAGACTACGACGGTTTGCTCGCGACGGAAGGAGGTGATTAGGGTAGAAGTGTTAAAGTTATTAGCAAATTGGTTTTATAAAAGAAGTGTATCATCCCGACCGGCTATCCAATCCAGTTCTTGTACAAAAGAAAAATGGTGAATGGAGAATGTGTGTTGATTATACCAATCTCAACAAACACTGCCCTAAAGACCCCTTCAAACTACCTCGCATCGACGAAGTAGTTGACTCAACCGCAGGTTGCGAACTATTGTCCTTCTTAGATTGCTATTCAGGGTATCACCAAATAGCCCTCGCAACCCACGATCAAATAAAAACATCATTCATCACGCCTTTCGGCGCATACTGCTACACGACCATGTCGTTTGGCCTCAAAAATGCTGGGGCAACATACCAACGAGCTATTCAAGAATGCCTTCAAAAAGAAATTTCCGACCAGCTGGTCGAAGTTTACGTAGACGACGTAGTCGTAAAAACAAAGGAGAGCGGATCCTTAGTTTCAAACCTAGAGCGAACCTTCATCGCTTTAAACAAATTTCAGTGGAAATTAAACCCACAGAAATGCATATTCGGAGTACCATCAGGGATACTACTCGGCAACGTAGTTAGCCAAGATGGCATCAAGCCAAATCCCGAAAAGGTTAATGCAGTTTTAAAAATGACGCAACCCAAAGGCATAAAAGATATCCAGAAACTTACTGGATGCATGGCGGCCTTAAGCCGCTTCATATCAAGACTTGGCGAAAAAGGCCTTCCCTTTTTCAAACTATTAAAGGCCAAGCAAAAATTTGAATGGACAAGCGAAGCAGACAAAGCCTTCTTCGAACTCAAGACATATTTAACATCACCACCAGTGCTAATAGCACCTAAAGATGACGAAGAATTATTGCTATACATTGCGGCTACCGATCGCGTGGTCAGCACAGTAATAGTCATCGAAAGACAAGAAGAAGGACACACATACGGTGTACAAAGACCAGTATACTACATTAGCGAAGTATTAAACGACTCAAAACAGAGATACCCACACGTACAAAAACTTTTGTACGGGATCCTAATAACAAAACGAAAGCTGCTACATTACTTTGACACATATCCGATCACAATAGTAACAGAACATGCTGTTGGTGACATTCTCCGCAATAAAGACGCCAGTGGTCGGATCATCAAATGGGCAATAGAACTTAGCCCATACACATTGAAATTTCAGAGCCGTACAACCATCAAATCCCAAGCTTTGGCTGATTTCCTAGTAGAATGGACGAACATGTCCCTACCACCATTTCAAAACGAAGCCGAATGATGGGAAATGTTCTTCGATGGCTCCCTTAAAATAAAAGGAGCAGGAGCAGGTGTCGTGTTCAAAGCACCAAGCGGTGATACCCTAAGATACGTGCTACGTATCCATTTCAAAGCTTCAAATAATGCGGCCGAATACGAAGCTGCTCTTCACGGCCTCAAGATAGCCATAGAATTGGGCATAAAAAGGCTCCTAGTCTTTGGAGACTCTAATTTAGTTATCCAGCAAATCAACAAAGAATGGGACACTAATGAAAAAATGGAAGCATATGTGGCAGAGATAAGGAAGCTAGAAAATAAATTCTATGGCCTGGAATTCACCTATATACCAAGAGAAAAGAACAAACTTGCCGACCAATTATCTAAATTGGGATCTGATAGAGCAAAAATGCCACCTGACGTATTCGTTCAAGATCTACTGTTACCATCTGTCATACAGGAGGTAGCACAAGAACCACCACAAAAAGAGACAGATCCATCAGATGACAAAACAAAAACAGATGATATTCAGCAAAGCATACTGCTGGCCCACCTCCGACCAGCAGCAAATAGTATCATCGCTGCAATCCGACCAGCACCTTTCAGAATAAGTGCTCCGGTAACAAGATCGGGCAAAAAATCTATAGATAACTCCAAAGTTATTTATCCAAAGAAAAGAAAACGACAAGATCCCTCAACTACAAAGGGATGTAACGAGCAAATACCATCGGTGGAACCTTTGGAACAAACAAAGGAGACAAAGCCGATGAGAATTTCCTTTATTCGGTATCTCATTGATGAGGACACACCAACGAGATAAAAACGAGAAAACGGCGTCTCATAAGACGCGGTAAACATTATGTCCTAGTCGATGGGCAACTTATGCGCAAAAATGCAAGCGGCGAAGTCTTGCAAAAATGCATTTCCTTCGAAGAAGGAGAAGAACTACTACTACGTATTCATGAAGGGATGTGTGGAAATCATGCGGCATCAAAAACACCGGTCGGAAAGGTGTTCCGAGCGGGTTTTTCTTGGCCAACCGCACTCGCCGATGCTAAGAAACTAGTTCAAATTGTAAAGGTTGCCAATTCTTCGCTAAACAAATTCATGTCCCTCCACATGAGCGTCAAACAATACCGGCAGCATGGCCCTTTTCATGCCGGGGACTAGACATGATAGGACCATTCAAAAAAGCCCCCGGGCGGCTATCAATTTGTCTATGTACTTATAGACAAATTTTCAAAATGGATAGAATATAAGCCCTTAGTCAAGGCAAATGCCCAAAAGGTGTTGAATTCTTAACGGACGTCGTACATCGTTTCGGCGTACCCAACACCATTATAACAGATTTGGGATCCACATTCACAGGTGGCGAATTTTGGGATTTTTGCGAAGACTTAGGGACAAAAGTAAAATATGTATCAGTAGCTCACCCTCGAGCTAATGGTCAAGTTGAAAGAGCAAATGGGATGATCATAGATGCCCTACGAAAAAGGCTATATTGAGATAACGATACCCATCCAGGAAGATGGTATCACGAATTACCCTCTTTGTGATATGGGGACTTCGAACTCAACAAAGCGAAATACCGGCGTCTCACCTTATTTCATGATATTTGGTGCCGGCGGTTTGCCGGATGAAGTGGCATTTGGCTCACCAAGAACAAAAAACTATGACGAGGAAGCCACGAATGAAGTCGAAAAACTATCATCGATTCGGGAGAAGAGCGGAACTTGGAAACACTCCCAAGAACGGCTAAATATCTAGCGTCTCTACGGCGCTATTACAACGAATGTAAAAGAGAGACAGTTTGTGGTCGGAGACCTCGTCCTTAAGAGAATTCGAGAAAACGAGACGACCTCCACAAATTGTCGTCTCATTGGGAAGGACCCTTTCTAGTCAAAGCAGTCACAAGACCAACGACTTATAAACTGTGTACTCTAGACGATCCACCTAGAGATTTGCCAAATTCTTGGCACATAGAACATTTAATTAAATTCTATGCCTAGCACCAAGGCAAATGTAATCATTTTCAGACATACAACAACGGTACTACCAATTGTATCAAAACACACCAGATATTGTTACAAAACGGTGCAAAGCACCACAAAGTTTAAAACCACAGCTGAGTTTTAAAGTCATTGTTCAGGGACAAGATCTATTTTGTCAGCAATAACACAGGCGGTGCCCCAGCAAGCTTTTGCAAATCTCGAGCTTTTCGGGAGAGGTATCTGCGGGCCTCCCAGACTCCAAACGCTTGAAATCCGCCCGAGGAAAGTGAGGCTGCGCAAGAGCTAGAACACTTGACGCAACAAAGCGGCTCCCCTTCCCAACAAACTCCTTCGGCAAAGCGCCAAGAGCGACGACACCGATCTACAACAAATTCGGGAGCGGTGAGAGGATCGTCGGCCTCACTTCTCCTCGTGCTAGCACAGCAAACAAAGGCCGCGATCCTTCGGCCATCGCTAGATAGCGATCGATCAAGCGCCGGTTTACATCTTTTAGCACACCAAATTGGGCCATGTGACGATCATGTGTTTCTGCATAAACACATAGCAATTTATGAAGACACACAAAACACAAAAAAGCCCTAAAAGGGCCAAAAGGGAAAATAGCTCACCTCGGGCCTCCTTTCCAAGCGCTCAACATCTCGCTTGAGCCTTTTTCTCGCTCTAGTCAACCGAGCAACCTCGGTAGTAATCAGAGCTTTATCACTCTCCAAAGCTACAAAATATACAATTGGGTACCATCATATCTTGTTAAAACCACAAGCAACAAGAGTTAGTAGAACAAACCTTTGTTTTGCTCCTGAAAGGCTGCAACCTTTTTAACAGGGAATCTTTCTCAAGTTCCCAAAGCTTTTCACGACCTTCGTGAACACGGATCTGCCGCTCCAAATCTTCATTCCGCTTCCGCAGAAGACCGTTTTCACACATGGTCGGTTTGAATTTCTCTATACGAGACGCCGCTCCTCAGCAACATCTTCAACCACCTACAAAAAAGATCCTTTACGACAAAAAACAAAACGGGCAAAATAGAAAAATTCCCCAAAAAAAGCATTAACCTTGATCCGAGCTCGAGATCGGCAAATACTTGTTCAAATCCATCGAAATGGTACCCCTGGTAACATTCTCAAAAATTTGCCACACCATCATCATCCTGACGAGCAATATAGCTGCGGCTTCCAGGAATATGGGCACCAGAAGACGTTCCCCCTCTGACCTCTTCCATTACCTCAGGATGATCTGCAGTTGATGCACTGGGTTCGAAATTACCCAAACACATATTCAGATATCGATCACCTTCAGCAGGAGAAACCAGGGAGGGATCTAGCGCTAATCCTGGTAATGACGGCTGAACATCACCAGGGGAGGCTACAATGTTGATACCCTCAGAGACCACCACAGGATTAATAACAACATTTGCAAGAACTGCCCCTGGATCCACAACAGCATCAGCAGCAACTTCAGGAACGGCTTCTTGATCTACAACAACATCGGAGGCAGTGTGACAACGTTGGGAACAGCCTCTTGGCTCACAAGAGCAGTTCCAGCATCCACCAAGGCTTCAGGAACCAAGGGCTCCCTGCCCAAATCTTCAACAATAGGAGCCCTGGCAACAAAAAAATTTTCACAATAATCAAGAGAATTCAAGGCATAGCAAAGATACAGGCCAAGAAATTCATATACTCACAGTTCGGATTGCTCAAAGTGAAGGTTGAACCAATCTGGCATATCGGTCTCCGTGTTCTGAACAGAAGTAGAAGATCCAATAACAACATCAGCCTCAGTATCACGAGGCAACACAGCAGCAGAGGCATTCTGATCCTCTAAACTCTCAGCCAAATTACCAGGCTGACCATCATCAGCCAAAAGCCCAGTTCTAATAATTGGCATAATAGGTTGATTCCCAGAATCAACAGCCAATTGAGGAGGTACACGGGGGGGAGTATAACTCTGACTACCACTACTTTCGATGCGCAAACGCTTGCGTCGAGCAAATTCAGCAATGGACAATTTATCTTCGAGAATCGATTCGGAATCCGATGACTCCACAACCCGACGATAACGGCGTTTCGACCACCCGAAGCACAAGGTCAAGCGATAAAGAACCCCCCGTCGAAACACCGAGTGTTTCTTCTTCTTCTCATATACAACCTTACGCTTTCCGGCAGCCTTAGACGATCATCAACGGGCTGTATGGTGTCATCATCAGCCTCCATCCTATCAATTCCCCGATCAAAGCCAGTGCGCTGATATTGCAGAGTTTCTCCAGCAGGGAGATCATCAAGAGGTACTCGTGATACATAGATATGACGGCCCTATAAGCACAACGAGACCAGGTCAATAAAACAAATAACATTCATTGATAGAAGAACAAGACATAAACAAACATACCCGGGGGGTGGCATCCTCCAATCATAAGGTTTAATGGTAGGGCGCGGGATATGTGTATCCTCTCCCCGTTTGAACATCTTCAGAAGCCTCAAATTGATATCATCAAGAGAAATTTCTTCTGGAGTTTCACGAGAAGGATCATCCTCTCCACGATACTCCCAGAGAAAGTTGAATCTCTCCTTCAAAGGCTGAATACGACGGGAGATATAAACAACTGCCACTGTAAAACCATTCAAACCCCTGAAGTTCATCATCGCCAGTATCTCGTTTACTTCAATCATTTCAGTAGCATTTGGCTTGTCCGACCAGAAATGATTGGGAACCAGAATCTGAGTGATATCACAAAGAACAGGCCTGCCCTGCTCATTATCGTTTACATAAAACCATTTCTTAAACCAGTCCTTCACATTGTCAGTATGTGTAAACGATAACCAGCGCGACCGCATCCCGTCATGAAGCGAAATGTAACATGCCCCAGCTACTGGACTGCCACCCAAATTCCCTCTCCTCTTCAACTCATAAAAATGTCTGAAGACATTGAAATTTGGGGGAATTGCAAGATACAACTCACAATACGCAACAAAAAGAGCGATTGTCATAATAGAATTCGGCTGGAGATTGCAGATTGATATCTTCCAAAGGATGCAGAGTTCTACCAAAAAAGTATGGATCGGAATACCCAACCCCCTGATAAAATAATCTTCGAATACAACTATTTCACCATCATAGGGACGGGGGAATGCCTCACCTCGTGGCGGCGCACGCCACACTCCAAGAGTCAGCCGGCGGAATCATACCGCCATCGCCAAAGCATTCAGAGACGCCGCCGTCGACCGAGTGGGCGACCACATGAGCTTCATTTGCTTCTCATATTCCTTCTGCTCCTTCTTCTCCTTCCTTTTCTCTGTTGCAGATTGACGCCTCTTCACCATGATCTTTGACGGGAAGACTCGGTTACTCGAGCTAACCCTAGGCACAGAGCACGGGCGGCAAGAGCGAACTGACCAGAAGAACTGAAGGCGGAATGAAAGCAAGGAGTCCAAATGACGGTGGCACCAAAGCGTTTAACCTCACTAGGGTTTTTTCTCTTTAATGGGCCAGAGGAACTGGGCCGCCCCAAGCAAAAAAAAAAGGCTTTTTAATGGTCAGTTTCCCTCTCTCCATTTAAATTCATAAAAGAACCATTTCTTTTTACAGACGCACAGCTTACCGGACAACACGAAAGCCCGGTAAAAAGCGAAGCTACGATGGCCATTTAAGTTTGTCTCTTAGCTATAGTCTTAGAACGGCCTCGCTAAAAGACCGGGTTCACAAAGTCATTCCAACCCGCTGTAACAAAGTTGCAGTATAGCATCAATATTTCAACCCAAACAATCCGATAGCTGAGCTGGGATTTTTTCGCCAATGATACCGGTTATTCTGGCACACAAATAGCTAAGCTATTTTCATGGGTTTAGATTTAAAACCATGGTCTCACAGCCACGGCTGGGACCGAGTTAAGTAGCAAAGCTATCTTAGCTTAATCATGACAAAGTCATGGCATGGTTCAAACCGACCAGCCCAAATAAAATTTGGCTGCTCGGTCTCACTCAAAGAGTGGTCGGAAACACATAAAGCACGATATAATGGTCAGTTTGTCTTCTTTTTTAGACCCTGACATAACGTGTTCCATCTCATCTCAGGGTCGGGGACTACGTGGGCCCACATCACCTGAGAGGTGACATGGGCTAGATCTTTCTTTTTTGAGCTTGCTGCAACATATACTATCTTACAGCAACCTCAGGGACTACGGGGGCCCACGTCATTTGCATGACTCAGCCTGATCCTTTTTTTTTTACAAAGAGCTTAGTTCAAAACTAAGCTAAGGCACTGACCGATTACGACAGATACCATGTGATGGCAGGCATCACACACTAATGAGGGCCCACGTCTCCAGATTTGGGACCCTTTCAAAATTCTTTTTTCTTTTCAGGAGCATCATAAATCTTTCGGTCAAAAACCGAAAACGTCATTCAAGTGCAAGCAAAGTGTGGTCGGAAACACTTGACGGTCCTCAAGCCCCTCGAACCATAGGTCGAACGTGTGTCCGACCACCCTTTCTCACCCAACCAAGCAAGACGGTGTTTTTCCCTCAAGATCCATGATGCTCGGGGACTAGGCGTGGGAGGTATAAACTCCATATACCCTCACGGCCTAGTTTGGGCCGACACGCTATCACCAAAGCCGGCCCATCAAGCTCCAAGACCGATCGGCCCAGGCGGTCGGACAGGCCCTAAAACGGGCAAGATTATCGAAGACCGACAAGGAGGACAAGACCTAGCTGAGATAGGAAAGTTTAGACTTGTAAAGTATGTAAACTTAGTACCGGATAGGCTAGATCCGACTTGTAACCTTGCTCCCGTGATATATAAGGAGAGCAAGGACCCCCGAGCCGAAGGACGAGAATCGGCATAACGCACGACTCATACATCCACATCATAATTGAAACGAGAGCGGGACTAGGGTTTTACGCATCCTTGCGGCCTGAACCTGGGTAAACCTCGTGTGATTGCTCCCTGTTTACGTCTTGCTCGCAATCTCGTGCGCCTTCCGCCAATCCATTACCGGTCAGGGCATACCCCTGGTCGGACTATCGCCGATATTTCGTCGACAGTGATTCAACTTGGGTTATTCTTCTTATGAGCATTAGATTCTATAGAAAATATGAGATGTGGATTTTGGCATACTTTCTTTGTAGAACTTTATTTAATTCTTTGCGATGGCATTTATCTTTGGAAATTCATAGTAAATCACACCGCTCGAAAAATGTGAGACTTGCTTTGTTAGGCTAGTTTTGATATGCTTTATCCGTATGAGCTCTCACATGATCATGTTATGTGGTAAATTCTAGAGTTGTTGTTCAAGTGCTATGAATGTCACCATGTCTAAATAATTCATAATTAATTCATGCTTTGTCCAATGCTGATGAAATTTGATATGCCCTGTTTTTAGTTCATGCTTTAGACATACATGTCACTGGTTGGTGATTTGGAGCACTTTGGTAGTACAAAGTATTTTCAGGTGCCCTGTTTAGTTCTGCCTTGTGATTTTTGTGTAGGACAAAGTACTTACTGTTTTGAGTTGAATTTTCTGTGGTAGGCTATTCGGGACATGTATTAGCTTCGTAATTTTTATGGAATTTTCTGTACTGTCCGAGATAGGACTTGCTGTTGTAGCCTACTCCTTTCTAGCGGGTTATCGTGCTTGTTTGCATAGAGAATAGTAGGTCTAGCCTGAGATTTGATACATTGCTGCTATATAGACTTGAACATGACATCATTACATCATTCCTACAGCAACACTTGTATTTACTTTCGGCATTTGCACCATACAGGATCGCTAGGCAACAACCCGCAGCACGAGGAGCAAGACGTGGAGGATCCTCAGGAGCCCGAGCTGCAGGAGGTAGCCGAGGAGGAGGTTCCGAGGAAGCTGACCTTCCCGACGTCCTAACCACGTGCCCGGCTCGTTTGTCAAAGGCAAGCCCCGGTGCATCCTCCTATGTTTCCGCAAGTTTTAAATTTGAGTCCTTTATTTATTATGATGCATTACGTTATAGGCGTTGATATGGAACCATAGAGATGCACTAGGACTACCCTGCTGCCATAAATATCCTATTATTAGGTTGAGGTTTTCGATATTGCTTAGCTTGCTAACTAGTCGGTAGAAGCCGAGTGATCGACTATCACTCGCGAATGGTAGGTGTTACTACCCCTGGATTGATGATGATGTTGGTAGGTTGTAGAACATAACCATGTGGCCATGATGAAATCACCTCTAATATATCATGGCACACGAGCGTCCTCGGATCATTTTGAACAGTGCCTCACATATAGCTGGAAGGGCGGGGGTGCTCAACCTCGAAGCCTTGAATCTACTTGGGCCGGGTTTCAACTTCCAGGTATCCATGCCGGCGATGGGGGTGGTAGTAAACAAGGTGCCCGGTCGTGAGTCCTTAAGATGGGGCGGTGTCATTTGATGGGCACGCTTACCCGTTGGCCGGAGTTTCCTTGGTCATGGTGATGAGTTGTTGATCCCGCGTTTCCCGAGTAGATCGTGGTGACCGTCACTCACTCGGCGGTGAGTGTGGTTTGTGTGATGGAATATTCGCCGGGTTTGCAATCGATTATAATCGCCATCGGTCTGGATAGCGACTAACTTGACCGAAAAGATTCGGTGCCGCAAATAAGATTTGAAATGCGAGTTGGTTATGTTCTTCACATGATGGTTTAATGATTATTCAATCAATGCGGTGATGATAATTAGATTGATTGCTTCTACTAAAATGATGACTAGTGTAGGATGCAAACTTAGCATGGTTAGGTAACAACCTAATGGGATAAGCTAGCAGAGAGTCCTTTATCACTAATCGAAGATTTAAAGGCTCATCTTTTGGCAAAGAAAGGAGTCGGCTAACCCACATACTGACTGGCATCCACCAAAGTGTCTTTATTTTCTTTTAGACGGTTAAGTCTTGCGAGTACAATGTACTCGGGTGCAATTCCCAATTGTTGTTGCGGATGGGGAAATGTTTTATGGCTATTGCCCGACTGTCTCCATCCCGCCGTCGGAGAAGAGTAGATCGTGGGCACGATCATTCCAGTTAATCGCATCCCTTTTTTTGTGGAGTATGATGAAGGACATGGCACTATGTTTCTAAAAAACATTTGGGGAGTGTTTGAGAACATGTTAATCTATTTGCTTCCGCACTATGTCGAGAACTTGGTTTGTAATAACTAAAGTATGCTATGTAATATCTATTTGAGAACTTTTATGTAATAATTATGGATGGTATTTCGTTGGGCCTTTACCGGCACAGGGTGTTACTTGATGTTTGTGCGAAAATCCTTCGTGGTCTTCGGACTACCGGGCTGGTTTGGTTACTAAGTTCTAATTAAGTTGCCACGTCGGCTTGATTAGTGCTTCGTAATTAAATTAGTTGGTCGGTTCGTTACACCGTGCCTCCGCATGCGGCCATGGCGGACGTCGGGCGACGGGCTGCCATGTTCGAGCCGGATCCGACATCGCGATGATCGCCGGCGCGACCCGACACCCACCCACACCACCACACCTCTATGGCCGCTCCGTGTCCCCCGTCCCCGCTCTCTCCCTTCCACGGCAGTGGGTGGCTCCCGCGAGGTAGGTAGGGAAGGATCTATATCTATGTCCTTCCTCCCCGTCCTCCATTCCTCTCAATCCATGATCCCCCCTCCTCCCTCCCCTCTCTAGATTTTTTGTGATTCTGTGATGTTCCTACGGTGTTTCAGTGCATTATTTTGCAATGCTTTGGGCTCAAATGATGAGATGTTTCTCTGATGTTGCCCCCTCTCCTTCTCCTACCCCGCTCCGGATCTAATATTTCGCTTACGGGTTCGCGGTGGTTCATTGTTTTGTTTTGAATGTTTCGAGCACGTACGATGAGTTGTTTCCCCGATGTGCAATCCTTTCTCCTCCCTCCTCTCCTCTACTCGTGTTTTGAAAGACCACCCTCATTTAGTGCAGCGAGACGTGATGATGTTTTGCATATGATGAGTTCTTCCCTCGATGTGCAATACTTCTCTCCCCTCCTCCCTCTACTACGTGTTTCAAAAGCCCCCCCCCCGTTTGGTGCGGCAACAGTCATGATGATGTCTCAGGCATAAATGATGAGTTGTTTCCTCTGATGTGCAATCCTTCTCCCCCTCCTGCTCTCCTCTACTCTGTGTTTGGAAAGACCATCCCCATTTGGTGCAACAACAGTTGTGATGATGTTTTGGTTCTTTTGATTTTTTTTGTTTCTTTTTTTGTTTTTCATTTCAACTCATATTTCAACCCATGTTTCAATCCATGTTCTTCCATGTTTCGAGGCACGCCGGCCATCTTAGGCGGCGGCCGGCGGACCGGTGGAGGAGTAGGGTCGCGGGGTGTGCGCGGCATGGGATGTGTGTGTCGTGGGTGTCGTGTGGGGCGCCCGTGCGTGCGCTCGTGTGTGTGTCCACGGTGTGGTGTATGTGCGTTGCGGGGAGGAGACGGGCTGGGCCCTATCCGTTCTAAGCATAGAACATTCTCGGTAATGCTCTTGATAGAGCGTTCGCACATGTCAAACACCAGTTGGCCCGAGCGAGGGTGGGGGAGGCGGCCCGTGTGGACGCACACCCCCCCAAACCCAGCCCCCAACTCGTTCCCCTCGTCATTTCTGCCTACCTTCACTCTCTCGCTGGCTCTCTCGCTCCCCGCCTTCAGCGTCGCCGCCGTCACCGCGTGGACGCCATCGCCACGGTCGCGCGCCACCACCTTTGCCCTGAGTGGTCCTCCTCGCGCGCTCGTGTCCTCCTTCATCCTCTCCCATGCCACTAGGTCCTCCTTCCCCTTCCCCACGCCGCTAGGGTTTCCTCTTCGTCGTGGCCGGCCATGGCGGCGACGCCAGTTCCGCCGGGGCGCACGCGAATCCGCCGGATCTGGCGATCGCGGACGCGGATCCACCGGATCCGGTGGAGGAGGCAGCGGATCCGCCAGCTTCATGTCTTCCCCCTCCCCTGTGGTAATGCGCCTCTGCGTGCGGCCATGACAGATGTCGAGGCGATAGGCTGCCATGTTCGAGCTGGATCCGGCGTCAGCAACGGCTGCTGGCGCGGATCCTACGCCCACCTGTGCCACCGCACCCTCATGGCCGCTCCGCGTTCCTCATCCCCCCTATCTCCCTTCCGCGGCGGAGGGGCGGCTCTGGCGAGGTAGGTGGGGAAGGATTTGGATCAGAGTCCTCTCTCCCCGTCCTCCCTTCCTCTCGATCCATGGTCCCCCCTTCTCCTAGTCCTCTCCCCCCTCCCTCCCCTCTCTGGATTTTTTGTGTTTCTATGATGTTCTACCGGTGTTTCAGCGTGTTACTTTTTAATGTTTCGGGCTTAGATGATGAGATGTTTCTTTGATGTTGTCCCCTCCCCTTTCTCCTATACCCCGCTCCGGATCTAATGTTTCGCTTATTGGTTCGTCGGTGGTTCGTTGCTTGGTTTTGAATGTTTCGAGCACAGATGAGTAGTTGTTTCCCCTCATGTGCAATCCTTTCTCCCCTCCTCTCCTCTACTATGTGTTTTGAAAGACCACCCCATTTGGTGCAGCAGCAGACGTGATGATGTTTCGCAGATGATGAGTTGTTCGCTCGATGTGCAATCCTCCTCCCCCCCCCCTTTTGGTGTAGCAACAGTCGTGATGATGTTTCAGTTCTTTTACTTTTTTTGTTTCAACTCAAGTTTCAACCCACGTTTCTTCCATGTTTCAATCCATGTTCTTCCATGTTTCAGAGGCATGCCGACCATGTTGGGCGGCGGCGGACCGGTGGAGGAGCAGGGCCGTGGGGTGTGCGCGGCAGGGGATCTTTGTGTTGTGAGTTTCGCGTGGGGCGCCCGCGCGTGTGCCCATGTGTGTGTCCGCGGTGCGGTATGTGTGTGTTGCGGGGAGGAGACGGGCCGGGCCCTGACCGTTCTAAGCCTAGAACGTTCTAGCTCTAGGAGACCTATTGAAATTTAGACCAGTTTTCTCATGTCTTAATCTATCTCTAGATTATTTTCTCTCATAATTTTTAGAAGCCCGGAGATAGTTTCCGTGGTTAAAAACCCAATTCCAATCCCGCGTTCCGGATGCGAACCGAGCGAACGATGACCACTGGTGAGCGTCTTCCGTACGTGCTGACATCAACGCTCACATAGGCGGAAAAAAGTGAAATATTTATTTTAAAATAATATAACTGTCAAACCGTGTATCCATTCGCAATTCCGTTTGCACTAGAGTGTTCTACGCGATGAGACGAACAAAACTAGATCCCACTTGAATATATTTTATAAATATTTTTTTCATTTTTTTCCTGTGCTACAATTGTTCTATTACCTAAGTTATACGAAAAAGTTAGAATTTTAACATTTGCAACACTATAAGTTAAGTGTCTCATGTAATAAGTTAGATGTATAAATTATGAGTATAACTTAGAAATATTAAAAGTCACGTAAGTTATGTGTTTAAGTTAGATTGTAACTTTGCAACATTGTAAGTTATGTGTTTCTTATAGTAAGTTAAATCTATGAGTTATGGTCATAACTTAGAAACGTTGCAGTTCACAGAAGTTATGTGTATAAGTTATACATATAAGTTATAGATTATGTGTCTGACTTTTTAATTTTGTCTTCCTTTTGCTAAAAATAGAAAACTTTCCCAAAAAAAAAGTTGTGGGAATATTTTTTTTACTAACAATGGAAAGTTGTGGGGGGTTGTCTGATCGTTTGCTACTTGTGTTCTGGTGAACGTTCGCCAATTAGTTGGCCCGGTTAAAAACATTATCAAGTGTTTAGCCAAATGGTTGAATTAAAAATAATGCATTAAACCACATAAAAACCACTTGTAAATAGAGCGGTGAGGTTATTAATAAATGATTTTTAGATGGAGTTATTAATGAAACAATTGTTCCGGTTCTAGAGTAAGGAGGAGAAACCTACCATGCATGTCAAGCTGTCAACTGAAACAGAGCACAGCCCTGTCAATGATGACTCGTGTGCAATCTGCCTCATCAGCGCCCCGGAAACTGAAGATCACCTGATCCGGACGTGCCTCTTTGCGCAACAGTTCTGGGCAAGCACTGGCCTCTATGTCAGCGACGTACCTGACACCTGTCGGCTATATGATATCATCAGGCCTCAGCAAGCTCAAGCTGAGCTTCCCAACGCTGGTTTTGCCTTTGTTGTTGGCACTTGTGGAAGCACACGCATAGCGTCGTCTTCCGCGGGGAGCCGCCAAGCAATCAACGTCTGCTGCAAATGCAATCATGCAAGGAAGCCTGCTGACTCTGGAGTCACCGCTTCCAAGTTCGACTTCGGCAAGTAACGGACGATTGGTGTACTATGTTGATAAATGTTCACTATGAATTAGCTTAGGTTCCCCTCCTCTCGGTTTATTTCCCTGTGCCGACCATCACCGGCTTGCCCGGAATCATTGGAAATCTATTCAGGTGAGGTGTCGCAACCCCCACGGCGATTGCCTAAACAAAACAGAGCAGAGCCGAGCGTTTTGGCCTCTTCCTCCGTTGACTTCCCGTGTAAGATACCGGTAGCTGTACCTACCATCCGCGGTGCTCCGCCATTGCAGGAGGGGCGAGGTCGTCGTCGCGCACTCTTGCCTCTGCGCGTACGCCGAAGAAGCTCGGCTCCAGAGTCCAATCAGCGAGCCCAGCGGTGGCGGCTGGCGCCGTACGCGTACTAGCTACTGCACTGCTGCGGGGTCCCAGCAGGTTAAAGACTTTACAGGTACGCACCGGCCGTCCATGAACTGTTCAACATGGTGTGGTCAATCGTCTGTCTCTTCCTGTTTTGTTGTTTTACTTTAGTTTCAGTTTCAGCTGACGATCTCTATTGTGAATTTATGACGACTCCATTTCATAGATTGTTTCTTCCAGTTTGATGGAGCTTTGGCCTTGCATCCATGTATGTTGACCCAATTGCATTCATCTTCATCCTGTGAATTTAGCGTGTTCAGCTGGCCAAGATGTTTGGTTCCGTTGTTTACCGGTCTCGTTTCCTATGGAAGTACTATCCTTCTTGATGGCTTGGGGGTGTCTAATAAACACGGCTGTATTCAACTCTATAAACACACACATAGACTCACTGTTATGAATTACTTTAAAGGACTTAGTTGTACGTTCACTTTATAAACACACTAGGAGAATTCTCCGTGTGTTGCCGCGGATATAAAGAAGGAATAAAAATATGTTACAATAGTGAACTACTGAGATACACTAATTTGCATACCAAGATAAATTACTAATAACAAATAATAGTGCATTGCTGAGGTGAACGCATTGCATGTCATGAGAAATAGGTAGTGGGATTGATAGTGGGCTGCTGATGTGGACGCGTTGCATGTCGAGAGCATTAGATAGTAGGGTTTGTTTATATAAGAGTTATAGATATCTACCGTTTCAAAAAAAAAAAAATCCCGTTTCAAATAAACACATATCTACATTCTATCTCTTTATGCACCTTTGGTGGACTCGATCAATTGGACATAGTAATGATGCGTCATCTACCACTGAAAAATAGTATTGTCAAATCAGTGCATACATAAACATCCACAAATATGAACATATATGCTCACTTCTATAAACATAAACACACGTACACTCTATCCATATGACACCTTCAAAAATAGAATAGATCAAGGTCGAAAGCTTGAACTAGCTAGGTAGGCATGTTCCACCATGGAAAACTAACCGCTACGCTCGCATCGCGAAAGACGTGCAGTCATCATGCTCTCTCCTTCCAAAATATGTGTAGGCTTGGACATAAAAATTTTTTAGTGTATTGATAAGAGCTTATCGTTCGATGTAGGGCGGCCTAGCCCACCTTTAGGTTGGCTGGCGTCCAGCGTGGTCAATAGGGTTATACACTATTGGGAATACCACACTAACACCACTGTTAGTGGCTGCGGAAGCGGTTAATTTCACCATAATGCAAAATTAGGCCTGGCCATCACCGGTGCATGGAAGGCAACATATGCATCACACATATACTAGAGAAAATCAGCAGCAATTTTCAGCACATCATCCTTAGTTGCAGCCGAATTAGAACTATCTGCAACTGATCACAGCAGCACCAACAGAATAACAGAAACACCAGATTTTAACGTGGAAAACCCCCAAATCGGGGTAAAAACCACAGGACCAAGCCAGCTAAATCTTCTTCCACTATATGATGGTGGGATTACAACAAGTTCATCTCTAGACACCACTAGAGGCACTCATACATCAAGATACAGAAAGATCTTGGCTCTCAACAACAAGATTTGGGGCTGCTACTGGAGGGGATGAAAGACCTCACCAAATGAAGGTGGAACACAGATTAGAGGCAGCAAGGTTGTGGATCTAAAGCTTCACAACCTTGTGGATGAATCCCTCTTGATCTATTGCAAGATCTCCTCTCTAATCTCACTCTCTCCCTATCTTTTTTCTTCTCTCTGGTTTTTCTCTTCCCTGTCTCTCACGAACTGGAGGAAGGGGCTGAACTGAATGCTCTGTACTCTTCTGATGGGGATCCAGAGACTTCCCATGCCTTCTCTTGTACTCCAAGAGGAATACTGCTAGATGCACACAAGGATGGAGGAAACATGTAACATACTCACTTCATCCCAAAATAAGTGCACAAATAATATTTAATTTTTTTTATTCTTGCCAATTTTTATTAGACGATAGAAAAGAGAAAAATGGATATTTACAAACAACCCTCACTCGACTTATACTACTATAACTAATTGCACTACAAAAACTACTTAGGCTACCTGTGGACGTTGATCTACTAAAACGGGTACAAACAGATAAAACGAAAGAAAAAGGATTAGTTGCTATCCAAACCAGGGCTGCCCTACTCGGCGCAAGCATGCTACTCTTGGTTGTTGGATGGCAGTTGCACCCTGGAAATGTAGAATGTCATCCTTACACAACCGTGTCACTTGATGTGCTTGTAAACTCTTATTTTGGAAGGTTCTCCTATTCCTCTCCTTCCATATATGCAATAAAAAGTATATCATCGCTCCAGGATCATTCGGCCAATTCCTCTTTGCTAGGTTATTAGCCGTCAACATTTTCTTGTGTAACAATGTTCATGTAAGACTATCTCCAACAGCCGAAATGCAAAAACGGGTCCAATTCCTTGTTTTCGGTCTTGCACAGCGAATGGGTCAAGCCCTTAAAACTTTGTTTGTCCAACAGCGAACCCACATCCAATTCGGCCGCGGCGACGCTCCCCCATCCTCAACGATGACATCACGCCCCCGTCAAGCCGTGGGGAGAGCCTCCCCACTGGATCCGGATTCCTCCGGGAGGCGGCGGTGGAACGCCGCGCCGGTCCGGCCGCCCACCGCCATGCCCCTCCCGCCGCAGACGGCCGGCCGCGCCGCGCTGCCCGCCACGGACTGACCTAGGCCTTGGCCGGAGTACCTCTTCCTCTTGGCGGGCGTGCAGGAGTTCCGCCGCTGCCGTCTTGGTTGAGCGCGCGTGAGCCCCGGCCTTCCCCGGCACCAGTGTCTGCCTCGTAGTCGCCACACGCAGGTGAAAGGTCACAATGGCTAGAGGGGGGTGAATAGCCTAATAAAAATTCTAGCAAGAGGACTAGACAACCCAATTAGATAGTAAGGCGGCAAATGTGCAAAGCTAATGCTTCGACTACTCTATGCAAGCCTCCCTAACCAAGCAAGACTACTCAAAACAATTGCACACTCAACAACGGTGATCAAGCTACACAATATCGGTTCACCGAAACCAACCAAGCAATTCTACCCACAGGATTTACTCTACACAATGAGTGGTTCCCGACCGACCACAACAAGTAGTTCTACCCACGGGATTTAAACTACTCAAAGAGTGGTTCCTGACCGACCACAACAAGCAATTCTACTTTGCGGAAAGTAAGGAGGTGATGGAAATTTATACCGCCGCGAAGAGTAGAAGATGGCCAATCACCGGTATAGTAGCCAATCACCTAGAGAGCTCAAGCACAAGCACAAGGAGGTCTAAGCCTCGGCAATCACAAATCAACACAATGATTTTTACCGAGGTTCACTTGCTTCCCAGCAAGCTAGTCCTCGTTGTAGCGATACACTTGCTTGGTGAGTTGCCCGCTCAATTGGCTCGGTGCCAAAGACCCCAATGGGGAGCCGCAATCTCCACACAAGAAAATGATCCACAAGCCACGAGCAATCCACTAGAGTATCCTTTCGCGAACTCCCACGGGGAAGGATCAAAAACCCCTCACAAGAACCCGGTGTGGCCTCGAACAATCACCAAGTCGAGCTCAACCACCACCCGCTACTGCAAACCGTCTACGGTGACGGGAATCACCGAAGAGTAACAAGAATCCGCAGCCCACTCGATGAACAAGTGCCTCTAGATGCAACTCTCAACGCAAATCACTTGTTCTCACTCAAATCTCTCTAAAGATTAGCAAAGGAATCAAAGAGATGAGTGGGGGAGTGTCTCTCATGCTCAAAGTATGCTCAGGTATGAAGAAATGGCGAAGAGAGCTCCCCAAGGCCGTCCAATGGTCTATTTATAGAGCCCACTCGAAAAATAGCCATTGCCCCCTCGGGCTGATGCTTCAACACGCGCCGGACGCGTCTGGTTGAGGCCACCGGACGCGTCCGGCGCCTCCTCGCTCGCGGCTGCAGTCGACCGTTGGCTTCAAAAGATGCTGACGTCACGTGTCCGGCCGCCGCGTCCGGCGCTCCCCGGCGGACGCGTCCGGCGTCCCCTGGCACAGGAGAGAGCCCAGCTCTGGAACTTTCTGTTCCGAGTCCGGCGAACGCCGGACGCGCCTCCTCGGCGTTCGGCGCTCACCAGCAACCAGTCAGCAAGCCCGAGCCAGCTCAACATGCGCCGGACGAGTCCGGCCCGACCTGGCCGGCGTCCGACGCCCGTGTCCGACGCCCACTGAGCAGCTCCACCTTGAAGTTTGATCTTCGATGAATCTCCGTCTTCGATCCAAGTCCAACCTCTTGCCTTTGGTACCAACTCCACCAAGTGTAGACCAAGTCTCAAGCACCGGAGTTAGTAGTACAAGCACGACCACGTCGGCAAGAGTTAGCCCTCTAGTTAGTCTCTCATGCATCATGCAAAGTCGCAACTAGAGGCACTTAGGACCGCGAATGAAACCGAGGAAACCCCTCTTGATAGTCGGTTATCGATCCTAAATGTGGTCACACTTGCTAAGTGTCTCGACCACTAAACCGGAAAGCCCTATCAAGTATACCTTCGCCTTGATCTCCATGGGCCTCCGTCGGAGCTCGATCACTTCACATCCACCATGTTCATCACCGTGATCGCCATGCTCCATCATCCATCGTCACGTTGCTATGTGTCTAACCACACTTAGAGCAAAGCATTAGCAACGTTTGAGTGTCATTAATTACCAAAACCAAACCGGAGCTTTCAATCTCCCCCTTTTTGGTAATTGATGACAACCCTTCACAAAGCTCACAAAGATATGGAAATTGAATTCAATATGAAATTGAGTTGCTTGCCCAAGACATTTTGATCATGAATATTGGATTGGACAAGCATTTCAATTCCGGTTTTGGTAGTGGTAGCTCCCCTACATGTGTGCATCAAATATTTGGTCGATTTTCAAGCACACATGCATAGATGAAACTTGTGTGAGAGTTACCACAACCAAAATGGTACTAAGGTTTATACAATTGACCTTTGAAGTGTGATACCAATTGGAGTGCGATAATAAACCTTCCTTAGCACCATGGGAATCTAGACATCATCAAAACTCAAGATACCTCATGAGATCACATTATAAACAAGGTACTTGAACAAGAGAAACTCTATGTCTAGAAACCACCTATGCATGCTAGTACTTCATTTCATCAATCAAGTTCTATAGTAGCAATACACCAAACAAGCATGAATATTGAATTTAGCTTGTAATGCTCCATATCATCATGAATGCACATACAAATGCAACAAATAGTCTATGAGCTTGCTCCCCCTATTTGTGTGCTCATGGTTGGGTCATATCATAAAAATTGATCCCCTTCCATTGCTTTTTGTGACTTATTTCTCCCCCTTTGTCAACAATCACCAACAAGGGTGCATAAGATGAGAGAAACAAGTCAATCAACTATGGCCAAATCTAAACCACATGCCTAGAAAATGTATCTTCGTTTGAACCAAGGGCAAGCTTCTTCACACCTCATAAGAATAAGGGTTATCTTGACCATGTTGAGATACACATCATGAGCAAGTGCTAAAGATTCAACACTAGGTTCACAAGCTCACAAACAAGTCTATGCCATCACTAGATCAAATCAAGCATAGAGGCAATAGTGATGCCATATATCCTTCAAATTCATTTGATTTGTAATGAATGAGCCTAACAAGATGCACATGTATACATGTCTACACAACTAGCAAAGGATGCATGAGATGCAACAACCAACTTTACCTTGCTATGTTGGAGGAGAGGCATGTCATATATGGGTGCATCAATCTATGTTGGAGAAGCTAAGTATGTTCAACTCATTCCTCAACTTGCAAAATCTTTTCTCATCAAGAGGCTTGGTGAATATGTCGGCTAGTTGATCTTCGGTGCCAATGCTTTCAATGCTCACATCTCCCTTTTGTTGATGATCTCTAATGAAGTGGTGCCTCACATCAATGTGCTTGGTTCTAGAATGTTGAACCGGATTGTTTGTCATCTTGATTGCACTTTCATTGTCACAAAACAAAGGCACATGCTTGAATTTGATCCCATAGTCCTTCAAGGTGGCTTTCATCCATAGCAATTGTGCACAGCAATTCCCCACACTAATATATTCGGCTTCGGCGGTGGAAAGTGCCACACTATTTTGCTTCTTTGAAGACCATGACACTAGAGATCTTCCTAGCACTTGGCATGTTCCACTAGTGCTCTTCCTATCAATCTTGCAACCGGCATAGTCGGAGTCGGAGTATCCAATCAACTCAAAGCTTGACCCCTTGGGATACCATAGACCAACATCTTGAGTGCCCTTCAAGTATCTCAACACCCTCTTGGTTGCCGTCAAGTGACTCTCTCTTGGAGAAGCTTGATATCTTGCACACATGCACATACTAAACATGACATCCGGCCTTGAAGCGGTCACATATAGCAAGCTTCCAATCATTGATCTATATAGCTTTTGCTCAATCATCTTGCCACTATCATCAATGTCCAAGCCGCCATTGGTTCCCATTGGTGTGCTAATGGCTTTAGCATCTTGCAACCCAAACTTCTTGATCATATCCTTGATGTACTTGCTTTGACTCACAAAGGTGCCATTCTTCATTTGCTTGATTTGAAGACCAAGGAAGTAGCTCAACTCTCCAAGCATTGACATTTCAAACTCACTAGCCATCATCTTAGCGAACTCTTCATAAAAAAATTGATTTATTGATCCAAAGATGATATCATCCACATAGATTTGCAACACAAACAAGTCATCTTCTATCTTCTTGGTGAAAAGAGTAATGTCAACTTTGCCCATCTTGAAACCTTTGGATATGAGAAAGTCCCTCAATCTTTCATACCATGCCCTTGGAGCTTGCTTCAATCTATACAATGCCTTCTTGAGCTTGTAGACATGGTTGGACTTCTTGTCATCCTCAAAACCAGGAGGTTGTGCAACATACACTTCCTCATTGATGAAGCCATTGAGAAATGCACTCTTCACATCCATTTGATAGAGCTTGATGTTATGAGCACAAGCATAGGCTAATAAGATTCTAATTGCCTCCAATCTTGCTACCGGTGCATATATTTCTCCAAAGTCAAGACCCTCAACTTGTGTGTACCCTTGTGCCACTAGTCTTGCTTTGTTCCTCACTACCAAGCCATCTTGATCTTGCTTGTTCTTGAAGACCCACTTGGTTCTAATCACATTGTGCTTCTTCAGCCTCTCAACAAGCTCCCACACATCATTTCTAGTGAAGATGTTCAATTCCTCATGCATGGCATTTATCCAATCCGGATCCTTCAATGCTTCTTCAATCTTAGTTGGCTCAATGAATGACACAAAGGAGTAGTGCTCACATATGCTAGCCAATCTTGATCTTGTTTGTACACCTCTTTGAAAGTCACCAATGATACAATCTAGAGGATAATCTC
The DNA here is from genome assembly GCA_018135685.1 of Themeda triandra. Lineage (NCBI taxonomy): Eukaryota > Viridiplantae > Streptophyta > Magnoliopsida > Poales > Poaceae > Themeda > Themeda triandra. Next base: position 101,646 of record JAENPR010001447.1, on the reverse strand, counting down.
TTGCAATATTTGAAGGTTGAAGAACTAGCTCATTTTCATTGCTTGCTTGACCTTGATCTTGATCTTGATGTTGAGTACCACTTGTGCTTGCCTCATCGGAATCTTCTATCATAACTTGAGTTGGCACTTGCACCTCATCACCATCATCCACTTGCCTCGGCCTAATGTCACCAATGTCCATGTGTCTCATTGCATTGCTCAATTGATCTCCACCCACATCATCTTGATTTTGATCTCCAACTTGAGAGCCTTGGGTTTCATCAAATTCAACATCATGAACCTCTTCAACTAGCCCACTTGCCAAGTTCCACACTCTATAAGCCTTGCTAGAAGTAGAGTAGCCAAGAAGAAATCCCTCATCACATCTCTTGTCAAACTTTCCAAGTCTTTGCCCCTTCTTGAGAATGTAGCACTTGCAACCAAAGACCCGGAAGTAAGCAATGTTGGGCTTCCTTCTATTCAAGATTTCATATGGAGTTTTCTCTAACTTCCCATGGCAATCGAGGCGGTTGCTATAGTAGCAAGCCGTGTTGATAGCATCACTCCAAAACTTCTCACTCACATTGTACTCAAGTAGCATAGTTCTTGCCATCTCAATCAAGGTTCTATTCTTCCTCTCAACTACACCATTGGATTAGGGAGTGTAGGTTGGTGAGAATTGATGCACAATTCCAAGCTCATTACACAACTCTTCAACTCTTATGTTCTTGAATTCACTTCCATTGTCACTTCTAATCTTCTTGATGGTAGTATCAAACTCATTTTGCACTCTCTTGACAAATGACTTGAATAGATCATAGACTTTACTCTTGTCATAGAGAAAGAACACCCATGTGTATCTAGTGTAGTCATCTACAATCACAAATCCATACTTGTTGCCCCCAATTGATGTATAGTGAGTTGGGACAAACAAGTCCATATGCAACAACTCAAATGCTCTTGAAGTTGACATCTCATTCTTCTTGGGATGTGAGTTCCCATGTTGCTTGCCGGCTTGACATGCACTACAAGGTCTATCCTTCTCAAATGTGACACCATTCAAGCCTCTCACTAGATCATGCTTCACCAACTTGTTCAATTGCTTCATGCCAACATGTCCAAGGCGCCTATGCCATAGCCACCCCTTGCTTGACTTGCCAATCAAACATGATGAAAGTTGAGCATCACTAGCATTGAAATCCACCAAGTACAAGCTTCCATGCCTAAACCCCTTGAAGATGATATTTGCTTGATCCTTGCTCACTACCTCAACATGCTTGTCATCAAATATGCACTTGTAGCCAAGATCACACAATTGAGCCACCGACAAAAGATTGAAGTTCAAAGTATCAACTAGCAACACATTGGAGAGATCTTTGTCATTGGAAATTGCAACCTTTCCTAGCCCCATGACATCACCCTTGCTATTGTCACCAAATGTGATGGAGTTGAATCCACCCTTGTCATTCTTGTCAAGTGATTTGAACATACTATCTTCACCGGTCATATGATTTGATGCACCACTATCAAGCACCCAATGCCTCCTCCGGCTTTGTAATTGACCTACAAGAAGACATCAAGCTTTAGGTACCCACTTTTGCTTGGATCCTTGAAGGTTAGTCACTAGAGTCTTTGGCACCCAAATAGCTTTCTTCTTTGAGCTCATCCATGGTGTACCAATGAATCTAGCACTCACACCACACTCACTCTTAACAAGCATGTAAGAAGTATTCAACTTGTAAGAGGAAGCACTAGTGTTCTTGTTCTTGCATGCATGCTCTAAATGACCCACTTGCTTGCAACTCTTGCAATAGCTACCATTGTTCTTCACAAAACAAGTCTTGTGAGGAGCAAAAGTGGCCTTGCCTTTCTTGGGGGTATAGCCCAATCCCTCTTTGTAGAGAGAAGCTCTTTGGCTACCCAAGCACATAAGCAAGCGGTCCTCACTACCATAAGCCTTAGCCAAGGTGTGATTGAGCCCCTTGACTTCCTTCTTAAGAGACTCATTCTCAACTACTAGTGTAGAATCACATGCATGACCAACACTACTAGATGAAGTAGAGGCATAAGAGCATGAAGGGTCAAGTGATGCAACAACAATTGAATCATCAAGTGAATCACATGATGTGGACACACTTTTCTTTTCTATGATCACCACTTGTGATTGCTCTTTCTCTTGCTTCTCAACTAGAGAAGAATGAGCTTTTTCAAGCTTGGAGTGAGCAATCTCTAGCTTCTTATGGTCTACCTTTAGACTCTCATAAGAGGCCCTCAACTCCATAAGTTCTTGCTCAAGGTTTTGTTTATCCTTGCGCAAGCCCCTACATTCCTTCCTAGAATCACTGAAAGCACCCTTGCAATCCTCAAGCATGACAAAGAGTTCTTCTTTTGTGGTCTCATCATCATCATCACTCTCATCATCACTATCGGGTGGAGGTTTTACCTTAGTGGCCTTGGCCATGAAGCAAGATGATGGAGCACCAAATAGAGAAAGCTTCTCTTGAATGGCAATGCTTGCATGCCCCTTCTTCTTCTTCTTCTTCTTGGAATCATCATCATCATCACTTGAGGAAGATGAATCACTCTCCCAAGTTGCCACATGAGATTCACCCTTCTTCTTGTGATGGGAGGAGTCTTTCTCCTCCTTCTTCTTCCCTTGCTTCTTCCTCTCCTTTCTCATGGCATCTTCATCATCACTTGCATAGGGACACTTGGCAATGAGATGGTCCTTGCCATTGCACCGGAAGCACTTCATGGGACGGTCACTAGACTTGGATGAGCTTCTCTTGCCCTTTGACCGGTACCCCTTCTTCATGAGCTTCCCCATCTTCTTCACAAGAAGTGCCATTTGCTCATTCATTTCTTCTTCTTGTTCACTTGAGCTAGAGCATGGTTCATCTTCACTTGAAGACTCTTCCTTCTTCTTCTTGCCCTTGCTCTTGGATGATGTGGCCTTGAATGCCACACTCTTCTTGTCATCATCCTTCTTCTCATTCTCCTTCTTCTTCTTCTTCACCAACTCTTCCTTCTCATGATCTTCTCTAAACTCATCATTGGCCATGATCTCTTGAAGGACTTGATTTGGTGTTGGCTTCTCCTTCATAGTTGTCTTCACCATGACGGTCTTCAACATATCAAATCTCTTGGGAAGACACCTCATGAACTTGGTGGAGAATTGAGAGTCCTTGATTTCTTCCCCAAGTCCCTTGAGCTCATTGAAAATGACTTGGAGCCTATGGAACATCTCCGACACACTCTCATCCTCCTTCATTGAGAAGCTTGCAAACTTCTCTTGCAACATGTAGGCTCTTGCGGTCTTGACACTTTCGGTGCCCTCATAAGCTTCTTCTAGCTTCTTCCAAATGTCATGAGCCACCTCAAGATTCTTGATGAGCTCAAAAGCTTTATCATCAAGCGCCTCATGGAAAACACTCACGGCAATGTCATTTGCTTGTTGCTTCTTCTCTTCGGCCGGTGTTGGCACCGCACCCTCAACAAGCTCAAACTTTGTTTCTACTACTTTCCACACCTCAAGGTTGATTGACTTGAGATGACTCTTCATCTTGAGCTTCCATTTGGCATAGTCATCACCTCGAAATGACGGTGCCTTCTTGGTGTTGTTGATATGCATAACCAATGCCATTGCTTCACCGTAGGATGTTAATCCAACTCAAACAAACGGTGCCAGGCTCCGATACCACGTGAAAGGTCACAATGGCTAGAGGGGGGTGAATAGCCTAATAAAAATTCTAGCAAGAGGACTAGACAACCCAATTAGATAGCAAGGCGGCAAATGTGCAAAGCTAATGCTTCGACTACTCTATGCAAGCCTCCCTAACCAAGCAAGACTACTCAAAACAATTGCACACTCAACAACGGTGATCAAGCTACACAATGTCGGTTCACCAAAACCAACCAAGCAATTCTACCCACGGGATTTACTCTACTCAAAGAGTGGTTCCCGACCGACCACAACAAGCAATTCTACTTTGCAGAAAGTAAGGAGTTGATGGAAATTTATACCGCCGCGAAGAGTAGAAGATGGCCAATCACCGGTGTAGTAGCCAATCACCTAGAGAGCTCAAGCACAAGCACAAGGAGGTCGAAGCCTCGGCAATCACAAATCAACACTATGATTTTTACCGAGGTTCACTTGCTTCCCGGCAAGCTAGTCCTCGTTGTGGCGATACACTTGCTTGGTGAGTTGCCCGCTCAATTGGCTCGGTGCCAAAGACCCCAATGGGGAGCGGCAATCTCCACACAAGACAAGGATCCACAAGCCACGAGCAATCCACTAGAGTATCCTTTCGCGAACTCCCGCGGGGAAGGATCAAGAACCCCTCACAAGAACCCGGTGTGGCCTCGAACAATCACCAAGTCGAGCTCAACCACCACCCGCTGCTCCAAACCGTCTACGGTGACGGGAATCACCGAAGAGTAATAAGAATCCACAGTCCACTCGATGAACAAGTGCCTCTAGATGCAACTCTCAATGCAAATCACTTGTTCTCACTCAAATCTCTCTCAAGATTAGCAAAGGAATCAAAGAGATGAGTGGGGGAGTGTCTCTCATGCTCAAAGTATGCTCAGGTATGAAGAAATGGCAAAGAGAGCTCCCCAAGGCCGGCCAATGGTCTATTTATAGAGCCCACTCGAAAAATAGCCGTTGCCCCCTCGGGCGATGCTTCAACACGCGGCTGGACGCCCAGCGTTCGGTTGAGGCCGCCGGACGCGTCCGCGCCTCCTCCTTCCGGCCGATCGGCCAGTTGGCTTCAAAAGATGCTGACGTCACGCGTCCGGCCGCCGCATCCGGCTCTCCCCGGCGGACGCGTCCGGCGTCGCCTGGCGTAGGAGAGAGCCCAGCTCTGGAACTTTCTGTTCCGAGTCCGGCGACCGCCGGACGCACCTCCTCGGTGTCCGGCGCTCACCAGCACCCAGTCAGCAAGCCCGAGCCAGCTCAACATGCGCCGGACGCGTCCGGCCCGACCTAGCCGGCGTCCGACGCCCGCGTCCGGCGCCCACTGAGCAGCTCCACCTTGAAGTTTGATCTTCGATGAATCTCCGTCTTCGATCCAAGTCCAACCTCTTGCCTTTGGTACCAACTCCACCAAGTGTAGACCAAGTCTCAAGCACCGGAGTTAGTAGTACAAGCACGACCACGTCGGCAAGAGTTAGCCCTCTAGTTAGTCTCTCATGCATCATGCAAAGTCGCAACTAGAGGCACTTAGGACCGTGAATGAAACCGAGGAAACCCCTCTTGATAGTCGGTTATCGATCCTAAATGTGGTCACACTCGCTAAGTGTCTCGACCACTAAACTAGAAAGCCCTATCAAGTATACCTTCGCCTTGATCTCCATGGGCCTCCGTCGGAGCTCGATCACTTCACATCCACCATGTTCATCACCATGATCGCCATGCTCCATCATCCATCGTCACGTTGCTATGTGTCTAACCACACTTAGAGCAAAGCATTAGCAACGTTTGAGTGTCATTAATTATCAAAACCAAACCAGAGCTTTCAGCAGGGCGGACCTCGAACGCGAGACGTGGGGGTGGCGGCGTTCGCGACGGCACCTCCTTCTACCCGCTGGCGGCGCTCCCTCCCTCCACTCGGCGGCCTCGCCCCTCTCCGGCCACGATGGCGACGGATACACTACTCCAAGCTATGACGGCAGCGGCCCCGACCGTCAACTGCAACTTCTGGCTGCGACCGTGGTGGATCCGCTACTGCTGATTGCGATGATGGCGGCCTTGCCCCTCCAGGCTGCGACGTGGCACGCCTCCGGCCGCTCGCGGATTTGGGTTGATGAGAGAGAAAGACCGACACTGGATGTATATTTAGCAACCCTCTCTCCTCATAGTCGGCGGCCTCGCCCCTCTCCGGCTACGATGGCGGCGGATACATTACTCCCAGCTATGACGGCAGCGACCCCGACCGTCAACTGCAACTCCTGGCTGCGACCGTGGCGGATCCGCTACTGCTGATTGCGATGACGGCGGCCTTGCCCCTCCAGGCTGCGACGTGACACGCCTCCGGCCGCTCGCGGATTTGGGTCGATGAGAAAGAAAGACCGACACTGGATGTATATTTAGCAACCCTCTCTCCTCATAGCTAAAATGGGTGCTTGGACTGCCTACGCCGTTGGAGGCCGTGTTTTGGCCCTGGAAGAGCTAAAATGAGTTTGGATGGACATATCGGTAGTCTGTTGGAGACAGTCTAAAGAAACAATATTTAGGTTTCCCCCTTGCTTTTCATATTGGTTGAAGCTTTAACTTGTTGTATGTTCCTACAAAATGAATTTGATATGCGCAATGAGTTGAAGGACCCCTTGAAGTTGGCAGTCGCTAATTTGTTCCCAAAGGGCGATATATTCCTGTATCTCCTCCATCTGTTATCGTGCAGTGCCTTGTGAACCCAAATGTTTTTCCGTTTTGACTTCTGAAAGAGTTGGCGCAATTGTTTTCGGGGCACTGCGCCACTGCCATTGACCCACAAGGAGGTCCAATATTTAAATTTTATCTTGTTCACTTTTTTATTCCTAAAATGTAATTATTATATGCTCCAATAACTTTTCATAGGCGTATGTAATTATAAATATAGTTTCTCTACTCACATTGGTCCTTCCTAGGCTCCTAGCAAACAATCTCCAAGAGTTATGCATATTTGTTTTGGCAATTGGTGTTATTTGCCAACTCCCCAAATGATATGGCAAAGGAAAATAAACTCCATCTCCAAGAGTTATGCATTTTTGCTTTGGCAAAATCTAAAAATAGTGGACCCAACAATTTTTTCCCGATTTTCTTTCCACTCCCACCGTGCATGCGCGCTCTTTGTTTCGCGCGGGGGTTTTCTCTTCGCGCGCGGGGCCAGGTGAAGCACGACAACGTGTCCACAAAACTCGGGATGCAGAATTGCCAAGCCAACATGCCTATGCAAAAATGCCAAGTTTGGTCCATCAAATGCGAAGTTATGCAAAAAGCAAAACTCAAATGCCAAACTGTTGGAGAGCACTTTTTAATCTTTTTGGTAAATTTCAAGAAATCTGAAATCCGATTGCATAACTGTTGGAAATGCTCGGTGTAATATCATTTCCTAGTGAGGAGTGAAACGAAAACAAGTCACTAATATCATTTCCTCTCTTAGTGAGGAGTGAAACGAAAACAAGTCACTCTCCCCAGCGCCCCACCCCACCCCCCCCCCCCCCACAAACCGAATCTGGTTGGTCCATTGGTAGATAACTCGATACGCCGCCATGAATCCTCCTGGGGCGCTCCGGTGGTGCAGAATGCGAGTTCCAGGAGGTCAGCGCGGAGCCACGAAGGTTGACCGTGGGGCGCTTCCGCAGGCGGAGCGGCGGCAGCTGGCTGATTTCTCAGCGCAGGCTGTGTGTGGCCGCCGCGGGCTGTTTCCATCACAAGTATGGATGCAAGTTGATTTCTTTGAAATTTACTTTCCTTTTACTTCTCTGATATCAATTGAAGCTTTGTTTTTAGTTTCTCCGAAACTTTCCCAAACTCACTCGAGGGCTTTAAAATTGCCTCTATGAAATTGTTGACACTTGCCTGAAGCCCCTGAAACTCTAAAAACTTCCTCCGATGCATGAAAAATTGCCGAAACACGCTTGGAATAATTCATCCACAGCCTTCAAACTTTGGATTAATTAGTCGCTGTTGAACCGTACTTACGTAAATAAAATTTGTATTTTCTATTTTAAACCTTAGATATCAAAGTTTTAGTTAGTTTTATTTTTAAAACTACCTGTTAGCTCTAATATTAAGAATGTGCTGCATTTTCTGGCCTACTGGTTTTTGAAAGAACAATCTGTAATGCTGTATACTGTTAAATTTGAAATACTAATCCCTTTGTTTGTTCATGTCATATTAGGTCTGGTACTCTGGTGTAATGAGTAATTCGGATTTGTCATTCAGATAACGTGTTACATGTTACACTCCAAGTTTACGCTGTGCCAGGTTAGGATCCTTCGAGGTTCTTTTGGTCAGCTAGTAGGCATTATAATCCCTAAAAGAATAGTTTTTTTTCCTTTCTTTTCAATAGTAACGGTTACTTCAGTATCAAAGAATAGTAACATTACATGACCTTGCTATGCAGGCAAGCAACCACCCATAGCATCCTATCAATGTGCTGGGTTATACATGGATCACCAAGGGGACAATCTTAGAGATTTCTTTCAAACTAATGGGCACCAAGTGCTTCAAAGAGTGGCAAAAAAATACAGCTTGAGATATTTCACGGAAAATGAGATACAAACCATAACCAGTGGTTACAAGGATATTCTTGGAGAAGGTTCATTTGCTGTTGTCTACAAAGGAGTGCTACAAGACGGATCCTCAGTTGCTGTAAAGAGATATAAATGTGGGACCCAGAAAGAGGAGTTTGCCAATGAGGTGACAGTGCAGTGTTATATAAACCACAAGAATGTTGTTAGACTCTTGGGCTGCTGCACAGAAGGAAATGCTATAATGATTGTCATGGAGTTTATCCCCAGTGGGAACCTCAACAGCATACTTCATGGCAACAACGCTAATGATCGGGTTCCCTTTACTTTGGAGAAAAGAATAGAAATTGCCATTGAAATTGCTGAAGCATTATGGTGCATGCATTCGATGTATAGTCCCGTTCTCCATGGTGACATCAAACCTGATAACATACTGCTAAATGAAAATCTTACACCGAAGATATCTGATTTTGGACTTGCAAGATTCCTGTCCTAGTGGGCCTGCAAGATTCCTTTGTGCTAATGGGCCTCAGCAAGCTTCCACTGTCATTGGTTCTATAGGTTACCTTGATCCAACATACCGTGAGAGTGGAATTCTGACCCCAAAGATTGATGTCTACAGCTTTGGAGTGGTTTTGCTGGAAGTTATCACAAGGAAAAAAGCAGTGGATGGGACCGTTACCCTTGCTCAAAGTTTTAATGAGGCTCTTAGAAAAGGGGAGGATGTGCAGCACATGTTTGATGAGGAAATCAGTGTTGCAAAAAATAAGAAGTTTCTTGGAGACATTGGACAGTTAGCAGCTAAATGCTTGCAGAGGGATGTCAAAGCACGTCCTGAAATGGTTGAAGTTGCTACTAGTCTAAGGATGATCAGGAAAGCTATGCAGAGAGAGCTGGATGTACTGTTAGCAGCATACCAATTTGGAGATCTAAAAATTTTCAATAAAACCGAAATGAAAGAAATGACAAAAAATTACCACATGACCTTTAGGAAATCGATGCGTGAATGTCTTTACAATGGAGTCCTCGGCATGAATCATCCAATTATAGTAAGACAATTTAAGACAAGTTCAAAAACTGACAGAGAGATATTTCTGAACACTATGAGCATATTGAGTCAAAAGAATCACAGATACGTTGCAAATGTTATTGGCTTCCACTTAGGGAAATCCAGTTTAGAGTGTGTGTATGAGTCTTCTAACACAAACCTTTATGACTCTATCTGCTCCATGGAAAAACTTCCTCTTCATCGACGCCTGTTGATAGCAGTCCAGTGTGCAGAGGGCCTGGGTCATATCCATTCATTAGCAGCTGAATGTCCTGATTCATGTGGCACCAGCCTCTTTGGAAACTTCAGATCTGCCAATGTATTTTTGGACGAGAACTTTGTGCCAAAAATCTTCAATGTAAACTTGCCAGCATTTCTTGGACTTTCAGTTGCACAAAAAAATACTATGCTTCCTATTCATTACAATGGACCAGAAAAGTATTATTTAGACCCGAGGGATGTTTCTGGTCAACTTTGTAACGAAAAATCTGATTTATATAGCTTTGGAGTTGTTCTTTTAGAGCTCATCACTTGGAAGACAGTGAGATACATGGACAATGGCAGGGCGCATCTGCTTATAACAGATTTCCTTCATTTTTATAGAAGAGACCGTAATGCAATTGAAATTTTTGGCGAGGTTTGTGATGAACATGGGGTTTTCTTCGTTCATGAGGCCATTGCCATTGCCATTGATTTCTTACAACTTGATATCCACATGAGGCCAGAAATGGATTATTTGCTTTCCCGTCTCCGGATGATCGCTCTTAGAAGCAAATTCGCTGGTACACGAAATAAAGTCTCTTCTCATATTTTGTCTGTCAGCCTTAACCTGGTAGATACACACATAAAATGCAAATCCTGCAGTACTTAAGGTTTAGGTATAGCTTTCAGCATAGTAAAATTTTTACCCTTGTCACATACACCATCCTTTGCTGAATTTTGGTTTCAAATGATGTGACATGTATTTCAGTCATATTATGTTTGTTGCCATAGTGCTGTTCCAGAGAAGCAATCACCTTAGCCTATTGTATTTACTTCTTCATGTTAGATTTTTTTCGAATATTAGTACAATTGGGTTACAGTTGGACTTGAGTTCTGTCAAGGGTTAGGATAAAGTTTGAGTCAGGCTTTGTAACCTAGGGGGGACATAAAAAAAAAGCCAACCCCTATTGTAACCGATAGGACGACCAATAGATGACCAATACTCGTTGGAGCAACTCCAAGACTATAAATTTCCTAATTGTTAGGTATAGAGATCGTGATGAGAAAGTACCCTCCAACAGGTTCTTTAATTGGATACCCAAATATAGCCATCCTCTATTCCAGATTTCTGGCTAACTCTCTAGTGCGCACAAGATATTGAAAAATTATTGGAGAGTGGAAGATATAGAAAGCGATTTTTATTCGAATGTCTCTCCAAATGATGATTTACAGAGTGAGTTTTATAAAGACTCTTGGAGTTGGAGATGCTCCTAAGAAACATTCTGCCTCAATGTTGGTCCTGTTTGCGCTTTTCCTTCTATGGTGTTCATAATTTCACGTTCTTTAGTGGATCCGTTGGGGTCTTGGATTAACCATGCACTCTAACACTTCATTTTTTTCAATGCAGCTGGTATTAACTATAAACCTAGCCAACACATGTGTCCTTCCCCTTTTAACAACACTGATACACTTCATCCAACTCTCATGCCAAACATTTCCGTGGAGGGACTGAAGGAAGCAACCATGAACTTCAGTGATGATGTTCTTATAGGAAAGGGACCATATGCTGAATGTTTTCTGGGAGCTCTTAATGATGGGCAGAAGTTTGCTGTAAAAATCCTTAATACTTATGAAGAAATTCAAGTAGAGGTCATTCCTGAGCGCCTTGTTTTTTTAACTTATGCAGTTATTGTTCTTCATTTATTGTTGTGTACAGCTAAGGATTGCCTTCTAAATTCTACTTCTGTTGCAGGTTCCGACCATTGTAAGAATGTCTTACCATCACAATGTTGTGCAACTTCTTGGATATTTTCTTGAAGGGGAAACACGTGTTCTTGCTTATGAGTACGCCCCAAGGGGTTCCTTGTATAATATTCTTCATGGTATAATGGAGGAACATAAGATTTACTTCCATAAGTTCCTAGTGTGATCATCTGGTGTTTTCTTGTCACACATAGGTCAACTGATCTATGTTAAAAGTTAAAACTGTTAAACTACTTGTATCAACTGTATTGATAGTCTAAATAATCTACAAACTTTCAAACATGGAAACACCAGCTGATATTTTTCATGCTTGACATGATCTTAGGTAAAAAGGTCGTCATGAGAGCCGGACCACAACCTTTATCATGGTTGCAGCGCGTGAAGATTGCTGTAAGTGCTGCAAAAGGCCTTGAGTTCCTCCATGAGAAGGTTTGTCCTCCCATCATCCACACCAACATCAAGTCCAGCAATATACTTCTCTTCGACAATGATGTTGCAAAAATAGGTGATATTGGTGTCTCAATACATCAAACCCCTATCATTGATGATTACCTGGTTGAGACTATTTCGGGTCCCATGTACCTTTCTAAGTGCAGATCACGAGAACCTGGCTACGCAGCACAACCACCTGAGTAGGTGATGGAATACTTTCACGCTTTCAGAATGACACTAATGCCTAGGCTGATAAATCATATGCCAGGATTTCTGCTACTTAGGTGCTGCTTCATTCTTTGAACTTGTTATTAGGTGCACAATCAGAGGAGAGTATAGCAAAAAGAGCGATGTCTACAGCTTTGGAGTTGTACTGTTGGAGCTTTTAACTGGTCGCAAAGTTTTTGATGATACATATCCATATATCGAGTGGAGACTAGTGAACTGGGTACTTGTGCCAGCACTCCCAGTTCTAGTTTCTTTATAGGATGCAGCAGCTAATTTGCTTATCCTAAGGTGCAGGCTACACCAAAGCTAAGTAAAGACAAGGTGGGACGGTGCATAGATCCAAGGCTTGAAGGAGAATACCCACGGAAGGCTGTCATCGAGGTAACAATATTGTTAATCCTGGATGTTGTGTGTTTATTGAGTGAGCAAGTTGAGGTCTATACAGTGTGACTTGTGACTTACCTTTGAACATAACCATCTTTTCATATTGGAAAAGGGAAGACAATCACTTTTTATTTTCTTCTTTTGAAGGGAATATTTAGATCATGGTTGTTTGTCCTGCATTTAAGCTGAACTTATCGGGAAAATAATATTTAGGATCAGACAAATATTGCTTCTGCTCTCCACTTTGAAGAAACAGAGAACATGCCCCACAAATAACTCAAGCTTTGCCCCTACAAAGATACTACGGAAACTACAGTCAGCAATGGCTTGTGAATCTTGACACAAAACACCAACATAAAGCAAGCAGACTTTCTGTTGACCTAAACATTCATAGTATTCTAATAAAAAAGTATACACAGATACTTTGACTAAGGGAGCGACTTTTTATGGAGCTAAGTACACACAAAATTAAACTGAAAGCCGCAAGCAAATGATATTTGCTGCTCTTTAGAATGTTTACAACTCATCTGTATTTTGTCTTAGTCTCTTTGAAGAGAACAATTTATCATTGTTCTGAAAGTAGTACTCTTTTAGTTTCTTGTGTGTGTGTAATTGTTGATTTCGTTTGGCAAACAGATGGCTGCTGTTGCTGCCATGTGTTTAAAGGACCGGCCAAACTCCCGGCCTGAAATGAACATCGTCGTCAAGGCTCTGAGCCAGTTACTGAACAGCAAGTGAAGAAGTAACCATTCCTGCATTGGTGAAGCACCTGGAATGTGATTTCCTTGCGTGTCATTGCGAGTTCAATTTACACGATCAGGGGCTTCGTGAAGGCGATTGGTGTGCGACAGAGAGCTATCATCATGACTGCATTCCCCGGCTAGGCTTGGAAGTTGGAACTTTTGCTTTTGTTTCAGTCTGTACATATTATTTAGACTTTTTATACAATGGATCGTTCTGACGCATCTTGTTGGGTCAGTTTTCAACATGTAATGCTACGTGTACCTCACATCTGTTTGCAAACGTCCACAACGCTGTAAATGCTGAATCATATTTTACATGATTACTCGGATTCGTTATTAGTATTTATTATTATAAGTTATTACAGGGGGGCGGTTGCTAGCATCTGATTCTACCGTATTTCTTTCTTGTCGTCCATGTCCTCACCTGACTATAAAGATGGCAATGGGGACCCGATCCTCGATTCCCGCGGGGAATTCTTCCATTAGGGGATGGGGATGGTGGAGATTTAATCCCCACGGGGATGAAATTGGTAGGAATGTTGTCCCCGTCGGGGATGGCGGGGACGGGGATGGTTCTGTTGTCCCCGACCCCGATCCCCGCAGACCCGCCCCGCGAAGATTGAATATGAGGAATCTAGAAGGCTAGGTTCTGAATATTCGTGGCCATATGCCCTTTTGGATCTGTTTTTTTTTATTTCTACTTTGTAACTACGTTGGAATTTATTTGATGCAAATTTGATGTCTCTTAGAAATCGCCATGTAATAAGAAATATTGTCTGATTAGTCATTTCCTTGTTGATATCTCTGGTTTATGTGGGGACGGGGATCCCCGTGGGGATTTTTCCCCGCACGGGGATGGGGATGGGGAAAAAGTTTCCCCGGCAGCCTTCACGGGGACGGGGATGGTGGCCTGTCCCCCGACGGGGAATTCCCTGTTGCCATCTTTACCTGACTACCATCATCACTGGAATGCATTCACTTGGCGGTCGTCAAATCAAACAACATATAAGCTCAATCATACACCATTGGATACCAAGATCACATTACAAATTCCATCGTAGTGAGGCAAGGCAGCACTGAAGTTCACTTGCCATACATACACGAGTACAATATTCGCATTCTCTAATTGACACAATTATCACAACCTGAAAATTGACAAATACATTTAGTCTTCACATTTTCCAGTATTATTTTTTCTCTTCACTTGCACGGTCCCTTGATCGTGCGTGTTATCTCTACTATAATTGGATTCTTTTAAAGGTGTCGGAAGCTTGACACTCATCCCCTAATCCCACACTTAGCCTCTCACCCTCCTCCACCCTCACCCAGCGCCCCTCACACCCGCAGTCCACGCTCGCAGCCCCGTGCCGAAAGAACGCCACAGTGATTCAAAATTTGAACTTGCTGCGAGATCTCTGCCACGATCTCCGCACGGCAATTCACATCCCCGGATCCCCCACAATCTCTTCGTTCGGTTTGGCCAGACGCCGGCAACGAGCAGATCGAGGAGAACCCATCCCCGACCCGAGAATTGACGGCGAGCGTGCCGCAACAGCCACGGACTCTGCTGCCGCTTAGTTCACAGCATCAGCGTCTTCCCGCCTGAGATCATGGAGTCCTATGACACCTACGCGGCCTACTTCTTCGCGTTGTATGAGGATGCTGACTCCGCGGCGGCGACGGGAAGAAGTAGAACCGAGGGTCAGCCTTGGGCCCGTGTCGTCCAGGCCGTGCCTCCGTCACCGACTCAGTCGCGTTGCATCCTCCAATGTTCATCAGCCGACCGCCCCAATATCTTCCATGCCGTTGTCTTAAGTGCAGGGGGCTAATCCAGCGGCGAGATCTTGCCAACCATCAATCAATCAGTAGTGTTGCGCACGATATAATCATGGTGGTTCGGTCAATTGCTAGGCCACTGGCCTCCTTTACTTTTGATTCTCGCCCCAGGGTCTATCGCGGCATCTCCTTCATCCACGGTGCTGCGTGGGGGTCTCCAGGTGCTGATTTGGTGCTGCTTTGGTGTGTGCAGGTTGACAAATATGTGTGTACAACAGGTTGGTAGTTCTGTACAGCAGGTAAAAGGCATGTTTACTATCACATATTTAGGATTTGATCTCGATCCAATGAACCCTAACAAGAATACCATAAGGGGCAAAGCATATTTTTTCTATTATTCAAATTATTATTTATTGATTGATTATATAATTTTTTTAGATTCATATTCATTTTCATTTGCAAATACAAACTCTCTTTTTCTTGTGCATTTTCTTTTTACTTTAGAGCTAAGGATAAGGGAACGAAGAAAAAAGAGCTGGCTTGGCTGGTACATCAAGCATATGACAGATCTCTGGTATGATTTAATGAAATTATTTCCATCCATATCGGTTCATCAGTAGATGAAACTACATTTTTAATGACATTTTTGTATGTTTTGGGGAAAAATCTCATTAACTTGCAGTGAGCTGTACAATAATCATTGACTGTTTTGGTAATAATGCGAGTTGTTGTAAAAGTTTTTATTTACGGAGTCTTCACAGTGCATGCTTTGCATCGTCGATTTGTCTATGTAGAATGAGTCAAAATGATTCAGTACTGTGGTTGGTTGTAGCTAATCAGTGCTGCCATGGGTCCATGGTTGATGATGATTTTTGCATATATTGGTAGATGCGATTGACACTGTTGTTGTAAAAATCTTTATTATTTCTGCATGCCATACAACTCATTTATACTTGATTATAGGTATTCAGATTTTTATATGATATAATATTGTTTTCTATCACTAATTTAGTTTTTGAACTATCTTTTTCAGATCATTCTCATTCCTAAGTAAAGTCTGGAGGCTTCATGCTGCCTGATGTCCTTGAAAATTCAGGATGTGGCCACACAAGTACATATAATTTTGAATTAGTCCTTTTAATTCTTGATGTGGAGAGGAATTCTTGATGGGACTCATAATTCATAAGTTAAGGGCCAATAGCTTATTTGTGTATATCTGACCTATAAGTTGTAATAATCTAGCTGCCATAATATGTGCAACACATTTTTGTCAGTTTCAAGTTCATTTTCCCTAATTTTCGATAGTTTGAATGCAATTTCCGCTTAATTCCTCCTCTCTTTAATTGATGTGCAGGTAGCAGGTGGCAACTTCGGCTCTTCGAAAGTTCCCTATATAAGTGTAAATGACAGAAACTTCTAAGTCCTGATGGATCATGTTTGTACAGGGAAGAGTGAAGCTAAATTGTGATGAATCCTACAAGCAATCTGAAAGAGCAGGGGGTGGGAGTTTTGTCATCAGAGGTGCGGATGGATGAGTGATTAGCTCAGGCTATGGAGTTCTGGCACATATTTTTTGAAAGAACGTTATGGCACATATTGGAGAGGCCTTTCATGATGAGAATCGTGCAAATCTGCACGATGTGCAGAGAGCTGCCGATTTGGGGATGCAGAGAGTGATCTTAGCAACTGATGCTGCAATGGTGATGCAGGTCGTGACCTCTCCAGAGTTTGATCGATCATTGGCAAGCGGCCTTATTTGGGAGCTTAAGAATCTTTGAGCCAGTAACTTTGTTGCTTTTGAGGTTGTTCATAGCCCTCGTTCTTATAATCTGGTAGCCCATAACTTAGCTTCTCTTGCAGCAGGTTTCAGTCTGGTGGTGGACAGTACTCCACATTTGGTCGTTTGTAGCCAAAGGTTTAGCATCGTTTTATGAGTAATGGAGATATCTTCCATGTTAAAAAAAAAAACTGATAGCTACAACAAGATATGAGATGCATTGTTAATGTCATTTCTTTATGAATTTGCCTTTCTTTCGTTAGTTGATAATATATTTTTTTTTTATAATTTATTTTCTAGATGGCACCATAGTGTTAGCACGGGCATTATTATACTATAAGTTGCTTCATGCTCAAGTCTAACAGCTACAACTCGTAAGTTTTCTTTCTTTTTTTTTTTCTTTCGTTGATGCTTACAAGTACACCTGATCGCTCCTTGGTGGCATCGATCGCCCATGGGCTCAACAGGAAGGCCAATAGTTTTGAAGCTCAAAACTTGAGAATCTTGGAGTGGAGCGAAATAAAGTTATGCATGAATGTGCAAGTTTTGCCAATATGTCATGTCAAAGACCGAGTATTGTTTTCAGTTTTGTGTCAAGAGTCACATTTTGTAATGACAATATTGTTGAATCCGTGATAATAAAGCTCCCTTTGAAAAAGAGGTGGGTGCTCCTGTAGTAATATTGGATTCAAATCTTTTGAAACTAAGTATTGTGTAGGTAAATCACTTTTATGTGTTTTGATTTCCATTACCAAATGTCACCGTAGTGTTAGCACGGGCATTATACTAGTAGTATTAGTGGTACACTGGTACGTTGAGGCTGCAGAGGAAGCGGGGTAGTAGGGGTAGTAGTGGTGTGCACGAGCATATGAACAAGTTGCGGATGATATGTGTTTCTAGGGACACCAAAGGGAAAGTCTCAAAACTAGTGAAGATAATCTTGATCACATAGTTATATAATTTACTGATATAGACTAGATATGATAATTTAAAAACAACCTTGCTTATCTGTCTACTTTACGGGACCAATCACAAATGACCTTTTTTACCGGGTTATGCGGTGAAGTACTGGATTTTCAAGAGCTGCCTGTAATATTCAGTTCTGGGAGCATTTTGCCAGACTAGGTTCACTTCAGTCTTGTTTTGCCATCTGCAGGCTGCAGCAGTCCAAGTCTGAAGCATGACCATGGTAAAATCCTGTCAATTTGAGGAAGTGGATTATGCAGTTTGATATCAATGTAAATGGTCCACTTTGAATTGCCAACTCATTGGTCATTATCCCATTAATTAACATCCGGGGAGCAGGAGCACTCTCATTTCGGAGAGCAACCATTGCATTGCGTTGCGTATTCAAAGAGCGTCATCACATTTCATTACAGAGCATTACCGTACGTACTGCCATCACTGAAGATTCCATTATATATTGGTCCAAATGATAGAAAAATATACAAAAAATGACTAATAAGAGATCAAAAGTTTTGTTTCATAGATTATAGATGAGATAATATAGTAAAAAAGAAGGAATAGTACATGCGTATAACATGTGAGAGAACACACACGAAAAAACGAAGGATTCTCATAGCAATTACTTGACGCATATCTTAGGGGGTAAGCGCAAGGGCCAATAGGCATTGATGCTTGTTCCTATTATTAGAAGTAACTGATTTTGATGGGGTCCTCTTGATGACATAGGTTAAGTAGATGCTAGAGAATTAGTTAGTAGGTTTTATCTTTATAGGAGATATAGATGAGTGATCGCACAGCCATTTCAAAGAGACAGAGAGCAATAGAAGTTGTAGTAGCAACACACAGTGTGCAGCTCCTATTCTGAATGGGCTAAAACAGAGCATTCAGAAACAAGCAGCTGCTGTCAGTTGTCACCCTCGCTTATCAAGAAGACCGTGTGCGTGGCTGCCCCTCGTCCGCTCCTGCGTTGGAGCGGGCTTCGCAGCAGCGGGCACCAGAAAGCAATGTCAGCTTCTGCGCCTCTTCCTCAGTTGACTTGTTGACTTGTTTTTCTAGAAAGGAGACTTGTCGTTGGAGTACACACACCTTACCATCCGCGGACTCTGTCTGTGCGCGATGGCACTATCTCCTCCATGGAAATACTTCCTCTTCAACAACGCCTGTCAATAGCAGTCCAGTGTGCTGAGGGCCTGGTTCATATCCATTCATTAGTAGCTGAAAGTCCTGATTCATGTGGCACAAGCCTGTTAGGAGACTTCAGATCTGCCCATATATTTTTGGCTGAGAACTTTATGCCAAAAATCTTCAATTCTGTGTTTCCTATTCATTACAGTGTTCTAGAATTGTATTATTTAGACCCAAGGGATGTTTCTTGTCAACATTTTAATAGAAAATCTGATGTATATAGCTTTGGAGTTGTTCTTTTAGAGCTCTGCACTTGGAAGACTGTGAGATACACGTATAATGGTAGGGCTCATGTGCTTACCAAAGACTTCCTTGATTCTTATACAAGAGCCGTAATGCAATTGAAATTTTTGGCAAGGTTTGCTATGAACATGTGGGGTACTTTGTTCATGAGGCCATTGGCATTGCCATGGATTGCTTACAACTTGATATCCAAACGAGGCCAGAAATGGATTATGTACTTTCCCGTCTCCGGATCATCGCTAGTAGAAGCAAATTCGCTTGTACACAAAACCGAATCCCTTCTCATATTTTGTCTTTCAGACTTAAACTTTATATAGATACACACATAAAAACAAATAGAACGTGCAGTACTTAAGGTTTAGGTATACCTCTCGACACAATGAATTACACCCTTACCACATAAATCCATCTTCCGTAAATTTTGGTTTGCAATGGGGTACCATGTATATAATTCAAAATTTAATATTTGTCGTGCTTTAGTGCTATTCTAGAGAAGCAATTACCTTAGCCTATTGTACTTACTTCATGATACTACATATGTGTCAAATATTAGTCAGTTTAGTTACATTTGGACTTAAGTTGTGTTATGGTTTAAGATAGAGCTTCATTTAGACTGTAACCTGTGTGTGGGTGTGAGGGGCAGGGGGGTGGGGGTTCATAAATATGGGGCTAACTTTTATTGTACCAATGAAATGACTTGGTGGTTAGTTTGTGTGCTGGTGAGCCTATGGGAGCGCCTAGATATCGATGATTCGATGTAGCTACTATTTGAAAGTGACGGTGCACTGAGAGATTGGAATAGCACCAGAGCGCCTAGGGGAACCATGGAAGCAGATGAGCTTCCATTTTCTTTTTTGATAAAGTAGAGAGGAGCACGGGCTCCTACTTACGCGAGCGTGAAAGGGCAAGCGCGGGCGGAGGGGTCCGCGAAGGCCGCACGACACATGGAGATCGAGGCCGCACGGCTGAGCAGCGGCTATGGGTGTCTCGGTGGGTTGGCGGTCTGCGCGGGTCCCTCACGGGCTGCCGGTCGGCGCGAGTGACGCACGGGTGGGTGGCGGCGCGCGGAAGCATCGCAGGAGGTTGGAGGCATGTGGCGGCACCTGGGAGTAGGAAGCCACGTTGGGCCGCAAGGGGCGCACGACAGCGATGGACGTCAGCGGGTTGGCCGGCGGCAGCGTGCGTGGGGGCCGGCCCGGGTGGTTGCTGTAGGTCGCATGGGACCGACGCGGTGGCTGGCGGCTGAGGTGAGAATATAACCCTAGCTCGATACCATGTTAGAATGAGGCCAACTGAGGGAAAACACATGTACAAAGAAGCCGTCCAAGTAGCACCTATACATCCTAACACTTATGTCGAGAGGATATAAAAAACATCGTGTTTGGATGCTATTCTAACACTTAGTTTTCTTCAATGCAGATGGTAGTAACAATAAACCTAGACAATGCACGTGTCCTGCCCCTATTAACAACATTGATAAACCTCATCCAAGTCTCATTTCGACCATTTTCATGGAGGAACTGAATGAAGTAAACAGGTATTTCAGTAATGATGTTCTTATAGGACGGGGACGATATGCCAAATGTTTCCTGGGAGTTCTTAAAGATGGGCAGAATTTAGCTGTAAAAGAGCTCAATCATTCTGGAGAAATTCAAGTAGAGGTCATGCCTGTGCGCCTTGCTTTTTTGTTCTTCATTTATTATTGCGTAGAGCAATAGATTACCTTCTAAATTCCAGTTTCTGCTGCAGCTTACGACTATTTTCAGAATGTGTTACCATGACAACATTGTGCAACTGCTTGGATACTTTCTTGGGAACACTCGTGTTCTTGCTTACGAGTATGCATCAAGGGGCTCCTTGCACGATATTCTTCATGGTATGGAGTAATACATGATTTACTTTCATAGGTTCCTAAGATCATTTAGTGTTTTCTTGCCAGACATGGGTCAATAGCATGATCTATGTTTAAACTGTTAAAACAGTTGTATTGACCATATTGCTAGCCTGAATAATCTAGGAAGTATCAAACATGAAAATGCCAGCTGATAGTTTTTAGGCTTGTCATGATCTTAGGTAAAAAGGGTGTCAAGGAAGCACAGCCAGGACCACCTCTTTCATGGTTGCAGCGTGTGAAGATTGCTGTAAGTGCTGCAAAAGGCCTCGAGTTCCTCCATCACAAGGTTGATCCTCCCATTATTCACGGCAGCATCAAGTCCAGCAACATACTTCTCTTTGACAATGATGTTGCAAAAATAGGTGATATTGGTGTTTCATTAGATCCTACATGGTTTGATTACGTCTTTGAGCCTTGGCCTTTTTGCAAGCCCAACAGATATGGTTATGGCTGGGAAGCACCTGAGTATGTGACACGCTTTCAGAATTACACTTGTGCCTGGGCTGATAAATGATATGGCAGCATTTCTCTGCTACTTATGTGCCGCTTCCTTCTTTGAACTTCTCAGGCACCAAATGACTGGACAGTATAGCACAAAGAGCGATGTCTACAGCTTCGGGGTTGTACTATTGGAGCTTTTGACTGGTCGCAAAGCAATTGATAATACAATGCCACCTGGCGAGAGGGGGCTAGTTACATGGGTACATATGCCAGTATTCACTTTTGTAGTTTCTGTATAGGATGCAGCAGCTAATTTGCTTATCCTAAGGTGCAGGCTGGACCAAGGCTTAGTGAAGACAAGGTGGAACAGTGCATAGATCCAAGGCTTGGAGGAGGATACCCACGTAAGGCTGTCAGCAAGGTAACAATATTGTTAAACCTGGATGTTGTGTGCTTGAGTGAGCAAGTGGAGGTATATGCAGTGTGACTTGTGACGTACCTTTGAACATTACTTCTTTTGACATTGGAAAGGGGAAGACATGATCAATTTTTTATTTTCTTTTTTCAAAGAGAGAATTTCTATCATGTTTGTCCTGCATCTAAGCTGAACTTAACCAGAAAATAATTTTAGCATCAGACAGTTAGCAATGGCTTGTGAATCTTGACACAAAACACTAACATAAAGTAAACAGATTTTCTGTTGAGCTAAACATGCATAATATTTTTAAAAACAGTATACACAGACACTTTGACTAGGGGCACGACTTTTTATGGAGCTAGGTACACACCAAATTAAGCTGGCTGTGCGTACTCTTTGTGGATATTTGTGGAGCTAGGTACACACCAATGAAGCCATAAGCAAATCGTATTTGTGGATATTTGCCGAATTTGCTACTCTTTAGCATTACAACTAATATTAATATTCTGTCTCAGAAGAGAACGATATGTATCCTTGTTCTGAAAGTAGTACTCCAAACAAACGAATTTTTATTTTCTTGTGTGTAATTCTTGATTTCCTTTGGCAAACAGATGGCTGCTGTTGCTTGGCTGTGCGTACAGTATGACCCGGAGTTCCGGCCTGTAATGAGCATTGTCGTCAAGGCTCTGAGCCCGTTACTGAAGAGCGAGTGAAGAAGTAACCATCCCTGCATTGGTGAATCACCTGGAATGTTATTTCAGTGATTTTCATTGCTGACTCTAACATCACACGATCAGAGATTTTGTGAAGGCGATTGGTGTGCAACAGAAAGTTATGATTACTACATTCCCCTAAGCTTGGAACTTCTGCTTTCTTTCAGTCTGTACATATGATTTAGACTTGTACAATGGATCGTCCTGATCAGATGCATATAATTTGGTCAGTCTGAGACATGCAATGCTACGTGTAGGTTACACCCGTGTGCAAATGCCAAATCAAACTCACAGCTTTGTAAATGCTGAATTAGCTCCGTAAATGCTGAATCAGCACTGCTGTACGTTAAAAAAAACAGAGAATCAGTTCTGGTGGTCGTAAAAAAATTCCAGGACAGTGATCGCATTACAAATTCTGAAATTCTAGCAGAGGGCCCAAGCACACTCTGTCTCCGGGCCAATACACAACCTAATCCCAAACAACATACCCGTCGTTCTCTCTTTCCCTGGACTGGCCCAAGATCGCATCAGAGGCGGACCCAGGAAATTTCATGAGCCCGGGCAACTAACCAACTAACTACCAGAGTTCTAAGAATAGCATGCATGTAACCCTTTTGGTTGACTGTAACTGCATAGGAATGGTGCTTGATCTTCAGCGCACATAGAGGATGAGCCCGGGCACCGGCCCAGGCTAGCCGGGCCTTCGGTCCGCCATGATCGCATCACAGAAGATAGCGATTCCTACGTGTCGGACACATGAGTACATGACCATGTCAAAATCCTGTCAATCTGAGGAAGTGAATGATGCAGTTTCATATAATGTAAATGATCCATGTTGCATTTACCGACTGAATGGAAACTCATTGGCCATTAACTAATATCCTGGAGCAGGAGCACACATTCATTTCAGAGAGCAAGCATTGCATAGCACTGCATGTACAGAGAGTATCACATTTCATTACAGAGCATTGCCATACGTACTGCTACTACTGAAGATTCCATTGCAAATTGCATATTCAGAGAGCAGCAGATTGCATGTTACAATACCATTGACACACTAGTATATATTAATAATAAATACGAGGGAGCAGCAGAGCACACATCCATTTCAGAGAGCAAAAATTTTGTATGAGCGACACAGGACACAGTGCAGCTTCTATTCTGAATGGGGCTAAAGCAGAACATTCAGAAACATTGTGCAGCTCTTATTCTGAATATTCTGAATAAAGAAGCCTTGGTAGCAGCGGGCGGCAGAAGCCATGCGCCCATACCAGCTTAAATAGGAGGAAACCAAAACCCGGCTTCTTTATTCGCCGAAGACTCTGCGCGCGTACGCGGAGGGAATCAGAGGGATCCCCGCGGTGTCGCCTACGCGTATTACCTACTGCTGCACTGCTTCGACAGGTAGGCATCCTACTAGCTCTTGCGTTCATGAAGTAGCATACTTAGTATCCATGGCTTGGTGTGGTCAGTCGACAGTCATCATCGTCTCTCTCTTCTTGTGTTTTGGTTCTGTCTCAGCTCTTGATGTAGTTTATGGCGACTTCATTTCATTGAGAGGGCTTTGGCTTTTCATCAATGATCTTCTTCATCCTGTGAATTAAGTTGACCCGGGGACGCAGCATGTATGGTAGCACAGAATAGAATCATTCGTTCAGTTGTCCCCTTTTAGTTTTCATGTGCTCCAGCGAAAGATCGATGCATAGTCCTCCTGCACTGCAACTGCAAGTAGTCCCGAGTAACACTTTAGATTACTGAAACTGGGTTTAACATCTCCCCGTCGGTGTCCACTAGGCTGGTTTGATAAAATATTGTTTTCCTCTTCGTGGGGAACGAGAAAATTTGGACCTATCTAATAGGCAATAGGCATATGGCATATCGGTTCTGGATTCTCATTAACTACCAATTTTACCTTTTTTTTTATGGAGGTAAGCCTTGCTTTTATAAACCAAACGACAAATACACGAAGTTCACACAACACGCAACTACCAATTCATGAAACAGAGTCAATTCTTGGATAGATTCTTTTAGGCTTTATTTTGATGTCGTCGGATTCACTTATATCCATGTATGTTCGGATGGATTAGAGTGAAATTTGGTTCAAGTTTCGCTTTAATTCACCTCAGCTCACGTAGATTGACGTGAATCTAATTACATCCAAACAAGATTATAAATGATTTTTTCTGTGGTGTTAAAAAGGAGAAATGTTTCTAAGCACTTTTAGAGTGAAGTTTTTACAATTTTATAAGCGGTTGATACAAATTCATGACAAAATAAAAAAAAAGATTCACCATACAAGCTGGCCCAATAAAATTTGTTGTTCCAAAATAAATTCTGGTCCCACTGTCCATTACTGTTGAGCCCATAGGTGTTCGTCTGTTTTCCTCCCGCGCGTCTCTTCCCCTCTTCACGCCGCCGCATGCCATCCCTGGCGCGGGAGGCGGCGACCATCTCACCGCTGGCACGCCTTCCTGGCGCGGGCTCGCGGCGGCCCTCCCCAGCGCGGGAGGCGGCGGCCATCCCCGGCACGAGCACGACATCCCCGGATGCGGCCACGACACCCCCTGGCGCGGCAGGCCTCCCCGGCCAGCGTGCGAGGCGCAGCTCAGGAGGCACCGCCTGGCATGGGTCCTCCCGGCGCAAGCAATCCTGCCCGGCGCGGTGGCTGCCCTCTCACCGCACCTCCGGCCACCTCCAGCTCCATCCATGGTCAGAAGAAGGACACGAGAGAGAATGAGTTTGTGTATAACCTATAATACATTATTTGAATCCCTGTCCCTCGTTCAATTGCTCGTTTACCATTGTCAAAAAAACAATGGCCCCTTGTTGGCTTGTTGCTCGATACCCATCGGTCCCGCTCTATCTACGCCGCTATAAATCCACCAGGGGGGTCTCGCCGGTGCTGAAGAATGCGACTCCCAGGAGATCAGCTGGCACCCACGATCAGCAGGCTCATCCCAGTTTCCACCTGGTTGCAAGTTGATTTCTATAGGATTTTCTATTTTTTTTAAGAGTGAAATGCACCACAGGTCCATGGACTTGCAGTGCGTGTCAAATAGGTCCATGGACTTTGAAAACGCTCATCCGGCCCCCGAACTTTGGTCCGCGTTCACCGGAGGCCCAAAACAGCTTTCGTGAGCGGTTTTGGCCGGGCGTGGGCCTCGCCAGCCGTGGCCCGGACCCGCTCCCCAGTCACGTGAGCGGCACGTGCAGCCGGTTTGGGCGTGGCACATTAGCATTTAGGCCCCCTGGAATCTTCCCCTCTCATCTTGCTCTCCCCGTCTTCCTCGCGTTCGTCGCGGACGCGGGAAGCCACGGACGGCGCGCGGGAGTGAGCGGGATAGGTCCTCATCGGCGGCGATCGACGGCTTCGCGTGAAGATAGTGACGTGAAGTGGGCTACTTCATCCGATTGGGAGGCATCGGCTTGAAGAGGAGCACCACGATGGTCTTCAAGCGGCGGCGGGAAGGGAGCCGCCCCGCATTATGGTGAGTTCTTCAAAGACCAAATCTTTACTGCATTTGTGTTGATTGGAGTGTAGATTTCGTGTAGGATGTCGATTGCGCCAGCTTCTTTGCACTCGTTTTGTAGTCTAGGGTTTGTGAGTTCGAAATGCAAAGGGATTGTAGGAGCCCTAATTTTGTTAGTTTAATCAAATGTAGGTGATGATAATGACAAGTTCTCTGTTGAGATTCACCATTCTGGGTTGCTTATTGGTCCTGGGAAACTCCGTGTGCATGCTGATGAGAAGGTGGACTTTTTTGATTATCTGTCAGCACGTTCTTGGTGTCTGCAGTGGTTTGAGAAGCTCAATTTTGCTCTTCATTATCCCAAGAACCCTGCTCTGCATGTGTATTGGCTGCTTCCTGGAAAAGAGTTTCCAGATGGTCTTAGGCTGATTCTAATAGAGGAGGAGGCAGCAGTGATGGCAGCTATGGTGGACAGGGTGAAGCAGCTAGTGTTATATTTTGATCATGAAGGATGTGCATATAAATCAGACTTTTGGGATGATGTAGTGGCTAATCCTGTTGCATCCCTGCCCAAGGTCTTCAGCCCTTCCAAGTACAGAATGAGTGAGAGTGATAATGAGGCAGAAAACATTCAGACAGGGAAGCAGCAGGCAGTTGATGAACAATTTGATGATGACAGTGACAGTGAGAGCTCTGATCTCAGTGACTTCAATGACAGTGACTATGAAATAGGAGATGATGAGGGCCTATTTGATGACAATGAGGACCATGCAGCTGTAGGCAGAGGGAAAAAAAGAGCCAGGGGGGTCAGGAAACCAGCTCCTACAACATATGAGGGAAAGGAATTGATTGTGCACTGTGATAGGGATGATGAGGAGTCAATTGAAGATGAGGAAGATGGGCTGGAGTTACCAGAGTCAGATAATGAATCAAAACCAGATCTCATGTCAAAGTGTTTCAGGCAAGAGGATATGGTGAATCCAGTGTTCAAACCAGGGATGAGGTTTGAGTCAGTGCAGCTGTTAAGAAAGGCTATCAAAGAGTATGGTCTGATCCACAGAGTAGAGGTCAGTTTTAGTAAAAATGAGAGGGAAAGGGTTACAGCTGTGTGTTGCAAAGGCAATTGTCCTTGGAAGCTACATGCTTCATCAGACAAGAGAGTGAATTCAATGGTCATTAAGACATACAGTGCAAAACACACATGCCATAAAAAATGGGTGCTGAAGTCTTGCAGTGCTAATTGGCTTGCAGAGAAGTATTTGGATTCATTTAGAGCTGACAAGAGCATGTCTATCAACAACTTTGCAAGAGTAGTGCAAAAAGATTGGAACTTGACACCTTCTAGGTCCAAGCTAGCTAGAGCAAAAAGGTTGGCTTTGAAAGTAATAAATGGTGATGAGGAACAACAGTACAACATGTTATGGAAGTATGCAAATGAGTTGAGGAAATCAAACCCAAACAGCAGCTTCTTCCTAAATCTTGATGGCAACCTGTTCAAATCTCTGTATGTTTCACTTGGAGCCTGCAAAAGATGAGAGGGGAAGATTCCTGGGGGGCCTAAATGCTAATGTGCCGTGCCCAAACCGGCTGCACGTGCCGCTCACGTGACCTGGGAGGCGGGTCCGGGCCACGCTGGCAGGCCCACTTCGGCCAAAACCGCTCTGAAAGCTGTTTTGGGCCTCCGGTGAACGCGGACCAAAGTTCAGGGGGCCAGATGAGCGTTTTCAAAGTCCATGGACCTATTTGACACAGGCCTGCAAGTCCATGGACCTGTGGTGCATTTCACTCTTTTTGTAATCGTTGGAATATCAATTGAAGCAATTTTTAGTTTCTCTGAAACTCTCTCCAAATTCACTTGATGAAGGCTTTGAAGTTGCCCTATGAAATTGTTGGCACCCGCATGAAACTCTAAAATTTTTCTCCTATATATATATGACAAATTGCTGAAACCGGCTTGAAATTCTCCATGAGTCTTAAAACTTCGGATTAATTAGTCTCTGTTGAACTTCACTTATAAATTAGTACTTTCTGTTCTGTACTATTGATATCGAAGTTTCAGTTACTTCCGATTTTAGAAGTACTACGTATTAGGTCCCATAATTAAGGTGTACCATCTTCCTGCTTAATGATTTTTTAGAGAACATACTGTAACCGTTAAATATGCAACACTAGTGCCTGAAGTCCTATCATATTAGGTATGATTTAGCTCATGCTCACAGGTAGTTGAGATTCAGATACTGTATTATATGTTACACTCCAAATTTACATTCTGGAAAGTGGAAAGTTAGGATTCATCGGCATATGTTCAGATATGCATTATAATTTCCTATCGGTAGATCATGCTTGGCATAGGTTACGATGCAGCCATATTGGGTGAAGCCCTGGTTTAGGGGGGTTTCTCGGTTGGTTTGACACTTTGACTTAGGTTTCGTCTCAGAGTAAACACAGTGGGGCTTTTTTTTTGTTTTATATCTAAAACTGCAAGTAAGAATAGTGACAATATTTGTCCTTGCTGTGCAGGCAATCAACCACTCGTAGAATTCCTCTCACTTTACTGGCTTGTGCATGGATTACCAAGGGGACAATCTCAGAGTTTTCCTTCAAAATAATGGGCGTCAGGTGCTTCAAAGAGTGGAAAACAACAACAGCTTGAGATATTTCACAGAAAAAATCCGACCATCCTGTGAGCCGAGGGGATGGCCGTTCCCAAGTGGATGAGAGAGAGAGGGGTCGGGGCGACGAGGGTCCTCGGCACGTCGCCGGCGAAGTTGCCGGCGGTGAGCCCGGTTCGCGGGCACGGGACTCCGCCGCGGGGAGGTGGGCCACCAGCCAGTCGCGGTGGGCCAGGAGATGCGGCGTCTGAGGCGACGCGCCGGGCGCTCCGCCGCGCCGGCGAGCGGCCGCGCTCTCCGGCGAGAGAAGTGCCGGCCTCTCCGTGTCGGGTCAGGGGCACTCCGCCCAAGCTTGCTCTGCGTCCCCGGGTGCAGCGTGTGGCGCCTCACCACGAGGCTCGTCGGGGCCCCCATGTCGGGCCACGCGGCAACATCGTGGAGAAGCAGGTGTCGAGATCTGGTGAGGCGCTGGAGGGGTCCAAGGGCTGCGATTCGGTGGAGTTGGTAGAGGACGACGGGGTTATAGAGGAATTTTTTGGTCAGCTTTGGTGGTTCCCTACCAACTCTCCCCCGCCGCGTCCTCCTGCTAGGGTTTCGGGTCATGGCGGCGGCGGCCGAAAACTAGTTTGGGTCAACAGGAAGCAGTGGGAGGAGAAGGATTTTACTCCGGAAGACTGCTATCCAGTGGGTTGGGGTGATTGTTGGAGCTCGGATCCGAAGAAATTTGGCTTCGCCAGTGACATTTGGGGGAGGGGATTCAAGGAATCATACTTGTCCAAGGTCAAGAGAGGAATGGCGAACCGAGGCAGAGGTGGAAGCGGTCCTCGTTCGAGGAACCCAGAGGAGAACTGGGGGTGGGGAGATGGTGGCTGGTACCAGGCGCCGCCACCATACTTCACACCGCCGATGGGAGGGATGGGTCCTCCGATGGGGCCGATGGGGCCGCCGATGGGGGCCTTCCCTCCTCATCCTCATCCTCGTGGTCCTTATGGATTCTACCATCGCATGGCCCGGATCACAGCAACAATTACTACAACCAAGGTAATCAGCCCTCCAACCAGTTCAATCAGTTCCCAAGGGGCCAGGGTGCTAGGCCAACTGGTAGAGGAGGATCTCAGGCTAATAGAGGTAAAGCTGTGGCAGAGCAAAGCAACCAATCTCAGAATCAGCAGTTGGCTCAGCAAATAGCTAAAGTTTCTGAACAATTTGGTAAGCCTAGTGTTGCTGTGGGGTTAGGAGAGAAGGCCAAGGTAGTTAGTGCTGGTGGAAGTTCTAGTAACAAAGCTGCTCAGATTGCCTGTTACAATTGTGGAGACACTGGGCATTTTGTTGCCTCCTGTACACAGCAGAAAATTTGCTTCATCTGCTACAAGAATGATCATATTGCTGAGAAGTGTCCTAGGTGGAAGGAGAAGGAAGGGGTAGTGAGCTACTTGGGCAAAGTGCTAGCAAAGGTCCGGGCTTCCTACATGTTGACTTATCCCGGAAGGCCGAGAGATTTAAGTCAGTGGACAGGATTTGATAACTGTGGAGTCTTTGCCGTTGAAGAGGGTGTCTTACAACAGAGTCACCGCTGGATCTACTCAAATCTCAGCTTTGATCCTAACCGGAATTGGCAAAAGAGGCCACTAGATGATTTCACTTACTCCGGTAAGGTTCCCACCGATCCGAGAGTGGAGAGGCTTGTGATTAACAAAGTGAGTTACTTCTACTTGGAGAATGAGACAGTCATGGTTTCTCTGAGGGCTTGGAATGGTAATTTTGAACCTGTTAGTAAGCTGGTTGAAGAGTGGGTGCAGATCAAAGGAATTCCCCCAAGTGGTGTGACTGGGAGACTATCAGACAAGTGGTATCTGCAATTGGCAAGCTAGCAGAAGTGGACTGGCATTCACTATTTGCAAGCTTCTTTGGCATGGTTAGGGTGAGAGTCAAGTGCGAGACCCTTCTCGCATTCCAAAGAAAAAGGCTCATAGAATTTGAGGATGAACTCTTTGGCATCGCTTTAAGACGAGACTACTGTCCAGATTGCTGGTGGTACCAACAAAGGAGATGATGATGATGGTAACAACTCTGATCATGAAAATGAAACTCCCCATGAGGAAAGTGAGAAAGGGGGTACTGGGAATGAGGGTGATGGAGATAGTCTGCCCCCCAACACAGACCCTCATCACCAGAATGGTGGAGGTGGGCTTGGAAATCAAGATAGAAATCAGAAGCAGCAAGATGCACCAAGTGGGAGTCGCTCTGTGAGAAACCTAAGTGCTATGTTTGCCTGTGAAATGCTCTCTAGTGGTGGGGCAAACAAGGATAAGGAGAATGAATGCATTAGTTTGTCAAGGCAATGGAAATTGATGATCATGATGAATCCCGGGAGGAAGTGGACAAAGAAAAGGAATTGCTAGAAGAAGATGAAAGTCCGACATTACCAAAGGAATGGCTTTTTGGCAAAGGGTTCTTCTACTCTAGAAGCCGCTCGATACTGGGGAATTACTTCTCGCTAGCCGATCGGTTTAAAGGGTCCGGGTCGTCTCGATGTGTCTTTACGGATTAATTCAAGTGTTCGGGGGAAGAAGATGTTGGTGGTAAGAAAACAAAGGGAATGTGAGGGCCTGTGTTGCCGTAAAAGAGGAGTTCAAGGATCCCTCGATGGCATTCCTGTGATGGAAAAAGCACAAGCTCTAAAAAGGAAGAACAACTTGGAAATTGAAAAAGGTAAGAAAACTACTGCTTCTATTACTGCACAGTCCTTATTAGATGTAGCTTCTAATATAGATATTCATGTTTCTCAGTCTAGTGTTAGTGATGTAAATATTATTCAGAATATGCTTAGTTTAGAAGTAGAAAGAAATAAAGCTTTTGATGCTAATTCTATAGTTCTTATTGCTGAGGCCCCAGTGCAATGTAGTTCTGGAATAGTTGGTAGTATAGTGAGTAGTTTGTCCCCTGGTGGTCAGTCTTCTTTGAGATCTGGAGGATCTCCTGGTGTAGCTAGTTGTTCTAGGCAAGTGTTCTTTGGATGATGAGCCAAAAACACCCATATATGCCGGTAGAGATCTCAAGGATCTAAATCACTGGAGGCGTAAATAGAGAAAGCATGGACTGTTGTAGTTAATAGGAAAAAAGCGTAAAGGTTAAATGATAGGTCTTTTTTGGAATATTAGGGGGCTTGGCAAAACCGGTAGATTACCGCTTTAATAGGTAGGATTAGAAATTCCAAGGCTGACTTTGTTGGCATCATGGAAACTAAAAAAGAGTCTTTCTCTATTGGATATTTGAAGTCTTTAACTGGTTTTACTCCTTTTGAATGGTTTTATCTTCCCGCTAATAGAACCGCTGGTGGCATCCTGGTGGGGTGTAACAGTGATGTTTTTTCTCGCTACTTTAGTGTCTACTTTAGACTATACTGTTAGTGTGATGTTGACTGAAAAAGTTTCTGGTTTTAGTTGGAAACTAATAGTAGTTTATGGTTCCCCTTATGAAGAAGGGAAAGAATCTTTTATCAAAGAATTACATACAGTTATGTCCGCTTTGGCAAGGGCCGTGTTGATAGGAGGGGACTTTAATTTGATTAGGAAAGTATCTCGAGAATAGTAATGGAAGTATAAATTATAAGTGGGCCGATGCTTTCAATGAGTGGATCAATAAATGGGCTTTGTTAGAATTAGATCCTTCAAATAGGAGATTTACTTGGACAAATAACCAAGATAGGTTAACAATGTCTAGAATTGATAGAGTTTTTATGTCCACTGACTGGTCTTTAAAGTTCCCTTTAGCTTCAGTCAAATGCTTGGATAGAATCCCTAGTGACCACAACCCACTGGTTCTAAGTGCTAGCTCTACTGTTATTTCTGGGGGGAAGAAGAACTTTAGATTTGAGAAATGGTGGCTACAGCAAGAAGGTTTTGCTGAGTTGGTAGAGAAAGCTTGGAACACACCTTGTAATTTGACCAGTAGCATTAAAATTTGGCAGTTTAGAGTGAGGACTGTTAGAAGAGTCATTAGAGGTTGGGCTTTGAATGAGATAGCTAAACTGAATAAGTATAAGTGTGAGTTAGCTATAGAATATAAGGACTTAGAAGAAGCCCAAGACTCGGGAATATCTCTCGCAGCGTAACAATCTAGATTAGACATAGTAGCTAAGGAATTAGATAAAATTTGGGCATTAGAAGAGATTAAGGCCAGCAGAGGTCCGTAGATAGAAATATCTTAGAAGGAGATAGGAATACCGCCTATTTCCATTCTCGTGGCTAATCAAAGGAATAGGAAAAAGAAAATTGAGGTCCTAGTTGGCCCCGATGGTCTAGTAGAAGACCAAAAAGGGAAGATTAAGGTAGTCAGGATTTTTATAAAAAATTGTTTGGTAAGGAGGACAATCCCAAAGTGTCTTTAGATGATAGTTTCTGGGACCAACAGGATCTGTTCGAGAGTGAAAATGAGTTACTCGTGCCCCTTTTTCGAAGAAGAGATTAAGACAGCCTGGAGTTGCTATGGTGAAGGAGCACCCGCCCCGATGGACTGTCCTTCATTTTCTATCATAAGTTTTGGGATGTGATCAAGGGTGATTTAGTAGCCATGTTTAATGATTTTTATAGAGGGGAGTTGGATCTCAAGAGATTAAACTTTGCCATGATCACCCCGATACCCAAAGTAGAAAATGCTAACACTATGAAGAATTTCAGACCTATTAGTTTGATAAATTGCAGCTTTAAAATCTTTTCCAAAGTCATGACTTTGAGACTAGCAAAAATCATTGATAGGTTGGTAGCTCCCAAAGAAAGTGCTTTCATCAAAGGGAGGTTTATTCTGGAAAGTGTAGTGTTGGCACATGAGTTAGTGCATAGCTTGCACAAGTCCAAGAAACCAGGGATTCTGCTTAAGCTTGACTATGAAAAAGCTTATGACAGGGTCTCCTGGGATTTCTTGTTTGAAATTCTAGTCTCTAGAGGTTTTAGCCCTAGGTGGATCCAATGGATGAAACATTTAGTTGTTGGAGGTTCAGTGGGTGTAGATGTTAATGGAGAGGAAAGCAACTTTTTCAAGACAGAAAAGGGCTTAGGCAAGGAGATCCTATATCTCCCCGTTATTTAATTTAGTTGGTGATGTCCTTACCAAAATGCTCCGTAAAGGAGTTGAAAGAGGTATCATTAAAGGATTAGGAGAAGATTTCACCGAAGGTGGGATAATTTCACTTCGCATGCCGATGACACCATCCTTTTTTCTAGAATAGAGGAGGGATATACTAGGAATCTAAAAGGGATCCCGATGTGGTTTGAACAATTGTCGTGATGAGGATAAACTTTCACAAGAGTGAAATAGTTCCACTTAATGTTGAGCCGATGAAGTTTTTAGACTGGCTCATTTGTTTTCTTGCCCAAGGGTTCCCTGCCCATTAAGTACCTAGGTGTTCCCTTGCATTATGATAAGATTAGAAGAGAGGATATTCAACCTTTGATTGATAAAATGCTTAAAAGGATGGCTCATGGAAGAGCAAACCGCTTTCTCATGCCGGTAGACTTACTCTAGTTAGAACTTGTCCGGCTAGTATACCCATTTACTTGTTGTCCTTTATTAAATTTCCAAAATGGGCAATTAGATTGATGAATTCTCATATGGCCAATTGCTTGTGGAATGATAATCCCGATTCTCATAAGTACCATTTAGCTAATTGGGAGAGTGTTAGCATGTTAAAGGAGTTTGGTGGATTAGGTGTTCCTAATCTTAGAGATCTCAATGTGTGTTTATTAGCTTCTTGGCTTAAGAGATATAATCTAGATGGACAGAAATTGTGGAAAAGTTTAATAGATTCCAAATACAAAACAGATAGGCCTAATATCTTCTATAGTTCTACTCTAGGTGCCTCACAATTCTTCAAAGGGATGATGTGGGCTGCTTCTGCAGCCAAAATGGGTTATAGATGGGTTTTAGACAATGGTAAGAAGTGTAAGTTTTGGGAGGACAACTGGTTGGGCTCATCTAGTTTAGCAATTCAATATTGGGAGATCTATATTTTAGTCAATGAGAAATCTGATACTGTACAGTCTTTGTGGGATGGTAATGATCTTAAATGTACTTTTAGGAGATGTTTTGATGACAGGTTGTATAGCTTGTGGATGGAAATAGTCCAGTTAGCTTCTACCATTACTTTGACTGATAGGGAAGATGAACTTGTGTGGCAATTCAACTCTAGTGGAGTGTACTCCTCTCAATCTTTATACAGGGTTATAAATTTCAGAGGAGTCACTCCTGTTCATGTGCCTGCTGTTTGGTCGTTAAGAATCCCTCCAAGAGTTCAGTTCTTTTTATGGTTGCTTTCAAAGAACAAAATTTTAACTAGAGACAATTTAGCTATTAGGCAGGAAGTGGATGATCCTTCTTGTCTATTCTGTGCAGAATCTGAGTCTGTCAATCACTTATTCTTTGAATGTGTGGTTGCCAAGTTAATGTGGGAGGCACTGTCTGAAGTGCTAGATAAGTTGATTCTTCCTGAGTTTTTATCGATTGGAGCCATGTGGCTTAGTGATAGGAAGTTTTCAGTTGAGAATACTTTTTGTGCTGCTGCCCTGTGGGGGCTCTGGAAACTAAGGAATAGCTTGTGTTTTCAGGGAGCAGTGTGGAGAAATTGTCATACAGTGCTGCTGATGGCGGCGGGTATGTTGGAGAACTGGAGCGTTCTCTGCCCAAAGGAAAAGTTACCAAAGTTCAGAACTCTCCTGGACAAACTCTGGGATGTGGCGAAGAGACAGCAAAGGCTGACTGGCTAGACCTGGTGAACAACAAGGTAGATCATCTCCTCTTCGCGTCGGCGGGAGACTGGGATGCTCCCATTCCAGAGGAAGCAAAGGAGTGGCTGACTGACGATGTGGAGA
This sequence comes from Themeda triandra, assembly GCA_018135685.1. Taxonomy (NCBI): domain Eukaryota; kingdom Viridiplantae; phylum Streptophyta; class Magnoliopsida; order Poales; family Poaceae; genus Themeda; species Themeda triandra. The sequence continues at coordinate 66,268 of JAENPR010001447.1, read as the reverse complement.
AGGCGTCTGGCGGCAAATGGCTGGACCTCTCCAAGATGCGCAAGGCGTGGAACATGTGATCCTTGTGTGCTGTTGAGTGCTGTTTAGCCTCAGTATGTGTTGTATCCGGTTGAGTGTTAAGACTGTGATGAATCTGTGCGTAAGTAGATGCTCGTAGGGGATGATGTTGGTGTTGCTGGTTCCGGTGAGGCCGGGTGAACTTGATGTATGAGCTTAAACTGTTTTTGGTCTTAATGAAAGGCCGGGGGCCACCCTTAAACTCTAAAAAAAAAGATATTTCACAGAAAATGAGATACAAACCATAACAAATGGTTACAAGGATATTCTGGGAAAAGGTTCATTTGGTGTGGTCTACAAAGGAGCGCTAGAAAACGGATCCTCAGTTGCCGTAAAGAGATATATATATGGGAGCCAGAAAGAGGAGTTTGCCAAGGAGGTGATAGTGCACTCTCAAATAAACCACAAGAATGTTGTTAGACTCTTGGGCTGCTGCACTGAAGAAAATGCTCTAATGATTGTCATGGAGTTTATCTCCAATGGCAACCTCAACGGCATACTTCATGGCAACACCACTAACGGTCGGGTTCCCTTCCCTTTGGTCAAAAGAATAGAAATTGCCATTGAGGTTGCTGAAGCATTATGGTGCATGCATTCGATGTATAGTCCTGTTCTTCATGGTGACATCAAACCTGCTAACATACTGCTAGATGAAAATCTTACACCAAAGATATCAGATTTTGGAATTGCAAGACTCCTTTGTGCTAATGGATCCCAGCAAACTTCCACTTTCATTGGTTCCAAAGGTTACCTTGATCCATCATACGTTGAGAGTGGAACTCTAACCCCAAAGAGCGATGTTTACAGCTTTGGAGTGGTTTTGCTGGAAATTATCACAAGGAAAGAAGCATGGGACGGGACCATTACCCTTGCTAAAAGTTTTAATGAGGCTCTTACAAAAGGGGAGGATGTGCAGCACATGTTTGATGAGGAAATCTGTGTTTCAACAAACAAGAAGTTTCTTGGAGACATTGGACAGTTAGCAGCTAAATGCTTGCGAAGGGATGTCAAAACACGTCCTGAAATGGTTGACGTAGCTACTAGTCTAAGGATGATCAGGAAAGCTATGCAGAGAGAGCCCAATGTACTGTTAGAAGCATACCAATTTGGAGATCTAAAAATTTTCAGTAAAACTGAAATGAAAGAAATGACAAAAAACTACCGCATGACCATTAGGAAATCGATGCGTGAATGTCTCTACAATGGAGTCCTCGACATGAATCGTCCAATTATAGTAAGACTACTTAAGACAAGTTCAGAAACTGACAGAGAGATATTTCTGAACACTATGAGCATATTGAGTCAAAAGAATCACAAAAACGTTGCGAATGTTATTGGCTTCCACTTAGGGAAATCCAGTTTAGAGTGTGTGTACGATTCCTACTGTGATGTATCCAAGACAATGTTTGGCTCTGTATCGTTTACCAACAGAAATCTTTATGACACTATCTGCTCCATGGAAAAGCTTCCTCTTCATCAACGTCTTTGGATAGCAGTCCAGTGTGCAGAGGGCCTGGTTCATATCCATTCATTGGCCGCTGAAAGTTCTGATTCATGTGGCACCAGCCTCTTAGAGCATCTCCAACAGTTTCGTATATGACTTGCCATTCTTTAAAATTTGACAAAACATGCAAAAAATCATCTCCAACAGTTTGCTATACTTGGTTGCCATTTTCCCTCACTTGCCATCCGTCGCAACCGCGCGCGTATATTTGTGCGTGCGTATCCGCTGCGCATCGCCGTCTCGCGAGACGCAGCTACACTTCCCGCGAGCGCGAGGAAACTTCCTCGTCTCCCTCCTATTAGCGGATCAGATCGCGGCGCCATCTCCTCGCGCGATCAGTCCCTCCCACGAAGCCATCTCCTCCCGCCGGTCCTCCTCATCCCGAGCAGATCCTGACGGCGATCAGTTCCATCGTCGCCAATGCCCGGCCTCCATCCTCGTACGTGAGATCGCAGCACCCGGCCTCCGTCCTCGTACGTGAACAGATCGCGGCCCGCCGGTCTCCGTCCTCGTACGTGATCAGATCGCGGCGCCCTGTCTCCGTCCACGCGATCACTTGCATCGCCAACGCTTGGTCATGCTCACGTGCTGCGCGCTGGAGGGAGAGTTCCGGACGAGATTGCCGCGCAGACATCGTTCCAAGGCCAGAGGTTCTTCGCAGTCGGGCCGTTGAACCCACTGCTGCTGGACGCAGACACCTGGAAGGCGCCGGGACAGGCAGGCACGAGTGCCTGGGGTGGCTCGACAAGCAGCCGCCAGCGTCAGTGCTCTTCGTCTCGTTCGGCACGACTTGGTGCCTCCACGCCAAGCAAATCCGCCGGCCGAGCTCGCCGTGGCTCTGAAGGGCAGCAAGCAGTGTTTCATCCAACTTTCATCTGGGATATGCTGTGTCGTCTGTCAGAGAGATAGGTATATAGAATTTTATGCTTTGGACGTGTACTGTGTAGAATGCAGGTATGCTCCTGCTGAATGCAGGCATCGAACAGATAATATGCTGCACATTCCCTGCTCTGTTCCTGACGCCACTGGTGCATGCTCCTGTTGATAGCGTTGTGTATGCACGAGAGGAAGTGAACCATCGCAAGGAAAAAGATCGATGGCAGTTGATTCTGTTGGTCTGTGGGCCTACTGTTTCAATTTTACCAAGTTAAAATGGCAAACTATTGGAGATAGTCTATTTTTTCACTTATCATATGTTTTAGCAACTTGCCAAATCATAAGATTTGCCAAGTAAATTTTGGCAAACTGTTGGAGATGCTCTTAGGAAACTTTAGATCGGCCAATATATTTTTGGACAAGAATTTTGTGCCAAATATCTTCAATGTGAACCTGTCAACATTTCTTGGAATTTCAGTGGCGCAGAAAAATACTGCATTTCATGTTCATGACAATGAACTAAAAAACTATTATTTAGACCCAAGGGATGTTTATGGTCAATTTTTCAACCAAAAATCTGATGTTTATAGCTTTGGAGTCGTTCTTTTAGAGCTCTGCACTTGGAAGACAGTGAGATATACGTATAATGCAATTGAAATTTTTGGCAAGGTTTGTTATGAACATGTGTGGTACTTCGTTCATGAGGCCATTTTCATTGCCATGGATTGCTTACAACTTGATGTCCAAATGAGGCCAGAAATGGATTATGTACTTTCCCGTCTGCGGATCATCGCTAGTAGAAGCAAATTCGCTGGTACACAAAACAAAATCTCTTCTCATATTTTGTCTTTCAGACTTAAACCTGCTAGATACACACATAAAAAAACAAATAGAATGTGCAATACTTAAGGTTTACCTATACCTCTCGGCACCATGAATTACCCCCTTACCACATAAATCCATCTTCGCTAAATTTTGGTTTGCAAAGGGGTACCATGTATATAATTCAAAATATAATATTTGTCGAGTTTTAGTGCTATTCTAGAGAAGCAATTACCTTAGCCTAGTTTGGGTGCTGCCGAGCCTTTGGGAGCGCCTGGATATCGATCTGTTTGAAAATGACGGTGCACAGAGCGCCTACGGGAACCATGGAAGGAGACGAGCTTCTGTTTTCTTTTCTTTTCTTTCTTTTTTTGTTTGTTTTCCTCCTCTCTCTTTTTTTTTTTTTGATAAAGCATAGAGGAGCATAGGCTCCTACTTACACGAGCGTGAAAGGGCAAGCGCGGGCAGAGGGGGCCGCGGGGGGCGCGTGACACTGACACATGGCTCGGGGCCGCATGGCTGAGCGGTCTGTGTGGGTGCCTCATGGGCTGCCGGCCGGCGCGAGTGCTGCACAGTCAGGTGGCGGCGCGCGGACGCGGCGCAGGAGGCCGAAGGCGTCCAGGCGCGGGCGGGAGTCTGCGCCCAGGAGAAGGGAGCCGTGTCGTGCCGCGATGGTCGCACGGCTGCGACGGCGTGACAAGGCATGTCAGCAGGTTGGCTGGCGGCAGCATGCGCGGGGGCTGGTCTGGGTGGCTGCTGCAGGTCGCGCGGGACCGACGCGGTGGCCGGCGGCTGAGGTGAGAATCTAACCCTAGGTCGATACCATGTTAGAATGAGGCCAACTGAGGGAAAATACGTGCAAATAAGGCGTCCAAGTAAAGGGAAAACACATAAAACCTATACATCCTAACATTTATGTCCAGAGGATATAAGCAGACTGCTGACCCTTTTAAAAAACATCGTGCCTCGATGCTATTCTAACACTTTGTTTTTCATTCAATGCAGCTGGTAGTATCAATAAACCTAGCCAATGCACGTGTCCTGCCCATCCAAGTCTCATATCAAACATTTCCCTGAAGGAACTGAATAAAGTAACCAAGAATTTCAGTAATGATGTTCTTATAGGAGAGGGACGATACGCCAAATGCTTCCTGGGGGTTCTTATAGATGGAAAGCATTTAGCTGTAAAAAAGCTCGATACTTCTGCAGAAATTCAAGTGCAGGTCATGCCCGTGTGCCTTGCTTTTTTCACTTTTGCAGTTATTGTTCTTCATTTATTGTTGCGTACTGCGATAGATTACCTTCTAAATTCTAGTTGTCTTGCAGGTTACAACTATTTTCAGAATGTGTTACCATGACAACATTGTGCAACTTCTTAGATATTTTCTTGAAGGGAACACTCGTGTTCTTGCTTATGAGTATGCACAAAGGGGCTCCTTGCACGATATTCTTCATGGTATAGTGGAGGAACACAAGATTTACTGCCATAAGTTCCTAGTGTGACCATCTGTTGTTTTCTTGTCAGACATAGGTCAACTGATCTATGTGAAAACTTTTAAACCACTTGTATCAACTATATTGTTAGTCTGAATAATCTACAAACTATTAAACATGGAAACCCCAACTGATATTTTTGATGCTTGAAATGATCTTAGGTAAACAGGGCATCAAGGGAGCCCGACCAGGACCACCTTTATCGTGGCTGCAGCGTGTGAAGATTGCTGTAAGTGCTGCAAAAGGCCTTGAGTTCCTCCATCAGAAGGTTGATCCTCCCATCATCCACACCACCATCAAGTCAAGCAACATACTTCTCTTTGACAATGATGTTGCAAAAATCGGTGATACTGGTGTCTCAATACATCAAAGCTCTATCAGGGATCATTACCTGGTTCGTACTATTTGGGGTCCCCGGTACAGTTTTATCTGGGGAGTACAAGCACCTGAGTATGTGATGGAATACTTAACTCCACGCTTTCAGAATTACACTAATGCCTAGGCTGATAAATTATATGCCAGTATTTCTGCTACTTAGGTGTTGCTTCCTTCTTTGAACTTGTTAGGTGCATATTCGCAAAAGAGTATAGCAAAAAGAGCGATGTCTACAGCTTTGGGGTTGTACTGTTGGAGCTTTTAACTGGCCGCAAAGTAATTGATTATACAATGCCAAGTGGACAGGAGAGCCTAGTGACATGGGTACATATGACAGCACTCCATGTTCTAGTTTCTTTATAGAATGCAGCAGCTAATTTGCTTATCTTAAGGTGCAGGCTACACCAAGGCTTAGTGAAGACAAGGTGGAACAGTGCATAGATCCACGGCTTGGAGGAGGGTACCCACTAAAGGCTGTCAGCAAGGTAACAATATTGTTAAGCCTGGATGTTGTGTGCTTGAGTGAGCAAGTTGAGGTCTATAAAGTATCACGTACCATTGAACATATCTTTTGACATTGGAAAAGGGGACATAATCATTTTTTTTATTTTCTTATTTTAAAGGGAAATTTTAGATTTGCTTGCTTGTGCTGCATTTAAGGTGAACTTAACTGGAAAATAGTATTTGGAGTCAGAAGGCGTACTCCAAAATAACTCAAGCTTTGCCTCTCCAATGTAGCGGAAACCAGTCAGCAATGGCTCTTGAATCTTGACACGACACACTAACATAAAGCAAACAAACTTTCTGTTGACTTAAACATTCATACTATTTTAAAGAAGAGTATACACAGACACTTTTTATGGAGACGTACACACCAAATTAAACTGAAAACCATAAGAAATTTGTATTTGCTTAATTTTATCAGTATTTCTCCAAAAAAAAAGGGAACAAGATAGTACTTAAACAAACGAAGTTTTTTTTTGTGTGTATGTAATCCTTGATTTAGTTTGGCAAACAGATGGCTGTTGTTGCTGCCCGGTGCTTACGGTACGAGCCAGAGATGCGTCCTGAAATGGACATGGTCGTCTGGGATCTGAGCCCGTTACTGGACATCATGTGAACAAGTAACCATCCCTGCATTGGTGAAACACCTGCGATGTGATTTCGGTGTGTATTGCTAGTTGAAGATCACACGATCAGGGGGTTTTGTGAAGGTGATTTGTGTGAAACAGAAAGTTGCCATTACTGCATCCCCCTGAGGCTTGGAACTTTGCTTTGACTCGTTACACTGGATCGTCCTGATGCTACGTGTCACTTTGGTTTGGTCAGTGTCAAACATGCAATGCTACGTGTAGCTTCCATTTGTGTGCAAATGCTGAATCATATCCATAGATCTGTAAATGCTGAATCATATTTTACATAATACAGTCGCTTATTTGTGTAGCTTCCTTATATTATTATCACAGGTCATAACAGGAGGCGGATGCTAGTATCTTACCATATATTTCTTTCGTGTCGTCAATCACTCGACTACCATAGTACCATCGTCGCCAGATTGCATTGATCTGATGGTCGTAAAAAAATTCAGTATAAAGATCGCATTACAAATTCTAGCAAAAGGGGCCCAAGGTCACTGTCTCTGATTCTTGGGGCCAATTCACCGTTGGATAACCTAGCCATATGAGCTCGTTCTCTCTTTCCCCAAGATTGGCATTACAGATGACTGCTTGGGTATATGGTTCAGTATTGGATTTCCATGATCTGCCTGTACTGTTCAGTTCTGGGGGCATTTTGCCACACTAGGTTCGCTTCAGTTTTTGTTTTGACACCTGTAGCTGCAGCAGTCCAAGTGGAAGCATGCTGCACGACAATGGCAAAATCCTGTAAATCTGAGGAAGTGAATGATGTTCCATATTATCATGTGAATGGTCCATTTTGCATTGCCAACTGAATGGCAACTCATTGACCATTAGCCCATTAATTAATATCCCCGGAGCAGGAGCATTTCAAGGAGCAATCCTTGCGCTGCATATACAGAGAGCATCACACTTCATTACAGAGCATTGACATACGTTCTGCCATTACTGAAGGTTCCATTGCACATTCTTTTTCTCAATCACGCAAAAGATTTACGCGTATTTTGATTAAGAAGGAAAGTTTTAGTACAACTGGGGTGCTTACAAGATTTGACAATAGAAGCAAGAAAAGCACGCCCCACACTCAAACTGCATTATCCTATTACTCGCTAACTAAACAACCGTTCCAACACATGGCGATAACCATGGCTGGCTCAAGCCCGCGCGCGGCGGCGGCGTCTCTTGCGCCCACCGACGTTGCACCCGTCACGGAAGAGTTCCCTGAGAGCCTCGTCGTCCTCCGGACGCCCACCAAAGAGAGCGTCGAACTTGTTGGCCGCAGCGGACTCAGTCAGAGGGGAGACCTGACCGAGGCGCTTGAGGATGAGGTACTCCCCGCGCTTCGACACCGGGATCCTGGAAAGGCTTTGGGCGGCGATCCTCCGACTCCGCAGCGGCCTCCGCCAAGGTGTCCTCCTGGGCGAGGGTGTCTTCATGGGTGACGGCAGCGGTAGAATGCCGGCACGCTTGGGCTTGACGACCTTGTCGACAAACGCTTGGAAGCGCCGCCGAGCGGAAGAGTTCCGCGATGGTGGTGACGATGGCGCTCCAAAGCCCGGCGGCGGAGTGCAGCATACCTCGTCATTCTCCGTTGCTGGGACCTCGACCACGTCCCGTGGGGGGTCCGCTCCGTGTGCTGCTTTGTTGCGGCGGGTGTAGACGAGCAGCGGCTTAGCCCGCTCGGACCCCCTCGGCGCGTTGTCCTGTCCGCGCTCCCCCACCGTGGGCGCGCTTGGCAGTTCGAGCGCTGGAGGGGGGCCCTTCATGGCAAGATCCTCTCCAGCAGGTTGGTCGACGGCCACATCGCCTTGTGACACCGGGGTGGCACGTGACTCCTCTGGAGAGCAGGGCACCGCTGGAGAGGCGGCCACCAGCTCCAGAGTCGGCCCTCCCCGCGTGGGCGTGCATGCGTTGTCGGTCGGTGGCAGCGGGCCTTCGAGAATTGCCGCCCAGGCGACATCCCTCGAAGTGTCCACCGGATCAACGGGTGACCCGAGGCCCGAGCCCTCGACTGGAGGCTCGGCAGGTGCTCCATCCACGGGGCGAGCAACCCGCGGCCGCCAAACCTTGGAAGCTTGGTTGGGGGTGCCCGCCACCTGCCTCCTCTTCCGCCGGCGACGTCAGCGCTGACGCGAGCGATGATCGCGGCCACGTTGGGAGTGGTCGGGATCGGCTGCGCCGTCGGCCCCCGTGGGAGCGCGCCCGCCGCTCACGGTGTCGTTGCCGCTCCTTGGCCGAGCAGCACGCTTGACGACGGTGTTGTGCCTCGGCCGCTCGCAGTCTCGCGCGCGGTGGCCAAGGCCATGACATCGGAGGCACTGCCATGGGAGGTTGCAGGTGGCGACGCGGTGCCCCGCCGCAAGGCACTTGAAGCGGCGCCCATCGGCAAACGCCGGGAATTGTCGTGGCCCGAGGCTACCCCCGGCAGCCGTCCCGTGGCGCAGCTGCTGCCGCAGTGGCTGCGAAGGTTGGCGATGATGTAGGGGCAACACGCGCTGCCACCCATCCGCGTTCGGGGCGGTTGCACAACGCGCCGACCCAAGCCGCTGATGGACGGGTGCTCGCTCCGGCACAACGCCGCTGGCCGGCTGAAAACCGCGCTCGTGCCGGCCGAGGCGTTGCCGGACAGGGATACGACCCTCCACGGGCCGAACTGGGATGCCGCTCACCAGCTGGGGTCGCGGACGGTCACGCCTACTTCGCCTTCGCCGGGAGCCACGTTGCTTGTTGGCCACGCTGCCATGACCCGAAGCCTCCGTAGGCGTGGCTGCAGGCATCGGCGGGCAGCGTGCGGCCGCCCGGTACGACGTGGGCTGCTCGTCGTCGGAAGCATCATCGTCGTCGTCTGCCCACCGCCGGTGCTTAGCGCGTCCCACCGAGCAACCTTCGGGGTAGAAAGGCACTGCCTGGGGAGACAAGGGTGACGTCGGGCTTGGGGCGGGGGCCGACGGGTTGACGAGGAAGGCGTCGAGGCCGAGGCCGCCCTCGCCCCCACGCCCGTCGTCGTCGTCATCGTCATCGTCTGTCACGTCCTCCACAAGGACCTTGCCGTCACCGGGGGATGCGACGGTGTCCCCAAGCAGCGGCAGCGGAGAGGGCGACGGGCCGACCTCCAAGGACGAAGTTGGCTGGGGCAAAACATCGAGCACCTGGCGGGCGTCCTCCGGCCTGCGCCCTTCAGCCCTGGGCGCCCCCTCCCCCGGAGCTGGTGTAGAGGAGAGGGGGGTGAGGGTGCCCTGCCCCGCCACTGCATCACCGGTGGCGCGGAGCGCGGACGCCGATGCGCTGCGGCCGCCAACGGAGGAGGGCGCGGCCACCGGGTCCTGGACGGCAGGCGCCGGGCCGCTCTGCCCCGTCGCAGCGGCGGCGGTCGCCGGGGCCATGGCCGGCGGCGGGCGGCCTTGCCCTGCCGCGGCGGCGGCGGCCCCCGGAGCAACGGCGGCCTCCGGGGCGGCGGGGGATGCCTGCGTGTCGGACGCGGAGGAGAGGGGAGTCGGGTCAGCGAGCGCGCCCTGAAGGTTCCATTGCACATTCAGAGACCAGTACATCTGCATATTACAGTACTATTGCCATTGTTGATAGGAGGGATCGCACAACCATTTCTATTTCAGAGAGACAGAGAGCAATAGAAGTTGTAGTAGCAATAGCAACACACAGTGCAGCTCCTATTCTGAATGGGCTAAAACAGAACATTCAGAAACATTCAGAAACAAGCAGCTGTTGTCAGTTTTCACCCTCGCTTATCAACAAGACCGTGTGCGGGGGTTTGGGTTTGCCGCCGCCGACACCACCACCGAGGGGCGACGCCGCCGCCACCACCGCCTGCGGCCCCCGTTCCCTCGCCTCCGGCCTCGCTGCCGGCGGCGACGCGGAGCGGGGGTCCGCCTCGATTTCTAGTTTTTCTTGTTTTTCATAGGGTCTTAATCGAGTCTAGGGTTTGCTCGCCGTCGATGTTCGGCGGCGGAGTTAGATTTGGTCGGAGGAGTGTGGCTCCTTTGCGACTTGGTCTTTCTGGCGACGCCAGCGATGCGGAAGCGGCGGCGGCGCAACGGAATAATTTCTCCCACATTTCTCCCAGTCTCTTCCGTTCTCCGATGGCGATCTACTCCGACGTCAACGGAGAGGCCGGGAGAACTCTCTTGGAGTCGACGGCCGGCGTATCGTTGTCTTCGTCGGGTGATGATGCTGTTGACCCTGTTAATCTCGAGGAACATGTTTGGTGAAAACTTGAGCACTGCTCGGGTTGCCGGCGATGGAATTGAAGGATGCGTCGTGGGTACAGGAGTTGGCCGATGCGCCTGGGAGGCAAAGTCGGCTGATTCGCCCAGAAGTAAGTCTTCAACTGCGGCCTCCACGCTGTAGAGTTTGGCTCTGGTGCCTGATGATGATTGGTACGCGACTTCGATGACGGTGACGGATGGATCTCTGAAGGCTTCGAGGAAGATGAACAGAAGTTGTAAACTTCTATCTAACTTTTTTTCTTTGGAGTCCTATTTATAAAAGAGTCGGTGTAAGACACTAAGATGAATACATGTTTGTTAAAAAAAACAAGACCGTGTGCGTGGCTGCCCCTCGTCCGCTCCTGCGTTTTTTTTTTTGACTTCTGGAGCGGGCTTCGTAGCAGCGGGCGCCAGAAGCCATGTCAGCTTCTGCGCCTCTTCCTCAGTTGACTTGATGACTTATTTTTCTAGAAAGGAGACTTGTCCTTGGAGTACACATTTAAAGATATGAAACGGTGTGGCCAAGACCGCCTCCCAGGGTGGCCACGTCACCCGTAAATCCCGGCCGTCCGATCGGCGACGGACGGCCCGCACGCCGAGTCTAGGCTATTTTGCAAAAAATCCACGAACTCGATGAAATACAACCCGCGTCCATCGTCCTCTCTCGCTTTTTTTGCAAAAAGTCCCTCGAGCTTTTCCGAAATAAGACCCGCCGTCCAGGCGATTCCATGGGCCGGCCTGCCACCGCGTCCCCTGTACGCGGGCCGAACTGGGCTAGATTCGGCCCAAATGGACTTCTCCTTTTTGTGTCTTTTATTAAATCCTATAATATGCTGATTTTATTTATTTCATACAAAAATAATAAGAGTTTCTAAAATCATGAATTTTTTTAGAAGACTCTCCATGATGTACTCTATGTATAAAAAATATGAAACTTGGAATGTAAAGAAATTTTGAATTATTTAGAATAACCGCTTCTAATTAACAAATGAAACTTCCGTGATTCCTACACATTAAAATAGTAATCCAGACATTATAAAATTTATTTTGTGGATGCTTTGTGATGTTGACAGCCTCTAAAAAAGATAAATTTTAAAGGTTTCAACAGATTATTATTCCGTGCCCAATTCATAAATTAATTTAAAAAGAAGTTTAGGGTCAATTTTTATATGAATTAAAATATATAGACAACAAAATGAAAACTCGGCGGTTAACATATATAATCATCCACAAATAATATTTTTAAACTACATGAATAAAAACACTAATACATTACATAAACAATGTGCAGACTAATATATTTGTGCTTTTGTGTTGTTTGCTATGTTGTTATCTATAACTAACAGTGCATTTTTATAAATATAAATGTGATGCTAGCCCGCGCGCATGGGCGCGCGCAAATCACTAGTACCTTACCATCCGCCGAAGACCCTGCGCGTACGCGGAAGAAAGCTCCATCGATTCCATTCAGCGAGCCGAGCGGTGACGTCCACGCGCCTTACAGGTAGGCACCCTACTAGTTCATGCGCTCATTCTAGCTGCCTACTAGTTCATGCGCTCATTCTAGCTGTTACTCCGTTCATGGAGTAGGAGACTATTCCATGGTGTGGTCAGTCGCCTCTGTTTCCTCTGTTTTTTAGTGACTGGACTTCTTGTTTTTGTTTCATTTTTAGTTGAAGATTTCTATTGTGAGTTAATGACGACTTCATTTCATATACATTGTTCAGTCCCAATTTGAGAGGGATTAGCTTTGGGCATGCATCGATGTCTATATAATATTAGTATTGACCCAATCGTAAGTTGACCGGGGGATGAAGTATTTATGTGCCCTATAGCGATTAGAATAGAATAGAATCATTCGTTCAATTTTCTTGTACTCCAGCGAAAGATCGATGACATATTTGATATGTCCTCCTCCAAGGACTAACAATTTATGCAAACCGTGTTTAGCATCTCCTAGCCGGTTTGATAAAATATCTTTTCCTCCTTCTCAAAGAGGAGGGGAAAATTTGGGCCTATCTGCTAGAACTAAATTCTTATTATGTACAATTCTTTGTTGAAAGAAAATGCCAAGATTGATTCTGCATATTATAGTATTTTCTTTTGTTATGTTGTTAAAATGCCAAGATTGTTCCTAGTTCTAGTGTACATATTGCAGCCTATTTTTATCTAAGTACCCTCCATTTTACTACAAGATACAAGAGGCTGCAGAGGGAGCGGGTAGTGGTGGTGCACAAGCACATGAACAAGCTGCGGTGATAAGTTTCAGGGACGCCAAGGAAGGAGTCTTAGCCACAGACAATAATGTTGCTGATATAGTTGCTTTAATGATGATAAAAATTCAAAAAAAGAACTTTACTTGTTTTTTTAATTTATAGGGACCAATCACAAATGACCTTTTTACTGGGTTGGGTTATATGGTGAAGTACTGGATTTTCAGGAGCTGCCTGTAATGTCCAGTTCTGGGAGCATTTTGCCAGACTAAGTTGAGTTCAGTTTTTGTTTTGCCACCTCTGCAGCAGTCCAAGTCGAAGCATGACTATGGCAAAATCCTGTCAACCCGATGAAGTGAATGGTGCACTTTCATATCATGTAAATGTAAATGATCCATTTTGCATTGCCAACTGAATGTCAACTCATTGGCCATTATTCCATTAATTAATACTCCCGGGAGTAGGAGCACACATTCATTTCAGAGAGCAAGCATTGCATTGCATTGCATTTTGCATATACAGAGAGCATCGCATTCCGTTACAGAGCATTGCCTTAACGCTCTGCCATTACTGAAGATTCTATTGCATATTCAGAAGGCTGTACATTGCATGTTAGCAGGAGCGACTGAAGTACTGAACAGTAGAACACACAGTGCAGCTCTTATTAAAACAGAACATTCAGAAACAAGCAGGTGTGGTCACCATCACGGCCTCACTCGTCAAGAAGACCCGCACGGCCTCCCTCGTCAAGAAGACCCGGTGCGGGTGGGTGGAGCGGGCTTCGCGGCACTGGGCGCCAGAATCCATGTCAGACTTGTTCGCCTCTTCCTCCGTTTACTCGATGTCGATGACATAGTACAAACACACCATCCGCCGAAGACTCTTGTGCGCACGCGTACGCCGAAAACTCAATCGACTCCGATCAGCGACAGGTAGCTCATCCTATCCTCTGCTTCCTTCAAGGATTTTAGTAGCAGTATCCATGATGTGTTCAGTCGTCTCTCTCTCCTCTTGTTCTTGTTTCTGTTTCATCTCTTGTTGATGTCTACTGTGAGGTTATGGCAACTTCATTTCATTCGTTCAGTTTCCTTTTCAGTTTCTTGTGCTCAAACAAAAAATCTATGTCCTCCTGAACCAGCATCCACTTGGTATGAAATAGGTTTTAAATCATTGATACAAATCATTTTATTTTATATAGGCGGGACCAAAATATCTTTTCCCCCCTCTTCTCTTGGTGCCCTCCGTCCTCTGGTTCGGCTTCCGGTCCCGGCGTGGGCGTGGTTTGACCAAAATTAGTGGAAAGTAGATTGGAAAGTCAATCTCCTCGTTATAAGGAAAGGGGATTGATTTTAGTCAATCCGGTGGAGTTGCTGAAGAATGCGACTCCCAGGAGGTCGGCTGGGCGTGGGGGTGATGCCACTGGCTACCAGGAGCGGCGGTGGCGGCTGCCGGATTCCTCAGCAGTCACCAGTCAGCACAGGCGATTCCTCCGCACAGGCTGTGTGTGCCGGCCGCGGGTTTTGTTTCCACCTCAAAGTATGGATGCAAGTTGATTTCTTTGAAATTTTCTATCCTTTTACCTTTTAACATCTGGAACATCAACTGAAGCATTATTCTTAGTTTCTCTGAAATTTTTCCCACACTCACTTGAAGGCTTTGAATATGCCCTATGAAATTGTTGGCGCTTGCCTGAAAGGCTGAAACTCTAAAACTTTCTCCAATGTATGAAAAATTGCCCAAACAAGCTTGAAATTCATCAGCAGTCTTAAACCCATGGATTAATTAGTGTCCGTTGAATTGCACTTGTAAATTAGTACTTTCTGTTCTAAACCTTTGATATCGAAGTTTCAGTTAGTTTTGATTTAGAACTAGCTATTAGCTATTTAGCTCCCATAATTAAGAAGGTATAGCATCTTCGTGCGTAATGATTTTTTTCTTTTCAGAAAACATGCTATGTACGCTAGATCTGTAACACCAGTGCCTGAATTTATATCATATTAGGTATGATTTAACTCATGGTCACGGGGAGTTGTGATTCAAATATTGTATTATACGTTACACTCCAAATTTACATTCTAGGAAGTTAGGAACTTAGGATTCATCATCATCAAGGCCCCTTCTTTTCATGTTGGCGTTATAATTCCCTACCAGTGGCTGTGCTTGGCCTAGGTTCGTATGGCCCTTTCAGGTGAAGCGGGAGTTTAGGTGGTTTTCTTGGTTGGTTTGACTTAGGTTTATTCTCAGAGTAAACACGGTGTGGCCACTATTCCACACCAAATGAGTTTTCTTTTTATATGTAAAACTACAAGTAATAATAGTAACATGACTTGAATACCAAAGAATAGTAACATTACTTGACCTTGTTCTGCAGGCAAGCAATCACCCATAGAATTCCTCTCACTTTACTGGCTTGCGCATGGATTTCAAACGGGACAATCTCAGAGATTTCCTTCAAAATAATGGGCGTCAGGTGCTTCAAAGAGTGAAAAACAACTACAGTTTGAGATATTTCACTGAAAAACAGATACGAAACATAACTGATGGGTATAAATCTGTTCTGGGAAGAGGGGCATTTGGTGAGGTCTATAAAGGAACGATAGAAGACCAAACCTCAGTTGCTGTAAAGAGATATATACATGGCACCCAGAAAGAGGTGTTTGCCAAGGAGGTGATAGTGCACTCTCAAATAAACCACAAGAATGTTGTCAGACTCTTGGGCTGCTGCACAGAAGAAAATTCTCTAATGATTGTCATGGAGTTTATCTCTAATGGGAACCTCAACAACTTACTTCATGGCAACAGTACTAATGGTTGGGTTCCCTTCCCATTGGTCAAAAGAATAGAAATTGCCATTGAGGTTGCTGAAGTATTATGGTGGATGCATTCGATGTATAGTCCTGTTCTTCATGGTGACATCAAACCTGCTAACATACTTCTAAATGAAAATCTTACACCGAAGATATCAGATTTTGGAATTGCAAGACTCCTTTATGCTAATGACCCTGAGCAAACATCAACTGTCATTGGTTCCATAGGTTATCTTGATCCAGCATATTGTGAGAGTGGAATTCTAACCCCAAAGAGCGATGTTTACAGCTTTGGAGTGGTTTTGCTGGAAGTTATCACAAGGAAAAAGCAGTGGATGGGACCATTACCCTTGCTCAAAGTTATAATGAGTCTCTTAGAATGGGAAGGATGTGCAGGACATGTTTGATGAGGAAATCAGTGTTACAGAAAACATGAAGTTTCTTAGAGACATTGGACAATTAGCAGCTAAATGCTTGCGGGGGGACGTCAAAACACGTCCTGAAATGGTTGAAGTAGCTACTGGTCTAAGGATGATCAGGAAAGCTATGCTGATAGATCAAGAAAATCTGAGTCAGCAACTAACTGTATGGACATCGGGACACCAATTTGGCAATTTAAAAATGTTCAATGAAATTGAAATGAAAAAGATGACCAAAAACTACCACATGACCTTTCGGAAAGAGTCATGTCTCTACAATGGAGTCCTTGACGAGGATCGTCAAGTTATAGTAAGACAGCTTAAAACATGTTCTAATACTGACAGAGAAATGTTCCTAAACACTATGAGCATATTGAGCCAAAAGAATCACAAAAACATTGCAAATGTTGTTGGCTTTCACCTAGGAAAATCCATTTTAGAGTGTGTATACGAGTCTTTCTGTGATTTATCCAAGTCAAAGTATGGCTCCCTATCGTTATCTAATAGAAACCTCTATGACACTATCTGCTCCATAGAAAAAATTCCCCTTCATCAACGTTTGTCGATAGCAGTCCAGTGTGCAGAGGGCCTGGTTCATATCCATTCACTAGTAGCTGAAAGTCCTGATTTATGTGGTTCTAGCCTCTTGGGAAATTTCAGGTCTGCCAATATATTTCTGGACAAGAATTATGTGCCAAAAATCTTCAATCGGAACTTGTCAACGTTTCTTGGACTTTCATCTGTGCAGAATACTATTCATGACAATGGACGAGAGTATTATTCAGACCCAAGGGATATTTCTAGTCAATTTTTTAACTTGAAATCTGATGTTTATAGCTTTGGAGTTGTTCTTTTAGAGCTCATCACTTGGAAGACAGTGCAATTTAAAGATATGAAACGGTGTGGCCAAGACCGCCTCCCAGGGTGGCCACGTCACCCGTAAATCCCGGCCGTCCGATCGGCCAGACGGACGGCCCAGATCAGTCGAGTCTAGGCTATTTTGCAAAAAAATCCACGAACTCTGATGAAATACAACCCGCCGTCCATCGTCCTCTCTCAGTTTTTTTGCAAAAAGTCCCTCGAGCTTTTCCGAAATAAGACCCGCCGTCCAGGCGATTCCATGGGCCGGCCTGCCACCGCGTCCCCTGTACGCGGGCCGAACTGGGCTAGATTCGGCCCAAATGGACTTCTCCTTTTTGTGTCTTTTATTAAATCCTATAATATGCTGATTTTATTTATTTCATACAAAAATAATAAGAGTTTCTAAAATCATGAATTTTTTTTAGAAGACTCTCCATGATGTACTCTATGTATAAAAAATATGAAACTTGGAATGTAAAGAAATTTTGAATTATTTAGAATAACCGCTTCTAATTAACAAATGAAACTTCCGTGATTCCTACACATTAAAATAGTAATCCAGACATTATAAAATTTATTTTGTGGATGCTTTGTGATGTTGACAGCCTCTAAAAAAGATAAATTTTAAAGGTTTCAACAGATTATTATTCCGTGCCCAATTCATAAATTAATTTAAAAAGAAGTTTAGGGTCAATTTTTATATGAATTAAAATATATAGACAACAAAATGAAAACTCGGCGGTTAACATATATAATCATCCACAAATAATATTTTTAAACTACATGAATAAAAACACTAATACATTACATAAACAATGTGCAGACTAATATATTTGTGCTTTTGTGTTGTTTGCTATGTTGTTATCTATAACTAACAGTGCATTTTTATAAATATAAATGTGATGCTAGCCCGCGCGCATGGGCGCGCGCAAATCACTAGTACCTTACCATCCGCCGAAGACCCTGCGCGTACGCGGAAGAAAGCTCCATCGATTCCATTCAGCGAGCCGAGCGGTGACGTCCACGCGCCTTACAGGTAGGCACCCTACTAGTACATGTATGATGGGAGGGTTCTTGTGCTTACGACAGACTTCCTGCACTCCTATAGAACTGACCATGGTGCAATAGAATTTTTTGGCAAGGTTTACGATGAACAAGGCAAGTCCTTCATTCACGAGGCCATTTCCATTGCTGTTGATTGCTTGCAACCTCATATCGAAAAGAGGCCAGAAATGAATGTTGTACTTTCCCGTCTCCGGATAATCGCTTCAGCTCAAAGTATCCGAAGCAAAATCACTGGTACATGCAATGAAATCTCTTCTCCTCTTAGTCAGGCCTAACCTTCTGGATACACACATAAAAAACAAATGGAAAAAGTCTACATCACCCCCTGACCTTTGATACTGGGAACACTCAACCCCCTCAACTATAAAACCGGGTTTCCTGCCCCCTGAACTTTCAAAACCTATCAAATAACCCCTGAGGCGGTTTGGCTGAGTGGTTTTGATGATGTGGCAGCCAAGTTGGTCTAGTTTAGACACATCAGGCTCGGGCCCACTTGTCAGCCCAACAACATGCCCCTTCTTCTTCCTCTCTCTCCCTTTCTTTTCTCTCTCATTCTTCTTTGCAAGCACGGAGACAACAAAGCATGCAGCAATGGAAATGGGCGGCCGTGGGCGCGTGCCGCCGAAGGCGTACCAGGCCACCGCCGCGGGCGCGAGCGCGCGCCGCAGGAGGCGCCGGCCGCCACAACGGGAGCCGCGGACGCGCACCGCCGCAGGCCCAGGCCGCCGCCCTCACCGGCCTTCCTCACCAGCACGGGGCGGAGCGGGGGCGCCAGGCCGCCGACGCGCTGCACACCACCGGCCGCCGCCGCTGCAGCCGCGGGCGCGCGCCGCAGCAGGTGCCGGCCGCCACCGCAGGCCCAGGCCGCCTCCCTCACCAACGCCGGGCGGAGCGGCGCCTCCCTCTCTGGCGCGCGCGGAGGCCGGAGCCGGGGCCGGGGCCGGAGCAGGCCGGCGCCTCCCCTGCTCCCTCCGCCGGCGGCCTTCCCCTGCTTCCTCCGCCTCCCCTGCTCCCTTGCGCCAGCCCTGCTCCTCACCCGGGCGAAGAGGAGGCCTGTGCGGTCGGCGCCCGTGTGGTTCGCGCCCTTGAGCTCGGGCGCCGAGGTGGGGCGAACGTGGTTGTTCTTGTGCCCAGGGACTGCTGATGGGGAAGATGGGAGATGACAGGTGGGGACCACCTGTCAGTGAGAGAAAAGAGAGAGAGGCAGCCACACTTGTGCCAAGATGGATGCCACATAGACAAAACCAGTGCCACGTCATCAAAACCACCCAGCCAAACCGCCCCAGGGGGTTATTTGACCGGTTTTGGAAGTTCAGGGGGCAGGAAACCCGGTTTTATAGTTGAGGGGGTTAAGTGTTCCCAGTATCGAAGGTCAGGGGGTGATGTAGACTTTTTCCAAAAACAAATAGAACCTGCATTACTTATGGTTTAGGTGTACCTTTCAGCACAATAAAAATGCACCCTTACCATATACACCGTTCATTAATTTTGGTTTGAAATGCTGTACCATGTAATATCAAAATATAATATTTCTTTTACTGTAGTGCTTATAAGAAAATAAGAGTTTCTGGGAAAGCAATCACCTTAACCTATTGTATTTACTTCTTCGTTTCTTCAATGCAGCTGGTGATAAGAACAAATCTAGCCAACACATGGTTCCTGCCACTGTTAGCAATACTGCTAAACTTCATCTAACTCTTACTCTTACATCGACCATTTCTCTAGAGGAACTGAATGAAGTAACCAGGAACTTCAGCATTGATCTTCTTATAGGGAAGGGACCATATGCCCAGACTTTCTTGGCAGTTCTTAAAGACGGACAAAATTCTGCCATAAAAAAGCTTGATCCTGTTGAAGAAATGCAAATACAGGTCATGCATCTGCGCCTTGCTTTTACCTTCTCCAGTATTTTTTTCCTGGGTCCCTGTTATGGAATGACTAGGGATAGATGGATTAGCAGAGACCCCAGATAGCCGCCCTTACTTGGGGACTATCTTAGGGTTTCTTCTTGCGTGCCTTCTAACTGATACATGATGTTCCTATGCATCGGGCCATGTTGGCCAGGCCCAGCTGGGCTAGCTAGGCTGAAAAATCGTGCTTCGTGCTGGGCCACCGGACTGCGGGCTACATGCCCATGCTTGTCTGGAGTGGAAGACCGTGTAGTCCAACTGAAAACGTGTAGCTGGTGGAATCTACCTAGATCGAATCCATGGAGCGCCCGCACGTGGAGTCCACGAGCAGCCACCCTCAGTATGGGTGTAGCTGAGCGGGATTGCACTGGAGGTATCACGGCCCTGCTTGTGATGGCTACGCTGCGGCGGATGGAAAGGGATTGGTACTGCGGCTGGTAGGGGCAGTGACAATGCCAAAGTCATGGCCGCCTAGGCTTTCGCTGGTGGTGTCAGCCATTGGATAGCGCCACCCACTGGAGCAGCCACATGGTTGTCGTTCATGTTGGCCTGGCTGGCAGCGTCGATGGCCATGTCGCTCTTCAAGGCCTTCACGAAGAGAAGGGGGTGGATGAAGGCGACCATGGCGGCGGAGGAGGAGAGAAAGGGCGTAGCTGACACCGTCTTTGTTGGTGATGGCGCTGATGCAACAACTAGCATAGCAGTGTGGAACTACATAGACACCACTGCGGCTGACGGTGGTGCTGCTGCTAATGGTGGTGCCACTGGCGATGTTGAGGTTGGCGGTGCAGCAACCACAGTGGAATCGATCCGATCCGATTCAGCGAAGTGAATGGCTGTCGGTGCCTCGTCGAAGCCGCACAGCTGGTTGCACTCAGCGATCTGCATGAGCTCCTCCATGTGCAAGGCGTGTTCGAGGGTCTCGTCGGCGGTGGTGGCATCGACAAGATCATGTTGTTATGTGCCATCCACAGCCATGAACCCCTGCCGCAGGACAGGGTCCTCCACCACGAGGTCCATTGTCGATGAAAGCGGTGCAGATGTCGAGTAGGGCGAGGATCAATCTTGGCAGAGATGGTCGCAGGATCGATGCTAGGGCCAGTCATGGTGGATGACGATGCCCTGCGCTGGATCTCCGATACTAAACTATTATATGAAATGACTAGGGATAGATAGATTAGCAAAGAGACCCCGGATTGCCGCCCTTCATTGGGGACTATCTAGGGTTTCTTCTTGTTTGCCTTCTAACTGATACATGATGCCCCTTTTCTAGAGACAAATATGACCAACCCCTAAGTAAATATCCTAACCGAATCAATCTATCTTATCCCTTTCCTAACATATCTCTTTAGGCGGGTACTTCACATGGTACTGCTTATGTGCTACAGTACCACATGGGGCCCCTGTGCCGGCTCCACTTGCCATAACAGTCCAAGTTATTGGGAGAGAGAGGAGTTGACTGATCACCAATGAACATGGTGGCATGTGCACAGGGAGAGAGGGATATGGAGGGGGAGAAGCGGTGTCAGATAGGATGAGGAAGTGAAATTTGTTTAGAAGACTGTAGCAAAAAGGCAGAGGAGCAAAACTCAGTCTCTACTCTATCAAAATAGTTGCATTTTCCCTTCTATTTATAGGAAGGTCCAACTTGACGTCCAAGTAAATGTATTATCTCAACTTTTCCCAAAACTAACCAAGAAAACAGCCTCCCGGCGGCAATGCTGCTGTAATCATGTTATGTGTGGAACTGTTCACGAGCCTAATCTGGTCACTTATTGGGCCTAGTTGATCCTAGGCCGTTATATTTTCATTTTTTTGGTATGTACATCAAAGGATTAGTTTCTAACAACTTGTGTTGCAGGTTCCGACCATTTTAGGAGTAAGCAAGCATGACTATGTTGTGCAACTTCTTGGATATTTTGTCAAAGAGGAAATTCGTGTTCTTGCTTATGAGTATGCACCAAGGGGATCCTTGTATGATATGCTTCATGGTACGGAATAGCCCTAGATTTACTTTCATAAGCTTCAAGCTTTGATCATTTGGTGTTTTCTTGTTAGACATAGGGAAATGGCATGATTATGTTAATGAATTTGAATTAGTTGTATCAATCACATTTTTAGTCTAATAATCTACAAAGTATCAAAGCTTGGAAAGCCTAGATGATATTCTTCGAATTTGCCATGACTTTAGGTAAAAAGGGTGTCAAGGGAGCCCAACCAGGACCACCTCTGTCATGGTTGCAGCGTGTGAAGATTGCTATAAGTGCTGCAAAAGGCCTCGAGTTCCTCCATGACAAGGCTGATCCACCCATCATCCACAACAACATCAAGTCTAGCAACATACTTCTGTTTGACAATGATGTTGCAAAAATAGGTGATATTGGTACCTCAACACATGATGACCCTAATAGGTTTGATAAGTATTATGACACTGTTTGGAATTTTCGCAAGTACGTTTCTGGCTGGGAGGCACCTGAGTATGTGATGGAATCCTTCTGCACTTTCAGAATTACACTTAGGCTGATAAATGATATGCCAGCATTTCTCTTACTTGTGTAATGTTGCCTTCTTTGAACTTGTTAGGTGCAAAAGGTCAGGAACGTATAGCATAAAGAGCGATGTCTACAGCTTCGGGATTATACTGTTGGAGCTCTTAACTGGTCGCAAAGCAATCGACAATACAATGTCACATGGCCAGCAGTTCCTAGTGAATTGGGTACATATGCCAGCACCCCAAGTTCTAGTTTATTTATAGGATGCAGCAGCTAATTTGCTTATCCTAAGGTGCAGGCTACACCAAGGCTTAGTGAAGACAAGGTGGGACAGTGCATAGATCCACGGCTTGGAGGAGAATTCCCATGGAACGCTGCCAGCAAGGTAATAATATTGTTAACCCTGGATGTTGTGTGCTTGAGTGAGCAAGTTGAGGTCTATACAATGTGACTTGTGACTTACCTTTGAACAAAACCATCATTTGACATTGGAAAAGGTACGACAAATCGTTTTTATTTTCTTCTTTTCAAGGGATTTTTTAAACCATGTTTGTTTCTCCTGCATTTAAGCCAAAGGAGGCTTGGCCTAGTGGTCAAGAACCTCCGGCGGCACCCCTCAGGTCCGGGGTTCGAGTCTTGTGATAGCTCGGATTTCGGCCTGAGGTAAAAAAACTCCCTCGCTGGTCCCCGTGTGCCAAAGCACTGTTGGGGTGCGGCCCCGGGCTCGGTGAGGTTGCTGCGCGCACAACCGAGTTCCCCACGGGTGCTGCCCACTGTGTCAGGACGGGGACTGGGGTTCGGGGGTTTTCTAACACAGGGGTCTGTTAGGTTCTCCTTAATGCGATCCGGGAGGGGGGGTCTCCCCCACCTGTGTTAGTTTTTTTTTTCTCCTGCATTTAAGCTAAACTTATCCAGAAAATAATATTATGGTCAAACAGATATAACTTATGCTCTCCACTTTGAAGAAACAGAGGGCACGCTCCACAAATAACACAAGCTTTGCCCAATTGCCCCTATAAAGATACAATGGAAACCACAGTCATGGGTTGTGAATCAATATGGCAACGGGTACGTACCCGATGGGTACTGGCCACCCATACCCGCACCCGCCATATCAAAACCTATTCCATCGGGTTACCCACGAAAGCAGACGGGTGCGGAATTCATTCCATACCCGACAATACACCCGAGAATCACATACAAATTATAACATGCGACAAGTTAAATATAGTAATTCATGGGCCAAATTGTAGAGGCTGCCTATTTATTTCTGCGGGTATTTCTTACCCACGGGTATGCGGGTATGGGTAGTGCTATTCCACACCCGTACCCGCCATACCCGATGGGTAAGGGTTTTTGCCTAATAACACACCCGCGGGTAGAAAACTCGTTCCACACCCGCCTTCTTAGCGGGTAAAACCCGTCGGGTAGTCGGGTTTCGGGTACCCATTGACATTTTGAGTTGTGAATATTGACACAAACACTAGCATAGAGCAATTGGATTTTCTATTGACTTAAAACATTCATATAATATTTTTGAAAACAGTATACACAGGCACTTTGACCAAGGGTATGACCTTTTATAGAGCTAGGACATACCAAATTAAACTGAAAACGCATAAGCAAATCATATTTGCTGAATTTGCTACTCTTTAGAATTAGAACTGGTATCGTCTTTCGCTGTAACTGAGAACAGTATATCCTTGTTCTCAAAGTAGTACTCTAAACAAAGGAACTTTTATTTAATTTTTTTTGTGTGTGTGTCTTGATTTACTTTGGCAAACAGATGGCTGCTGTTGCTGCACGGTGCGTGCAGTACGAGGCAGATTTCCGCCCTGAAATGAACTACATCGTCAGGGCTCTGAGCCCTTTACTGAAGAGCGAGCCACCATCACTACTTCGGTGAAGCACCTGCAATGTGCGGTGTATGTCATTGCTAGTTGAAGTTCACACCATCAGGGGTTTATGAAGGTGATTGGTGTGAAAAAGAAAGTTATCATTACCAAACTTTGCTTTGTTTTAGTCGGTGCATATTATGATTTAGTCTCGTTCTACAATGGATCGTCCTCATGCATCTTGTATCGTCAGTTCTGAAACATACAATGCTACATGTACCGTACATCTGTGTGCAAATGCTGAATAATACCCACAGCTCTGTAAATGCTGAATGTACATGATTATTACTCGGATTCCTTATTATTATTGTAGGTTATAACGTTGGGTTTTTTTTTTGGGTGCTATTATCCTATTTGTACCTTCGACTTGTCGGCTTGTCTGCTAAATGAACAATTAGCAATCGAGAAATATCAGTGCACGTTCAAAGAACAGATAAATCATAAATGTCAATGGCAGCACAACACAAAATAAAGATCAATACTCAAAACATTTCACAGGCTGCAAAAGAAAATGTATGATAAGAAATGAACTTGACCAACAAACGATACCAGATAAATAGTGCTATGGTCATTCACAACTCAAGACACCAACCTAGAATTATTGTCGTTAGAGACTAAGAAGGACAACAAGATCACCAAACATAATATAACAATCATCAAACTCAGGTCAAAAAAATCAATCCATAGACTATTTTCTTGGGGCTTTAAGCCATGACAAGTGCCATAGTTTGCTCAAGATGGGGCACAATACAACTAACCCAATCTCAGGAACACAAGGGGATGTGATCTAAACAAAATCCGTTATCAAAGTTCCTTATTAGCTGAAAATTTCGCAGTCAACAAAACTAAGGTTGTTACAGAGGCTATTATATCTTGTTCCCAGCATCATCCTACTTGTCTTTGCTCTCCTCTGCTTCCTGCTCATATCGACGCTTGAACTTTGCAATTTGACCGAGGCTCTGAGCCATTTGTCGCTTGGCCCTCATGTGGTACACTTTGCCAGTGTGGTTCACCTTGGTCATCATGATATTGATCAGCCTACCACTCTGCGTCACATATGAGATCCATTGCATCTGAGGATGCAGTCCCTTCCTCATCCTTCAGACCTATTCACAAGGAGCCAGGCAAGCAAATTCATCAGTTAATTAATAATGACGATGATGATTCTAAGATTTACTGATAAATTCATCAGTTAAATACGGATGATGATTATGAGATTTACTGATGCTGAAATTCTTTGTGAGTTATAAAATTTGATCGGTCACTACAAATCAAATAGATGTAGCTAATGAAAGTCTAATGCCCTGAAGAGAAGTTAATCAAGGAGGCAATGCAGCCAATTGCCCAGAGCTATCATCATGAGAGTCTGCCCTGAAGAGTATGCTCTCTCGAGGCTGACTCCAATTATTTCATTTCACAGCGTGACTCCAATTGTTTCACAGCTTCTAGCGGCTACTCTCTAGTACAACAAATTATAGGCATTGAGCTATACCCCTGACGCAGCTCTCCAATATCTACCACTCCTCCTAATCTCTCCTATCGACACCAAATCAGAGTCAGATCTCTACCGCTTGTTCCTCCAGCTCCCACTCCTTTACAATTTCCACACGGGAAGACAAAAACAAGGGAACAAGAACTGACTGGAGGTCGCCATTCAGGAAGAAATCAAGCAGCTAGTGACTACATCAAGAGGGAAAGACAGACAGAAAGAAAGAAATTAACAAGGGAAAATCACCGGAGGTTGCTGCTGAATCACCACCGGGAAGTGCTGGACGACGTCGTTGCCGGCGCGCGGCGCAGCTCCGCGAGTCAGCCGCCGGTGCTCCTTCCCGGTGGAGCGACGGCGCTAGCGCGGGTCGTGTCGCCGGCGGGCGAGTGGAGGAAAGGTGCGGCGGCCGGCGGCTGCGTGCGCTGCGAGCGAGTGGATTGCCTCTGCCTGCAAGGGTTAGTGGACGGGAAACCTTGCTGGGCTGGGCTGGGCCGTGTCGATGAAAATGGGTCGGAGACGTCTTGGCCCACGACGTCCTGACATTGTCAAACGAGGCCCCCCATCAAGCTCCATAGCCTCCGATGACTGTTTCCAGAAGTCCGGCTGCAGCCAATTTAATTCTTCATCAGTTTGATCTTGTTGTCTAAGAAGGTGGCATATCTTCCTTTCTCAAAAGCATTCAACATTTCTCCAAATGAGCATGACCTTGTTTTTTTCTAAAAAAAAAAAACTCGACCCGTGGGGGTAAGACAACCCCCCGGTATTTGTGCTTAAAATAGACCTTCTCACATAGGTTAAGAAAACGAACCCCGCCCCACCCCATACACCACCACGGCTCATGTGAGACTCAGGTTGTCCACATACATGTGCTTTGGCGTGGGACAGACGAGGAGATTTTTTTTTCGCTTCCGGTTAGACAAATTCATCCCCAACGGGAATCGAACCCCGACCGGCAGGGTGCAACGCGCTCCAGCTAACCAACTGAACTAGCGAACGCTTCTCTGTCAGTTTGGATTACTGTTAGGTACCAAGCATTATTTTAGAAGACTGCTTGCCTTCCTTTATTATTGGGACTACATGCAGCCGTCTCTATGAATGGATTTCTAAAGGTTTATGGATCTAAAGCCACCAATAAAATAATTTGGTACAAGTGGCTAGATCTAAATCTGTCACTAAAAATATATGCAACACATTATCATGTTCGATTTAATTTATCGGACGGTTTATCAACCATGGTATAGTATTTTTCTCTCACAACAAAACAACATCGGTTGGTATAGACCATCATGTTTCAAACCACCTTGGATGGAGGATCAACCAAAATCAAAGTTGTAGTTCTCAAAGTACTATACAATGCAATTTGTGATCGATAACTTTTTTATTTGAATTCATCTATTCAAGCAAAATTATGTTCGAATTTCTCACATTTGAAGCCCAACTTTTATAACGACCTCGTATAGAGAACCACTAGAACCAAAATTGTAGATTCGGACGACATCTAGAACATTGTAGTTGATTTTTTTTTTCATTCGAATTTGTATAGAGCCATGAAAAAAATAGCGGGTTATTTCTCCGCTATAGCAGCGCTATAGCGGTGCAATAGCAACGCCATCCAGGTACGCGCTACGGCGTATAGCGGCACTATAGCGGTGCATAGCTGCCAGAAACAGCCGCCACTATTTTTGATAGCCCGCTATTTTTTTCGTAGGTATAGAGACTCAAATACTCATGACAAAATCGGATGAAGATAATAAAGGAGAAAGAATATCTCATATGGACATAGGTGACTTATGGGTAGAGTAGTTAGAGAAGATATGTGCTCTTGGTGTACGTAGATACAGGAGATGTGGCCGCTTGACGGAGTCTCCTAGATTATTTATTTCATTTCTGGTTCTGAATTTGTTATGGTGGCTCAAAACACAACCGCCTCTACTAGACACAAAAGTAAAGGCGGTTGGGTCAGCTACCTCTACATATCCGTAGCAGTGATGATACAAAATATAGGCACTAGAAAACATATTTAAATATATATAATGCAATGAATAAATTGCACACCTCTGAAACTACAAGAGCAAAAACAGCAGAGAAACGAAGAAACAAGAGCAGGGTCCGGTGACACTTGAAAGTTGAAACAGATTTAAATCTATAATGCAATCAATTAATTGTACACCTCTGAAGCTACAAGAGCAGCAAACTCCGAGAAAAGATACACCAAGAGATCAAACGAAGAACAACTTCATGTTGAACTGGGATTAAATCTGCAACACATATATGCAGTGCAAGAGTATCAGCCACCACTGCTGGTGGTGGATCTTGCTTCACGGCCTCAGTTACCGCTGTTGGTGGCGCCGCAGACTCTCCTGATCTCCCCCTGAGTGCCAGTGAGCACCTGGATGTTTCCCATCTTCACCATCGCCCCCGCGAACCGTGCCATCCACGCGACCGGGTTGGCGGCGTTGTCCTGCACCATTTGGTTGGTGGTGCTGCTGCTCGTCAGCGTCTGGTCCGACGTGAACATCACCTGCCCGGAGGCCAAGTTGGCGAAATACTCGTTGCTCAGCCTGTTGGGGTCCGTCGAGACACGGTTGTTGTTGAGCACATTGCCGCCGCCGCTTTGCGACGGGCACTCTGCCTTGAGCCCTTGGGCGAAGGTGGCGTTCATGGTGGTGTCGACGTTGGGGTACAGCCGGGGCGTGACGAAGGAGCAGTGCGTCTGGCCGAAGGAGTGCGCGCGGAGAGCGCCACCAGGTCGGTGGCGCTGAGGCCCTTGTTGCCGAAGCTCGTGATGAGGTTCTGGACCTGCATGTTCGGGGCAGGGAGGTTGCCGAAAATGTCGTTCGAGTTGGACACGAGCCCGTCGCGCCGGCCGCCGGGCATGGCGAAGGTAAAACCGCCGGAGAAGAGGGCGGAGTCGCGCGCCGCGTAGGCGAGGACGTCGGCGCAGGAGACGACGCCGGGGCAGACGGCCTCCACGGCGGCCTTGATCGTGTCCATTTCGGCGTAACCGCGTAGCGGGATGGCGAACTTCTCAGGCTGTGAGTTGCTATTGGACTGGTCGAGCAGAATGGAACCGTCACAACCCTGAAACAAACCATGCATTGTTACTGATCAGAATTTCAGTTCATATAAAACTATATATGCGTCACAACAGGAGGACAAATTGATCGTTACCTTGACGAAGCAGTCATGGAAGAAGAGGCGCACAAAGGCGGCACCCATGGTGGGGTCGTTGTCGATGATCTTCTGAGTGGCGTTGCGGACCGCCTCCTCGGCTTTTGGGCACGACGAGCTGTAGAAGTTGTACTGCAATGCCGCATCGGACGCCGTGCTCAGCGCAGCCGCGGTGATCACCATGATCACTAAAGCCTTGCATGCTGAGGTCGCCATCGCAATGTCTCGGTGTAAGCTATTCAAAGCTTTCAGAAATCTCTCTCTGTGTGTGATGAATGGACAATGGAGTGTTTGATGATGACAGCAGTGTGGTCTCCGCGGGTATTTATAGATAAAGACGCGAGGAAACAAGTGTCTAACGCATCTCGCTCTCAAGTGCAGGGAGCTAGTTCGTTCACTGCATTCTCTGTTTTGTGTTTGAATAATGTATGTGTATGATAAGTCAACTACTGAAACAATGATTTGGAGGTTACTGCTAATGCTCCACCATAAAATGGTTACAACTGTTGGTTGCTAGCTTATTAATCTCTTGTTTCAGGATTACAAGACTTCAGTTTGAGCTAGCTGCTAGCACATTGACATTGTGGTGTGAAGAGTTAGAAATTCATTAATGTCACTGATGAGAACGTAGCTAGTAGCTAGCTTAGGGCAAGATTCCATGTACCTAATAATCAAGCTGTATGTTGACTTGGATATGGGAACTCCTCTCTACCGACAAACTAACAAACAGAGGCAAGACCTAGAATGAAATGGCCGGCGGTTGACTACCTACTTGTTTCATACTTGTTGGAAAAGCATTGTATATGTCTGATCAAGAACGTTGTCCCACTTATTTTATTTGATCGTAGACGACGTGTTTTTATTGATTGAGGTCGCATATGATTGTGTATATGGACATATCTTGTTTAGAGATAGAGATTTGGGGACAAATTTGTATTGCTCGAACATTCTCTCCGCTAATTGTTGCGTCTGTTTGTTAACAAAAACAATGTCAACTAACTGGCAGGTCATTAGCACACAAAATCCACATTTGAATATTCATATATACAAATCATATATGGTTACTCCTTTTGTCCCATAATAGATTATGCTATGGGATCGTACAGGTCAAATTTTCTAAACTTTAACTAGATTTATTTATAGAAAAAATATGTACAATATTTATATCACCAAATAAGTTTATTATAAATATATATTGCTGATCTATCTAATAATATTGTTAGTATTATAAATAATAATATTATTTTATATATAATTGATCAAAGTTAAAAAATATTAACTTCTCGAAAAGCATTCTTCTATTTTGGGACGGATGGAATATCTTTTTGTCTCTGTTCTTGTTCAGTTATACATCCTCTCCTCCTTAATGAAGTACGTGTAGCGCATGGTTTCAGAAAAAAATTATACATCGTCTCCACTAATTTTAGGAACATATTGAAGAATCAAAGACATGTCAATAAGAAAAAAACTCGACCAATAGGGATAAGATAGCTAGCTAGCCTCATAGCTGTCTTTCAAGAAAGAAGAAAACCTTCTCACGCAAATTAAGAAAACATTAAACCCTTGACCCCATTCATACACAACGGCACCCAGCAGCCCATATGAGGCTAGACGAGTGCTTTGGCATGATAGAGACAAGGAGATTCTTTCTTTTTACAATGCACAAAACTACACATGTGGAAGTAGAGAGTCGTATTCCCAATAACCTGAAGCATTCTACCACCGGGACCTAGCTACAGCGGGTAAGCACGCCAATAGAAAAAGTATATAACGTATTGCATCATGTGACTCTGTAACTTAAGTAATATATAAATTCATTGTTTTTTACAGGGTTCATACTTCGGACACGGTGTCTTGTTGTGGAGGTGTACATATAAAAAGTATATATATGTATTGCAGCATGTGACTCTGTAACTTAATTAATGTAGTGTTTTTTACAGTGTTCATACTTCGTACACGGTGTGTCTTGGTGTGGAGGTATATATATACTCGTATATGCATGGTACTAGGATTTAACATCAATCTCCGTGTTGCCGGTGTTTATTTATTTGCGCGCATTCAGTTGTTAACAAAATTTACTTACTGGATGCCGGTGAAGGACAAGAGATTACCCAAAGTTAGGTAGCTGACTTGAGTTTGGGCCAAAAATTCATATTTATAGCTGCCAATGATTTGTTTTGGAGGTTGCATTGTAACGGAATGATGATGTGCCTTGCTAGGCTCAATCTGAAGATCTCTACATGCGTGCTTCATATTAGCAGGCATTGACTTAGCTTGATGCAGGAATATGATGGAGAATATTGCATAGCACACGGAACCGAAAAAAAAAATGATTTATTCGTCATAAAACTATACCCGAGTCGGACATAATCATAAGCATGTATGTATGCCGTCGGACATATGTATATTTGATATAGATCAATGATGATGTGTCTGATGATCGATTAATATCTTCTTTAGAAAATAAATTCTGATTAAGATTTAGCATATACTATTTCTAATTGGAGGCCTCAACCTAGCCTCCATGTTAATCCTCAAATGCATTAAAGAAAAACTAGTCCATCAACCCGTGCTCTCGCACGGGTTAGAACTTTAGGAGTAAATATTTGTATTACTATTTGTTTTTAAGTATCATGATGACATGGTAATCATTAATTTTTAATCCTACAACATGTCACTTAAGATTAGTGATGGAGTTTGGTGTGAGATTATGATAGGGAAGAGATGCCTATGGTATATACTCCCTTTGCTCCAAATTATATGTCGATTTGACTTTTTGATTCATACATTTTTGCTATGTATCTAGATATAATATTATATCTAGATGCATAGCAAAACAAATGTACCAAAACGTCAATGTGAATTATAATTGGAATAGATGGACTAATAACATCCTCACTTCTCAAGATGTTTGGTTTTTTAGCAACAAAAATTAATGTAGTATTGGTTATATTATCGATATAGATATGTCAAACATTTTAATTAAAATATAAAAATATATATATCTTAAGTGTGTGTAAGAGAGATTTGCATGTTGACACAATAAGTATGTTTACTTTAATCAAAATTTTATTGTTTGTAAGATGAGCAATGGAGAAACACATTGTGCTTTCATTATTTTTCTTGATAATCTAATAAAACATTGTAAGACATAGAGAATTTAGATACAAATCTCAATATGTTACCTTTTATTATCTTTCATAATTAGTAGAATGCATTAAATAAGTATTGAAATCCATATAGATGGTCTTATTAAAACAATATGCATCTTGGTCCATTGATTTTTTATTGGCCGAAAGTAATCTAACGATATTATAATCATAGTAAGCCATAAGATTCATATTGAGACTTATTTGTTCACCACTATAAAGCAAGATTGCATCCCATACTTTGATGATGCTTAGTTAATTTGATTTTTCATAGTTTCTTTGTTGTCTTAATTAATCTCACTTAAAAATGTGTTGATGATCACGCTGTAAATTGAAACAGTATAACGATAATGACATTAATTTAACTTTTTTATATATAAGTACTTCACAAAAATTGCACGACAAACACAACAATCAAGGTAGGCCAGAGAATTAGGTTTTTATTTTTGTGTGGTTGATGAAAATAGGTGCTATTAGTTTTTCATATATATTTCCTATAGCACTATATTAATAAATATGCTAACCATCTAAATGTGATAGATAGGACAATCGAATATGTTATTTTATACTCTATATTAACCAACTACGAAAAAAATATTTATAATGTGTTGTCTAGGATTTTTCTCTATGGAGAAAAAGTTTAGTTTTTCTTTAAAAAATATTTTATATAATAGTAGAGGTTGGTAATTTTTTTACAAACTAAAACAAATCAAATTGTTATAAATGTCTAGAGTTTTGATTTAATGCCCAAAAATTTATGATTAATATGAGATTTTGTAGTTTTTTTTTGTATTACACATCTTGTGAGGATTATATTAACAAATCATGAACATGCATTGATACATTATCCAAGTGAACGTGATTGGTTGGCCAATTTAATATTTTATATTAACTTATTTATGAATAATTATGTGTAAGGTAGATCCATTGCTTCTCTTATATCTTTATGATCAAACATTTGCACTTTTTTGACAACAAAAATAAGTGATTAATATAGTTATAAATTCGATGGCACAAAATATTTATATTAATTATTTAAATATATTAACTAAGTCAGATTAACAAAGTGAATGTGATCTGGTTGCCCATTCTAATATTTTATATAAGGCGGATCAATTTTTTTCTTGCATATGTACCACCAAACATTTACACTTTTTTACAACAATTTTTTATTAATATAGTCATAAACGTGATGGCTACAAATATTTACATCAATATTAAAACATATATTAACTAAGTCAATGTGCTTGATAGGCCAATCTAATATTTTATATTATCTAACTATGAGACAACGTCATATTTTTTCATTTATTTTGGAAAATATATTTTATTTAGTATAATGGCAAAGGAGGATAATTTATATACAAAATTAGGAGGTTACTTTAAGTATTATTCATAATGGCAGGTGGGTAATTTTTTTGATAAATTACAATAGATCTAATGGCTATTATTGAAGATGATGATTAGAGTCTATAAATTAAAGGCCGATGTTTCGATTATTGTGAGAATTTTTTGAATTTATCTTTTTTCTAGCACATCTCGGTGAGAGTTAACGTGGTGCCTTCGTTGGAGTCTCTAATTAGTAATAGTAAGATATCAAGTTAGGCATTGCAACAAGTGGTATTTTCTATGTGAACATGTGGTTGTTTAGAAATTTTAAATTTCAAAATCTATGCAATTAGAACACACATTTGATATTTTAAACAGATTCAAAAAAAAAACTTTCCAACTCCGAGTCATAAATTGCATTGAGAAGTACAACTTTGGTTAGATAATGTCAACATCGACGTCATTCGTAAACTTTAAATTTCAAAATTTAAAATCCATAAATTTAAAACAATATTTCAGGATTAATAGTTTGAAATAAAAAATCAACCATAAGATGTGGAACGCGTCGAGAACTACAATTTTGATACAAAGTTTATCTACGAGTTCATTGTATGGAAAAGTCTTGAATGATTTTTTTGAAGGAAAAACTATGGGGGAGATCCCCACAACACTTCATTTTCAATTTATATATATATAAAAAAATGGACTTACAAGATTTACAAGAGGTACTTACAACATTATTAACTGATAGCATCTAACCAGAAACAGAAGGTTGATCTAAGATCATCCTTGAAGCAAAGGGATTGGAGAAGACACTGATTTTTAAAATTCCTAAACCAAAGATCAACATGTACAGACCATTATTGAACACACGATCATTTCGAAGTTTCCAAATCTCCCATGCTGCTATGATCACGGCTCCCATGAAGAAAGGAATGTTTTGTTGTTGCTTTGCATGGGCCACCCTTAGATATAGACTCAGGTTATTGTTCCATTGGATCCCTATTTTCTCCCAACAATTTTTGGAGAAGTCACATTCAAAAAATAGGTGCTCCAGGCCCTCATCGTCCCCTGTAGTGCAAAGAACACAGGAAACATCCTCATCCTCGTCAAAAAAGTTTCTTCTTTTTAACATTGCCTTAGTATTGAGCTTGTCCACCAACACCAACCAGGCAAAAAACTTTACTCTTGGTATGCATTTAGATTTCCAGAGCAATGTGAAGATGGGGTGCGCAGGTATGTTTTGGAACACTAGCTTGTATAGTTTCTTTGATGTGTATTTGGTGCTACCCCACTGATATGACCATGTGTCTTTGGCTTGGAGATCAAAGAACTGAGACTGCAAAACTGAATGATTTTTTTGCTGCAACAGTTTATAGAGATGGACATCTCAACATGGATGCCTCAAAAAATCAATTTTTAGATATAGGACAATCATCTCTATCACAGACAACATCTTTCAAATGCCTGAAAATCAATTTACTGACACTGATGCTCTAAGACGACTGTCTCTGTTAATTGATGATTTCTAGGGGCAACAAACTTAGAATGTCTGCCTCTATAAATTATTTATGGAGGCAACCATCTTCCTTGAGTCCGCCCAACCATTTACAGAGATGACCCCTAAGTATGCTGGAAATTTTTCCATAAAAATAATTTTCGGAGACAACAATAAAGGAAGACACATTTAGGTACCGACTTCGTAAATGTCCAGGTGGCCTCAAGCAAATACCCACGTTTGAAAATCATTTACAAAGATGGGCGCCCTAAGGCAATCTTATTTGGAAATCATGGGTTAACAGATGCTCGTCTTAGGATGTCCGGCTTCATAAATCAAGTTTAAGAGATGGACATCTTAAGATGCACACCTTTGGAAATCGCTATTGTCACAGGAGGCCATTCTAAGTGCCTTCTATAAAAAACAATATTTTGGAGGCGGTTATCTAGAATGCCCATCTCAATAAATAGTTACATCTAAAAATAATTAATAACTTTTTCATATGAACTTGGATGAAGACAAACTTCATATGAAAATTGTGGCTCTTGACACGATCTATAACTTTGTAGGAGAAGTTTTTGATTCAAAGCTATTTAGAGTCCCAAAGTATTATTTTAAGTTCGCAAATTTTGAAAATTGAAATTTGTAAGTTTCAAACAACCAAAAATGTTGACATGGTATACATACCAATGTTGTAGTTCTTAACATGATCTACAACTTTTTAGTTGAACCGTTTTAGATTTCAAGTCACTTAGAATCCCAAATATCTCTTTTTAGTTGATAGATATTAAAGTTCAAAATTAGAATTTTGGCTTCTCGAGGGCCTATTTGGAATGCAGAAACTTCACATCAATTGTGTAGGAATTTCATACTCAGTTAAGTTTCACACGAAAAACACAAAACAAGAAAAATTCCAGCATTCCATACAAGAACTGAATATTCACATAGTTAATACCAAATTGTACCGGCCAACCTGATCTACATATTTGCTGTTGATAATTTTTTTAGTTGTAGCTTTTTAGTGTCTCAAATATTTATTTTTAAATTCACATATTTGAGATTTAATTTTAAAGTTTTTTAAACAATCTCAAATGCATACACCCTTTACAAACTTTGTCAACAAGATCTAATACTTTATGGTTGAAACTTTTTTTCACTTGAAATCATTAGGTTCCAAAACATTGAATACAAGATGACTAAATGTTGATAAAAAAGATAGATATGTAGATATACTCAGAAAAGAGTGTAGTCCATTGATAGACAAGCGATAAACCGCATGGCAGGAACATGTCACATCCATGTTTCAATCCCTGTGACTCTGTGGGAATCAGGCTTCCGGTCCCCATTGCCACTCTCCCCATACCCCCCCCCCCCCTGCCCCGTGAGAGTTGTCTCATGAGAGGTACGCAATGACCCATGGGATCTATCACTTATTTCAACTGAAAGACACTTGTCTTTTCAACAAGGAGTCCGCACCATTTACTTTTCACCACATCTCATCAGGTGCAACTTTTCCATGTTCTTCTCTTTGGCTGTACCATGGCCGACAAGACTCCTTTCTTCTCTAGACCAAAGGGCACCTTGCTAATCCACCCACTACGAAAGACCCTGTGTCAAAAACTCATTTCTTCTCTCTTCATTAATTTATTACGACATCATAAAAAACTCTGACACTCTAGGATGAAACTTCCATTGGAAGTGTCTATGGGTAAAGGACGATTAGCCAGTTAACATATGTGCATATAATTAATTCCATGAGTTTAGCAGGCTAAGTTGTTAGATCTTGTACTACACCTGTATGTCTATACTAGATCTAACAACATTTTGATATGCTCAACTTCTTCTGATCGAGCGCATGCACTTGACCAGTAGTTTATGAACTTGGCCAGAAGTACGGTGGATAAACTACTGATATATTTCAGTTGGGTATGAATGTGTGTGAAATGAATGTAATACTTATTTCAAGTCAAAGGCAGATAGGAATTTGACCTTTTGATAAAATTATAATACACACCCAATGGCAAAATAAGAAGGATGGGAGTACCACCTAGTAGATGTTAAGTACGGGGTAAGTCATGATATCAATTATTGGTAGCAGCTAATGTAGTTGAGTCTATTCATTTCACACAAATCTAAGCAAGTACTCCCTCCGTCCTATTATAAAGAGCATTCTGGCCATTCTCAGACAAAATAAGAGAGATGACAATAGACGCATGTACCCCTCACTTAACTTCCTAATCAATCAAAATTTGATTCTATTCCCATGATTAAAGGGTGCAATCTTAGTTTCTTTATACATATTATGGAAAGGGTGCAATCACGGATTCCTATTGAAGAAAATAATATCCTTTTTGTTCTCTGGATGTGTTATATTTGAGGACATCGTTCAAAGGTCAGAATGCTCTTTATTCCAGGACGGAGGGAGTAGTTCATTTTATTTTACAAATCTAAGCTAGGAAATGAAATGGGCGTAGGACATTTAGGTAGCCTCATTGTGGTGGGACTTACCCCTTCACAACATAGATTCACATGGGTGTTTATATTTTTATAGATTTATTTTATAATTTAGTGGTGCTATTATATTCTTCATGTGGAAGACAATATAATGTGCTTATTGATAACAAGACACTGCTAGCTTAGTCTTTCAGATATGCTCATATATGTAGGTGTGTATATATATGTATGCGTTCATAGGGTGAAGTGTGTGTATATATATGTTTATAGCGTGTGCACACTTCCATCATATGATTGAAAATGACACGAAACCATAGATTACTTGGAGGTGCATTTTGTTATCCTAATGGGTTCTGTCAAAAAGTAAACAGTAATCTTATACCCCAGTATTATAGTTCTCTTAGCTAGGAGGAACATATATAGGGAGAGAGAGACACATACACGAGCCGACACCACTAAAATTATATTATTAATTTGTTCAATGATGACGTGGATTATTAACGACCCTTAAGCTGAGTTTACATATTATTGAATCTTGTCGACAATCAGACATAATAATTAGTGGAGGCATGCAATAATGTCAACTACCAATAAACACAATATTATACACATCTTCTGTCCAAAAATTCAGAATATATATGTTAATACATAATCATATTGTGACCTTATTAACGTGTCAGCAAATAAAAGCTATGCTATATCCATTCAGTTGCTTGGTTTGTTGTTCATGTGCAAGTGTTCCGTCCTGGTGCAGCGATGCACTACAGGAAATCGCGGGTTTGCCGACAGCTTAAAGCTGTCGGCGAAGCCCTGATTCCTGTCGGCAAAGGGTTTGCCGACAGGAATTCCCTATTCCTGTCGGCAAAAATCCTGTCGGTAAACAGGACTTTGCCGACAGGGGAATCGAAGCGCGTCGTATACTTTCGCCGATAGCCACGTGGTTCTGTCGGCGAAGGAACAGCCCGTCAACTCGGCCGCCGTTAACCGCCCGACGCCGTGGTCAGTCGGCAAAGTCGGGGTTTTGCCGACAGCCGGGTCGGTTTGTCGGCAAAGTCGAGGTTTGCCGACGCCAGTCAACATGGCTCTCGGCAAAAAGGTCAATTTGCCGACGGCCAGGTTGACTGGCCGTCGGCAAACTCCTCTCTTTGCCGACGGCCCGTCCACAAGGCCGTCGGCAAAGCCCCCGCCAAGGCCGTCGGCAAACTCTGCGTCGGCAAAAAATCACGGCTTTGCCAACGGCTATGGCCAAAGCCGTCGGCAAAGCCGGGAATTTTTTTTTTTTTTGGTTTTTGCTTTGTTTCATTGCATTCGAACCACATTTATAGCATATATATATACCACAGATCACATTTATAACAACAATATAGCATATAAACCGCATTTCATCATCGGATTCGATCTCAACATGAATCCACACATGAACATCATCAAATCCATCGATACATGTCCGAAATACACATAACGTCGCGAAACAAGTGCATACATGTCCACCATACATATGGATGTCCAACATACATGTCCAACAAGTCCTACAAGTCCAACATAAGGGTGAAAGGGTCTAACATGCATCCTAGTCGAGAAGATGGAGGCAAAGGTACCTAGCTCGTCACCGAGTACCCCCACGGTCCTCCTCCTACAAAAAGAGATAAAAAGATTAGTATCCACTCAAAAATTCGGCAGCACCTCCCCCGCACGGAGGGTTCCAAGACCTGCAAAAAACATGGCACGAAGGCCAACAACGACCACGGCACGAAGGCCGATAACCACCACGGCACGAAGGCCGATAAACACAGCGGCACGAAGGCCGACAGCCATCGCGGCACGAAGGCCGACAAGTAGTTAAGGGAGGCAAACGTACCTAGATCGTGGCGCCGTCCCCAGGGGTCCCATCGCCCCCACCTTGCTCCCACGCACCCCACCCTGCCTGTGGTGGTGCCTGAGTCCACCCTGACGGCGCGGCGTCGTAGTGCCATAGTCCTGCGCGAGGCCCCTGCTGCGTCTGCGCCCCCGGCCACGAGGAGTAGCCCTGCGACTGTGGCGGAGGAGGCCCCCACGTGAACGGCTGCGTGGGGTAGGTCGGGTAGGTCGGGTACCCTGGCCAGCCTTGCTGTGTAGGGCTGGCACCCAGTGGAGGGCTGGCACCAGGAGTCGGGTTCGAACCCGCCGACGGAGCCTGCACAAAGGACAAGTGAGGTAATTAGTAAAGTACCTGCAGGATGGCCGCACAAGCTAAAGCAAGTGAGGCAATTAGTATTATACTCACCGGACGCCGAACGTGAGCAGACCTTTGGGACTGGGGCCGTCTTGGAGCAAAGAGCGAGGAGGAAGCTCCTCTTGGTGCTTGGTCCGGAGGAAGCGCGCCGTCGTCCGCCATCTCGACGCCGTGGTGCTTTGCGTCGGTCCGCCAGTGCTCTGGTGGGCCGCCTCCACCGCCGCCGCCGCATCTTGTGGGCCACGTCCCCGGGCCGCCTAGTTGGCCTCCGCTCTTCCATCCTAGCCTCGCAATATTACACCCGCACATGGTTGATGGTATGTGAAGCGAAGGTGGATCGTGTGTGAACGATGAATGGAACCGCACTTACCTCCATCTGTGTGTACATCTGGGTGGTGCTCGGCCGTTGTGGCGCTATGGGGATGCCGGAGGAGCTGCTGGAGTTGGCTTTTCGAATCTCTCTCAGCGTGGGAGTAGTGGTCGGGTCGATGGCGCTGTTGGCCATCCAAAGAGGAGCCGTCTTTGCTTCCTCCTCCCAACCTCATCACGAGCTCCGGTCCGGGGCTCCGTGGTGGGGTCATTGTCGTCCCCATAGCGGCGCGAAACGCGGCGCGTACTCGACGAGCTTGGGGTGGACGTCGGCGTTGGTGTACGCGTCCGGCCCGTCCTGCGGGTCGAACCTGTTGTTCGGGTCCTTCACCTTGCCCTTTTTAGAAAGGGCGTACCCCACCACCACGTTGATCTCCTCCCCATCAAGGGAGTCCCTCTGCGAGAGGAAAACACAAACATGGTTAGAGGTAAATAGATTGAGCGCTATATGAGTCCATGTGTACCAAAAGGAGCATACCCGGGCGTCCATGAACTGCGGGAGGACCGGTTCCCTTGGTGGTGTGCTACCCCCTTGTTCTTGAGCCGACGCCCAGCCGACACTCGTTTTTCACCTCGTACGCCTTGTCCGATCTCCGATAGCGCACGATCTCCTCCCGATTCGGGTGCGCGTCGCACCACTCCGGTATCCACTAAGAAACATCAAGTATTTGACATGTCGAAAGATGAATTGAATGTTTCACGAAAGAAATAAGAACGAATGTTTCCGCTTACTTACCCGCAAGTACTCCGCCTCGGTGAGGTCGTTCTCCCTCTCCCAAAGACGATGTCCCGCGACTCGGCGCATCGATCGCCTCGCCAAGCACGTTGCGGTAGTGCTTGATGACGCATGGATGCGCGCCTCGTGGTACAAGTCCCGAGGCGTGAGTGGCGGCGTTCTCCGGCCACCACCTGCGCCTGGCTTTTTCCCATCCTCGCACCAAGTACTCCTGCACGTTGAGACATCATGTATCATTTCATTGTTTCAAGAACATCCAATGAATGTGTAGTATTGAGAAATGTGTTGTGATGAAGACACTCACCCAAAACTCCCTCTTGATCTTCGCCGCAAGTGTCTCACGTGCGGGTGAATCGGCACGATCGCCGCCGGGCTCGGGGACGGGGACGGTGTGCACGTGGAAGTGGTCCCACTTGCATGGGCGGGGCCGTCGAACGCCGTCGATGGTGACCATGCCCGGGTAGTACTCCTAATCGGCGGGGAGAGGATGCCATTGACATGGCGTGAGTCCCGTTTAGCACGGGGTCCACCTCCCTCGGAAACATCCGGCTCTGCATGAGTCATTAACAACAATTGTTAGTCTGGTTCGGTTTCCTACACACCATATGAACAATGTGAACAAAGTAGTTTACTTACACATCCGCCGACGGGTGAAATCACCTTGCGGTGGTGGGGGAGCGGCTTTCGGCTAGGGAGCGTCGAGGCCCGCGCTCGAAGAGCTTCCTCGAACCCGAGGAAGGCCCCCGTCGCCCCGTCGCGCATGGCCCCGTCGTCGTCGTCGTCGGCAACGCGCCGCACGCCGCCGCGCCGCCGCCGCCCCCGCCGCGGCTACCGCCGCGCCAACGCCACCGTCCCCGGTCATCGTCATCGTCGTCGTCCTCGTCTCGAACTCCAGCCTCCTCTGCCGGAGACGCCCGGAGCGGGCCGTCTCCCCCGTACCGGCCGTCTCCTCCGTACCGACCGGCACTTCCTCCCTACCGGTCTCCTCGTCCACGTCCGGCTCCTGGTCTCCGCGACCGGCGAAGCGCGAGCGGCAGTTCCGTGGAGGCAGCCTCTTCCTGCCGCCTGGCATTGCCTCAAGTGCCTGCAATGACAAAGATTAAAACAATTAGCATAAATTGCAAGGTGATAATAATAAAAATTGTAAATGACAAGTAGTTGTAAATAAAGAAACATAATTGTAAATGACAAGTAGTTGTATTACATGGAGGCGACATAATCTCCGAGTATGGCAATACGACCGGTGAGACATCGTCACCAATTTCCTCGTCATCACTATCGATATTGTCGAGCTCTCGATCGTCCTCATCATCTCCATGTCCATCGTCATCATCCAGAACAACTCCTTCGCGCTTCCTCTGCCATTGCTCAAGGAGTTGTAAGTCCTTAGCATCCAGCACGTCATCACCCTCGTCCTCATCGATGTCGTTGTCTACTTCCATGCTCATTAGCGCAGAAATGTCTATCTCGAATTGCCCATCTAGCCCCTCAGGTTGATAGAACTCATCTGTCATTGGGTCATAGTTGTAATCGTCATCATTTGGGGTAGCAGCTTTACTGCGCGGCGATACCATGTGCACAAGGCTCCAACCCGCAAGCCTTGGGTCAGTTTGGCACGCCCATGGAAGGTAATAAACTTGGTTGGCGTCTCGGTTAGCCACAATATAGACATCGTCTCCATTATACTTGGAATCCTCTCGAATTTCGATTTGCCCAATCTTAGAGTCTTGTTTCGTGATATAAGGATCGAACCAATGGCATTTGAATACCACTGGCTTCAAAGAACTGCCACCCTTGAATTCGAGCTCGTATATCTCTTCGACTATGCCGTAATAGTCCAATTTATCATTGCCGGGAGTATGAACTCCGCTGCACGTGGTTTTTAGTTGGGGCCGGCTCTCCTCGTAGCCTCTAGTGCGAAAGCGATAGCCATTGACATCGTAAACGGTGTATGACTTGACCTTACGGTTGAAGCCAAGGCCCACCTCTCTCAATTCAGCACTCATTTGCGGATCGGTGCGGGCACGCAAGGTTAGGACGATTCGGCCGTTAAATTACTCGCTCCTAGGAGCAAAGTGGAATGACAAAGTCGGGAAACGATAGGTACCTTTGAAACGAAACCGGGAAACGAATTTGGGCTTGCCATGTCTAAGAAGACGGTCCTCTTGTTGTGAGGTAGGAGCGTGTGCCCCTCCGAGTGAATATTAATGAATTCCACGAAAAACAAGAGACGGGGTCGAATCGATAGGTAAGATGATATAGTGACGGTGTATGAAACAAGCGTGCGAGAACTTACTTCCGATAATCCAGGCACTCATCAAGGTTCAACAACAAGTACATCATGATAGTGGTCCACTCCTCATGGGTCAAGTTCTTGTTGGTAGTCTGCTCCCTCTTCCGACATCCCCTTTGAAAAGGCCGAGGTTCGATGAGTTCTCCTCGACGTTGTAATGAGGGGTTGGATCTTGCGGTCTTTGAAGTTTTTCGGTATAGTACGCTGTGTGAATGTCGACACCTCCTCCATAATGAATGCCTCTCGCCACGAAGCCTCAATTTTGGCTTTATTTTTACACTTCTTCCGAAGTAGCTTAAGACGCCTCTCGATTGGATAGCACCAACGGTCTTTGCACGCCCCCCCCCAACCGTGCCTCCCTTGGCGGGTGCAAAATCGAATCTTTGCATCGATAGGAAGAAGCCGGGTGGAAATATCATCTCCAACTTGCAGAGCAACTTAGGTGCACCATTCTCCAGTTCAAGACAAACTTCTCGAGATAACTGCTTG
The DNA here is from genome assembly GCA_018135685.1 of Themeda triandra. Taxonomy (NCBI): domain Eukaryota; kingdom Viridiplantae; phylum Streptophyta; class Magnoliopsida; order Poales; family Poaceae; genus Themeda; species Themeda triandra. The sequence continues at coordinate 22,933 of JAENPR010001447.1, read as the reverse complement.
GCACAAAGCTGTCGGAAGAAAAAGCTCAACTCTGCCAGGACGCGCCACACTGGCTCGGGAGGTATCCTCGGGTCATCGCGGGAAGGACCCGCTGAATCCATATGTGGAAGTCGTGACTCTTCATCCCTAACACTTTCATAGTCTCCAAGTTCACTCCTCGGGCCGTTAAACGCATACCCATCGGGGAACCGCAACGTGCTCATCCACTTCGGTATTTCCTTCCTAACCGGCCTTTTCGGGACGTAATCGGCGGGCCCCTTTTCCATCTCTTGCCCGGCGCGGGGTCTTCATCACAAGCTTTGGTCTATCACAAATCGTTTCAATGTCGAGTCTAGCCTTAACGTTGTCCTTCGACTTCTTACCAAGGTCCATGAGTGTTGCCCGAGTGCCTCGGCGACATTCTTTCTTGTGTGCATTACATCGATGTTGTGTGGAAGAAGAAGGTCCTTGATGTAACAGAACCGACCAATTAATATAAACATAATGTACTAATGATGTCGTCTAAGCAACTTAATTAGCACATGACGCTTATATCAACCATCAACCCGGTAGTCCGTGAAACCACGAAGGATTTCAAACTTTCCACAATACGGCCCAGACCGAATTAAGTTCAACATAAAACCGTTCATAGTAAAACATAAGTTCACAAATAATTAAATACATCGGAGTTATGAAATAGTTATTACAATGCCAAGTTGAAAACAAACTACGGAAGCAAAATAAAGTGGTGTTTTACAAACGCACATTTAGTTAAAACATAGTGCCAGTCCATCATCAAATCCGGCAAAAGCATGGAGGAATGAGATATAAGAGATGACCTTGCCCAAGGTCTAATCCTCCCGTAGTGGGATACGGGTCCATCTTGTTGCCACAAAGACAAGGTCTTATGATGATGCAACAAGTGGGAATAAAACCACAGTACAAGAAGGTACTCGGCTAGACTTACCCGCCATAAACCAAAAATAAAGTGACACCAAGGAGTATGCAAGACTTTATAAGTGGGGTAGCTGACTCATTTAACTTGCAATAAAAGATGAGCTTATTAAATAATTATTTAGTGGTAAAGGACTCTCTAGCTTATCATCTTTTAAGTTGGGTCCTGTCATCACTACATTAGCACCTGTACTACTCCAGCTCCAGGATGTAGACAATCAACACTATAATATCCTTCAGGTTGAGCATACCAGCATCAACACTTTAGAAACATAACCATCTTTTTTGCACAATGATTTACGACAGTGCCGCTGCTCGGTCAAGTGTTCACTGTCCAGGAACGATGGCGATTATAATCGATTGCAAACCAGCTGGCGAGTATTCCTCACACAAACCACACGTCTCCCGTCGGAGTCGATTAGATCACCTTGGTCTATTCGGGTGGAATCGAGGATTTCAGCAAATACGATTGCACCAGGGCATGCCCGGCTACCAGGTACCTCCGGTGCGACCGGCCACTGGCTTTAATACCACGCCTGTGGGCAATACACTCAACTCTGCTGAAATTCCGGCCCAAACATCCTCAAGGCTTTGGTCGGATGATCGCATCCTTCCAGCTATCTGTGAGGCATTGTTCAACATGATCCGAGGACGTACAAAGTCATATTTCTTTAAGTGACACAGACGGAGTTTCCATGGTCTAACACACCACAAACTCCGACCAGTCGTGATTTAACATGGCCACATGGTTATGTTCTCTACCAACTTCCTTTTCCTCAACCATAGGGTAGTAACCACCTACCTCGCGGATGAGGGTCAATCACCCGTCTTCTACCAATCTAATTAAGCAGTGCTAAGCATATGAACGATCCTGAACTTAAAAAGGGTAAAGGTATTCAGGTGGATCAAGGTACTCATAATGCAGTAACGGTTCCAAGTAACGTCTATAAACTTAATGCATCATAAACAATAAAGGACGCAAAGTAATTTATTTTGCAAACCGTAGGAGAAATGCTCCGGGGCTTGCCTTCCTAATACGATCAATGTTGAAGCTCCCAGCACTTGATCACTCCACGTCTGGTTCCTAGTTCTCGATCACCTCACGTGCCGTGGTTCCCCTTGGTGACTCCTCTTTTGGATCCTTGTCCCACGTCACGTTCTGTTCTCCTAGCGATCCTGTATGATTCGGGTGCATGTATGAATACTAAGAATACACATGTATGATAATGCGAATGCGTGCTTGCTTATTCTTTCTACAAGGTAGTCAACATCATCCAAGAACGTGTACCATAAGCACATGTCATCTACTACGTTTTCTACTACAACAATGTAATCCTAGTACGACATCACTTTCTACTATCACCAGCAAACAAGTCAGTAAAGCCAAAGGGACTACACTCACACATAATCATCCTAACCAATTCATCATGATCTACTCATCATAGTATACTACTTAACCACTCATCATACCACTAATCACCTTGACCCTTGACAATAGGCCTAGCACACGACATCACTCCTTCAAGCATTAATACTAGTCATAACCATATAACTAACAGATCAGTAAATAAATCATAAATAAATAACCATAGACCCTATGGATAAGAATGAAGACATTCTGGAAAGCTTATGAAGTTCTCCATCAAACATCTGAAGACATAACAAGATGATTCCCATGTTAACTACACCTAAAACACAAACATCAGGACTCATTCTGGCAAAACAGCCACTAAAACAGCCCTAGTGACCATCTTGTCACACCCATAACTCCTAAACAATTCATTCAATGACCATGAAACTTTAACAGTAGATGGTCCAGCTAACATACTAACTATCGTCTTTAGACAAGTTAATCAGAAACCCAACTTATAATTAGATTAGCCTAGCATCAATGGACTTAACCCCTAATTTGAACATCCAAGAGTTGAACAGGAGCACCAAGATTGGCTACTCCTAAAATCCTACAAAAATTACAGTAGACATAGAATGGAAATACTAGTCTACCAACCAAATTTCATCCCATTTGGATAAACCTACTGACCTATGCATAATTCACAAGACAGCACAATTAATTGGACCTATAAATACTTTGTATTATGAAGTATGGCAAACTCATGTGTTAATCACATCAATGACTTCCTACTAACATATAAACAGCCCACAAAAAGAATTAACTCTTAACTTGAAGTAAAGACCCTATTTATGAATTTATTCAAGAGCAAGGCAATAATAAGCACTTGAACTACAACTATATAAAATTACACTAGACATGCAAGTGATATCTTTTTAATAGACAAACAGCACCTCAAAAAAAGACCAACAAGACCAAAATCACATTTTTCGAGCTTCCTAGAATTATCTATGCATTTTTAATCCACGCATTCAAACAATTGCTACACAAAATGCCATAATGATGCTTATGGGATGATTATGCTCATGAAGATGCAAGATTTATTATGCCGAAAACTGGAGTTGTTACACTTGAAGTACGGTAGCCTATGCAAGCCCGATATATGAGTCCACATGTGTGTGGTACCATATCCAATAAAACCACCGTTCACTTCATCAATTTGGAGAGCCTGTAACTCGGCAAGGACAGCGGCAGGGCTCCTAGGCTCAGAAATGGGGTCGGTGACTTGAACACCTTTCGTGAAATGCTTTTCATCCCGTCTCAATTCATGGCCCTCGGCGGGAATTGCTGATGTTTGTCGAAAGAAGAGTACTTGCCACCCTTTTTCAGCTAGGTGAACATCACATCTGTCTTGCATGTTGGGCAAGGGAACTTCCCGTGAACACACCACGCGATGAACAAGCCATACGCCAAGAAGTCATGCAATGAATACTGGTACCACACATGCATTGTGAAGTTTCTCTTTGTAGCTCGGTCGTACGTCGCACCCCCGTCCCAAGCATGTTGCAATTCATCCCACACCGGCCGCATGAACACACCCATATTGTTGCCCGGGTGTCCGGGTATTCCGGGCCAAGAACACGTTCTTGGGTTCAAACATGACGCCGGGGGGAAGATTTAGGGGGATCACAAACACCGGCCAACAAGTGTACGGGGCCGCCATCATTCCAAACGGGTTGAACCCATCTCGTTGCCCCGGCGCTACGCGTACATTCCGAGCCTCCTCGGCCTTTTCGATTCATGGCATCGAAGTGCCTCCATGCATCACCATCCCGGGTGTACCATCTTGTTAGTGTACCTCTTGCCTTTCTTGTGCCACACCATCATTTTCGCGGTATCCTCATCATATACGGCGTTGGAGCCGATGTGTGAAAGGAAGGTGCCTTATGACCATCTCGGGGATCTTTGACTGACGCTTGATGCCATCACTGCCTTCTACCTCCACATACCTAGAGATTTTGCACTTTGGATAGTGTGTTGCGTCCTCGTGGTCGTCCCTAAACAGGACACACCCATTCTTACAAGCATGAATCGGCTCGTACGGCATCTTGAGTGCTCGAAGCATCCTCTGTGACTCGTACGTGCTCTTCGGCAACACGTGAAGCTTTGGAAGCAAGTTGCCAACCGTCGCCAACAAGAGATCAAAATCTTCTCGACTGATGCCCAGTGACGACTTCAACGCAATTAGTTGAGAAATGGCATCCAGCTGCGAAACAAGTGTCTTCTCATGAAGGGGCTTCGTGCGCCTCCGGATGGCGTAGAACGCCTTTGCGGTTTCCTCCGGATCCTCCTCAACCTCTATTCCTTCGGGAACCCCCTTCCGGTAGTCTTCCATCGGATCTGCCATCCCGGCATCTGCATCAAGGTCCTCGAGGAGCTGCCTCACCGGCACCTCCCTAATAGCATCTCGTTCACCATGGTGGACCCGGCGTATAGTTTGGAACGTATCCGTACTTGAAAAGATCTTCCATAACCGTATGCTGTCTCTCCATTTCTTGTTCTTACATTTGCTTTGCACGGACACCGCATCCAAATCGACCCTCTAGCAGCTCGGTCAAATGCACGCTCCAGAAAGCACCGGTCCCCCTAACCCATTCGGTGGTCTGTTTCTCCCTTGTCCGGCCCGGTGTACATCCACTCACGGTCGCCATCCTCGACATGCGCCAATGTAAGCGAGCAATAAAACCAGCATATGCATCTACAAGGCGTTCCTACCATCTAATAGGTGAAGGATAGGTCCTAATCCCACCCGAGGATGCGTAGATGCGGTTAGCTTCCATGCTCCGCGCCCGTCCGAGACGGAATTTCAGCAGCACCTCCCCGCTGTTCTCCCGATACACGTCCCGACTGGGAGAGTGTGCATCCGGAGAACAACGGGGAGGGGCTGCCGAAACTCTGACTCGAACGGGGGCGAAACATGGAAGCTAACCCATCTACGCATCCTCGGGTTGTCCAAAAAACGTGGACAATCCGAAAGAGACACCGTCGCAGATATGCACTGATCCGCATACCAACGACCGTGAATCTCTTTCGGACGGGAGATGCCTAACTCGGTTACGCAAAGTAATTACAACAACTATAAGACACAGAGGTGATTTATACCTAGGGTGGCGGCGCAGAGGCGGGTAGGTGCACGAACACGGTCAAGGTCCCCTCCGACAAGTCCTGCTCTGCAAAACAATAAAGACATCACTATTAGTTGAAAATTTCGGCAGAACCTCCCCTGTACGGGAGGTTCCCAAGACCTGCAAGAAAAAACGTCGGCTCGAAGGCCAACGTCCACATTTGGGGCACGATGGCCATGACATACACAAACCCGACGTCCACATTTGGGGCACGATTGCCCACACATCCACAAACCCGGCACGAAGGCTGTCAACACAGATATGGCACGATGGTCGACAACCTAGAGCTTTACCTTCTCCTCCGGCGACACGCGGGGACGAACGTCGACGGCCGGCATGGACGAACGGCAAAGAACAGCCTCCTCCTTCTCCTCCTCTCTTCTCCTTCTTCTTCTTCCTCCCTTCTCCTTCTTCCTCCTCTTTCTCCCTTCTTCTTCTTCCTCCTTCCTCCTCCTCCCTTCTTCTTTTTCTTCTTCTTCTTCCTCCCTTCTTCTTCTTCTTCTTCTTCCTCCTCTTTTTCCTCTCTTCTTCCTCTCCTCCTCCCTTCTCTGCAGGGACAACCGGCCAGCGGCCCGCATCTCGCCGAGGAGACGGCGGCCCGCAGCTCGCTGTTGACGGTCGTTAAGTATCAATTTTATACCGTCAACGCAGCAAGAGAAAGGACTAATATGAGTTCACCTATTAGATATAGGGGTTACAGCGATAGAATTCCATGAGTTTTGGTGATTGTCTATTTACGGGGGTTATCGAAAGAGAACCAAAGGAGGCCCACATGTCATGATTACATAGAGATAAAGACCGAACGGGTGAAAAAGTATAATCTAGAAGACTCCGAAGCGACCCACGAAGGCCAGGCCCCACTGGCAGCATGTGGCAGGATCGGCCGCCCAAGGGGGAGTCGGCCGACTCCCCCGCCTCGGCCAATCACGTCGAGTCTCGCGGATCCGCTGCCTCACGCCTTTGAGGATGAATAATTATCGTCCATTTAGGTCGGTTTGATCCAGAAATTGTGGTTCATCTAGGGGCTATATATTCGAGCCCTGGCCCCACAGGTGAAACCTAATTCATTCTCTCTTCATTCATCGAGAGGATTCGGAGAAGCGAGCCACCATCTCAATTAGAGCTCCATAGTTTAGTAGCATAGCTACATAGGAATAGATCTAGAGGGAATCAAGCCTAGCTTGGAGTCCGGATCTGTCGGAGTTCTTGGTAATTCCCCTCTACATTCTTGTAATATTCATCATTGTTCGTGATACTATGAGTAGTACTTTATTCTATTCTATTATATCAGACTTGACTTTGCTCTATTTGATTATGTTATCAATTATATCATTCTTAGTTTACTTTGATTATATGTTTAGCATAGTTGGACTAGAATTATATTTATGCATAGGATCGTATAGCACTTGCTCATTAGGCCAATGGGTGAGTGATAGATATTGTGTAGGCATGGTGCCTATCTTAGTATTTATCTGCGATTGCACCCTATATTCCGGATCGTGAGGTAGATCGCGGGAGTGAGCAGATCTGTTGAGTCCTTTGTAGCCATTCTCCCGGAGTATAGGTCTAGCGAACAAACCTATTACATTGAAGTCATTGCTATGTCTCTTGTCTTCTCGGTAATATCACTATGCATAGATGTAACCTTTTCCCGCCATGATTGCTAGATGTTCTTGCACTAATCATTGTATGCTTTGACTTTATAGTTAGAATAACATAGGATTATACCCTAGATCGTCCTAGTCCATGCTAGTGTTATAAGCTTAGAGTGCTAAGTTGAGATGCATTTGTTACTATCATTTTATGTGGCTAATTGCTCTCATTTATCTTATGTCATTTATTATTCATTCCTATATTTTATGTGACACTTACCACTGTATGAGATGATCGATACGAGACAAGGTTAAGCTCTCCATTATAGCATGTGCATTGCTCGTCACTCATTATCGAGCATTCCCTTCCCGAGTGGTAAAATTATAAATAACGATACCTGGATTACTCCTGGTTAAAATGCTACATCGGTATTATACGTGCGCTTGATCCCATATTTATTTCTAGTAGCAGTTGCATTATTTAGTACCAAGCATTTTTGGCACCATGTTAGGGATGACAACCTAACACTGAGTGGCGTTAGAAATGTCAACACTCGCCGAGGAGCAGGCGGCCCGCAGCTCGCCGAGGAGCCGGCGGCCCGCAGCTCGCAGCCGGCCGGCGGGGCGGGGCGGAGTGGGCGGCGCGGCTCCTCCTGCTCCCCTTCCCCAATCAGGCTGAGCGAGGTGGCGGCCCGGTGTTGATGTCTATTAAGTGCAACTGAAATAAGAAGGGTTCCGCAAGCGCACAGAATATATCATCGTAGCATTTTAACCGGGAGTAATCCAGGTATCGTTATTTATAATTTTACCACTTTGGGAAGGGAATGCACTGGATAATGAGTGATGAGCAATGCACATGCGATAATGGAGAGCTTAACCTTGTCTCGTATCGATCATCTCATACAGGTAAGTGTCACATAAAATATAGGAATGAATGATAAATGACATAAGATAAATGAGAGCATTTAGCCACATAAAATAATAGTAATAAGCCATCTCAACTTAGCACTCTAAGCTTATAACACTAGCATGGACTAGGACGATCTAGGGTATAATCCTATGTTATTCTAACTACAAAGTCAAAGCATACAATGATTAGTGCAAGAACATCTAGCAATCATGGCGGGAAAAGGTTACATCTATGCATAGTGATATTACCAGAGAAGACAAGAGACATAGCAATGACTTCAATGTAATAGGTTTGTTCTGCTAGACCTATACTCGGGAGAAGGGCTACAAAGGACTCAACAGGACTGTCACTCCCACGATCTACCTCATGATCCGGAATATAGGGTGCAATCGCAGATAAATACGGTCTAGGCACCACGCCTACACAATATTTACCACTCACCCATCGATCTAATGAGCAAGCGCTATACGATCCTATGCATAAACATAATTCTAGTCCAACTATGCTAAACATATAATCAAAGTAAACTAAGAACAATATAATTGAGAACATAATCAAATAGAGCAAAGTCAAGTCTCGATATAATAGAATAGAATAAAGTACTACTCATAGTATCACGAACAATGATGAATATTACAAGAATGTAGAGGGGAATTACCAAGAACTCCGACGTATCCGGACTCCAAGCTAGGCTTGATTCCCTCTAGATCTATTCCTATGTAGCTATGCTACTAAACTATGGAGCTCTAATTGAGATGGTGGCTCGCTTCTCCGAATTTCGATGAGAGAATGAACTCTTGAATGAATTAGGGTTTCACCCGGGGCCAGGGCTCGAATGTATAGCCCCCTAGGATGAACCACGGCCTCTGGATCAAACCGACCTAAATGGACGATAATTATTCATCCTCAAAGGCGGTGGAGGCAGGATCCGCGAGACTCAACGTGATTGGCCGAGGCGTGGGGAGTTGGCCGACTCCCCCTTGGGCGGCCGACGGCCAGCCGCTGTGTGGGGCCCACCTTCGGGGTCGCCTTCGGAGTCTTCTAGATTATACAATTTTACCCGTTCGGTCTTTATCTCTATGTAATCATGACATGTGGGCCTCCTTTAGTTCTCTTTCCGATAACCCCCGCAGAAATAGACAATCACCAAAACTCGTGGAATTCTGTCGTAACCCCTATATCTAATAGGTGAACTCATATTAGTCCTTTCTCTTGCTGCGTTGATGGTATAAAATTGATACTTAACGACCGTCAACAAACTCCCCGCTTACCTTTTGCTCGTCCCCGAGCAAAGATAGACTCAGATGGATCGGAGTTGCTACAATGCTTTCACTCTTCACAAGTACACATGCGTTCAAACAAGAACTCTCCTCCGGATTAGAGTGAACTATTCTGACTCAAAACTCACTCATATTACCTTTCACCATGGGGCTTGTAACCGTCACTTGGGTCTTGAGTTGTTGAAAGATAGAATGGTCAAGTCAAGCGCCATGTTTTCTCGCTCTTTGATCAACTATTATCCCGGAGTTTTTGAAAAGTTTTGAAATAAAACTCAGAGTTCCTTGTATGAACCTTTCAGGTCTCTCATTTGTGGTATTTCGGATCCTTTCTAAGGCATGAGTAGTGTATGCCTTCTCTTCTCTCAAAATATGTGGTATTTATGGAACTAAGGCATAGTGGAAAGTGCCTTCTCTCTCTCACCCTACTTTCTAATAGGCTTATGTGGAGCTCATAGGTGGGGAGACACTCAAACTCACTTGCATATATTGCATAGTTAAGACATGGATCCAATAGGAACTAAAATAATAATAAAGTCATATGTGCATGTGAATGAGGAAATGGATGATAAGATGATGATAGGATGACGATGATAAGAAAATGATTATGAGGGGTACTCAACCGGTGAACATCTACTTCTACACTTGCTCCTTCGAGGATAACATGACTCCCTTTATTTGGAAACCTTGAAACTTCTTGAATGGAAGGACTTGGCTACTCTTTCTTTTTCTTTCTTTCTTCTTTTCTCTTTTTTTTTTTTTTTTTTTAGAGCAACCAATCCTCTGAAAACAAAACTTTAGCAACGGGGATCATATAACTTCAAATGATAATGACTGGAGCTTTTATGTAGGCAATGAAACGGCGATGATTATTTCTAGATGTTCACTCCCAGGATAGGAATAGAACCTTTTCTGGATGAAGTGAAATAAGTGGTGTATGTATATGTGGATGGATGGATGGATGGATGGATGCGTACTCCCAGGGTAGGAGCAGCATAAGTGCGTGTCTCCAGGGTAGAGACAGCACAGTAAGTGGAGAATGCGTACTCCTAGGGTAGGAGCAGCATAAGTGCGTATCTCCAGGGTAGAGATAGCACGATATGTGGTGGATATGGATCTATATGTGGGTGGTACTTCTAGGGACATTAAGTAGCACAAAATGAATGTAGTAGTTATAAAATGGGTGCATGCTTCGAGGACGAAGTAGCATAGATCAATGGATGGAGAGCACATAGTATTGACTTTAACTGCATGACTGATTCCTTATGGGTCCATAGCATAACCACACTCAATGCCTATAAAGTCTACACTCGAGCCTACAATATAATCTATATAAACAGATGGGTCTTCCTAATCTAGTAAGCATGAATATATGGCTGTGGTAGGAATTTTAACTCTCATCATAAAGGAACTCATCATGCAAGGATTTAATATTTTCAAAGATAAATTCTCCGAACTCTAGTATCTCTAGGAACAAGATGGACAAGCAGCTCAAAACCTTCCCATATCATACCCGTCAACCACCTAGACTTAGATCAAGTGTTTGCTACCCACAAGTTTCGGGTTCGAGCAAATCTCAAATCTAAACAAGCTTGTGTCCAAAACTCGGGAGAGTGCAAGGTTGAAAACTAGGTACTTGAAAGGAATTACGGCAGAGCAACTATTCATCATCTCCATGTAGAGTTTATTCTAGGGGATAACTTTTAAAGACAGATTGCAAGAGCTCTCCAAAAGTAGTAAAGATAAATAAGGAAATCTTTCTCGGGTTTCTATGGTTATGCATCTTTTTTAGTGGTTTTAACAAAGCACATTCTAACAAGGCATAAATAGTTAAGTTGGAAACACTTAGCTTGGTACACGGGGATGCTCTCCCCCTAAGCCGGATGTTGACATAGTCTCGCCGATGTTGCCGACGGGCACTAAAGACGTTCTAGTCCTCCGAGTGTTGTAGATAGTTGCTTGGAGACGGCATTCAATTGTCACGGGCAAAAGACTCGACGGGGGACCGGATGTCCTTCGCACGTTAGCTCTTCTTGATCCTTGATGTTCTCAGTGAAGCTCAAATAGACAACAAAGCTTGTGGAACTAATTAAGTGTTAGTGACAAAAACCTCTAGGCTTTAGTTGTCTAGAACTTTCCTAACTTAAAACTCATTCTAACAGATCACAAGAAATATTTTTATCTTTTTATTATTTAAGGAATGCGAGAGGAAAGATAAATATGCTTTGAGAAATTATTTTTGTGCCACCACAGTGAATGATTATCCACATGGGGCTTAAAGTTTTTCTGGATGCAAATGCACAACATCTTTATTTTCTTTTCTAATGCAGAGATGGTAAAGATGCAACTAAGGTGCAAGTAGGAAAATAAGGATGCTAAGGTAAAAATGCAATGCTGGAAAAGTGATGCTTGATAAATACCAAGTTACCTCTTGGCGCGGCGTTCGGTGGTTTTAAGTCCTCCGAACAGACTTATCATGTTTGCTCATTTTTCAAGGGGCGCATTGGCTGGCGCCTCTGATGACGTCGCCTCTTGTGTAGGAATAGTTTCTGATTTTTCTTTTACCTTCCACACCTTCTTTGTTGGAGAGGGTGACCTTGAGGAGGAAGCTTCTTGGATCACTTGTTTCTCTTCTGTTGGTAGTACCGATCTTCATATCTAGACACTTCTCCCTTATAGTCAGCCCATCCATCTGTAGTGATGTTCTTCTTGTTCTGGCGAGGGGTACGCTGCCTTCTCCTTGCTCTATTCTTCTTGGGCTCCTCAGTGATTATATAATTATTGCTGAAGTAGCGGCGTACCTTCTCAGTGGGAAAGTGGAAATGGATCTCTCCTGTCCCAATATAGATGATAGCTCTGGTGGTGTTCAGGAATGGTCTTCCTAGGATGATTGGAGGATCATAGTCATCTCCCATATCGATGACTAGAAAGTCTGTGGGGACATAATGGTCATCTATCTGGATGAGGACATCCTTCACTTCTCCTTCGACGAAGCGGAATGTCTGATCTGCCATCTGCTTTTGTGCATAGGTAGGCTCAAAGGCATAGTGCCATATAGATACTCATAGGTTACCTTGGCCATAATGTTGACGCTTGATCCGGTGTCACGAGAACTGACTTTATTGAAAGAGCTTCGTTGATGGAGCATTGAATGGTTGGGACACACGGGTCATCCTTCTTGATCGGACGTGGGGATCTGAGTAAGTGGTCATGCTCCTTGTGGACCGGCAGGTGACCATCCTCACCGTCTCCGTCTTCTTGGTCTTCTTATTCTTGTTCTTGCTCTTCTTAGCCGGATTCTTCTTCTTCTCACATTGTTGATGAGGGTGTCTTTTGGAACTGCAAAGACTCTCTTGAAGAAGAAGGTTTCTCTCTTGCCCTTGATGTTGAAGATGATCTTGGCAATGTTGGCATACATGATGGCTCCAGCGGTGTTCAAGAACGGTCGTCCCGAATGATAGGGGACCTTTCATTATTGCACGTATCCACTACCACGAAGTCTGCGGGAACATACGAGTTGCCTACTCGTACACATATGTCTTCAAGTACTCCCAAAGGAACACGGAGGACCGATCCGCAAGCCGTAAGTAAATGGTTGTGTATGCTAAGGGGCATCGAATAGCTTCTCATATATCACTCTTGGCATAATGTTGATGCTTGCACCGAAGTCACAGTTGCCTCATTGAAATTGGTACTTCCAATGGAGATCGGAATGACCGGTCTCCCTGGATCGCCCTTCTTGATTGGCGAGTTGAGTCAATCCATGATCCTTTCGATGGATCACTCCGGCTATCTTCTACATTGAATATATCAACAAGATTTGCGGTTTTGAGCTCTTCGGGTTGTCTGCCCGGTTTACCTTGGCCAGCGAGAGGGAGCAAGGTTGACAAGGCATTTGTACTGCGACTCAAGTATTTTGTTGAAGCTGAAGCTGACTCTTGATGGCATTGGAAAAGCCATCCATTCTCGTTGCCGAGTGTCTCTAGGACCTTGTCATTTGATGTCGGTTTCTTGGACAAAGTTGTCCATCAACTTGCCTTGATTCGGCACTAACTCTCTCAAAGGCGGCCGGTTGTAATTATTGTAGGAGGAGTTGTTACCTTGATAGTTGCTGAATAATTGCACGAGTAGTTAGGCCTCTGCTGTTGATTCCAACCTTGATTCTGCGAGGACGATAGTAATTGTTGTTGTTGTTGTTGAGGTAGTTCACGTCCTCCTTCGGCTACGGCGGTTAGCACTTTTGTGTGCCCGTCTCTCCACACTCTTCACATGTCATGCGAGCATCATGTATATGCATGACTTGTTTCTTCTCATGTGGCTCTCTCATCGAGCCTCTTCATTAGCAGATCCATTTTGGCAGACGGCATGTCTACCTCCTTCAAATAGTGCATTCCTCCACCTCTCTTGCGGGTCTGCGTTCTTTCTTCACTCCAACCTTGGTTGGATGCCATCTTCTCCACAAGAGCCGTGGGCTCGAGGAATAGTGAATGATAAGAATGCACCTCCGGCCGGCATCCATCGTCTCACGTGTCTTTGCTTGAGCCCATGGTAGAATGTCCGCATAAGCGGCCAATTCTCCATGCCATGATGAGGACACTCGAGGATGTAATCTTGAAAGCGCTCCCAAGCTTCGGGACAGTCTCATCATGATGTTGCTTTGAAAGCTTGATATCTTCCAGCGAAGAGCATTTGTCTTGCCCATGGGGAAGAATTTCGCCAAGAAATTAGTGGAACATAATGCCCACGTAGTATTCTTCTCCTTATTGGCGTAGAACCACTGCTTCGCTCTCCCCAAGAGTGAGAATGGGAAGAGGCGAAGTAGTATAGCATCTCTGGGGACATCCTTGATAGTGAATGTGCTACAAATCTCCAGGAAGTGTTGGAGATGAGCACTAGCATCTTCATGGGCCTTCCCACTGGCTTGCTTGCACCATGTTGATCGGCGCGAGCTTGAGCTCAAAAGCTCCTTCGATGTCCGCAGGGGGTCCAAGTACGAATGTTGTCCGTAGTGGGAGCCGAGAACTCGCGGAGTGACTTATTCGCCATGGCTTCAAACGCCGGTGTCAAGTCTCGAATGAAAGGTCGACCTTCGCTTCGACAAACTTCCAAGTTGAGTTGATGATGATGATTGATTGGTCTTCTTCAACTTGCTTCCGGCCTTCGATTAAAGCTTCACGGATTGTCAATATAGTTATCGGGAAGAGTAGTCTTTTTCATACATTACCATGCATAAGATATAAAATAAACGAAAGACAAGGGTAAGGTTGTATGAGTAGAGAATGGTGACAGTGCTCAATCTCATTATGTAGTGCAATGCTGCTCATTATCCATTGGCTTTCAACCTTCCCCGGCAACGGTGCCAAAAATGCTTGTTGATGTCTATTAAGTGCAACTGAAATAAGAAGGGTTCATGCGCCTTTAGAATATATCATCGTAGCATTTTAACCGGGAGTAATCCGAGGTATCGTTATTTATAATTTTACCACTTTGGGAAGGGAATGCCTTTGGATAATGAGTGATGAGCAATGCACATGCGATAATGGAGAGCTTAACCTTGTCTCGTATCGATCATCTCATACGGGGTAAGTGTCACATAAAATATAGGAATGAATGATAAATGACATAAGATAAATGAGAGCATTTAGCCACATAAAATAATAGTAATAAGCCATCTCAACTTAGCACTCTAAGCTTATAACACTAGCATGGACTAGGACGATCTAGGGTATAATCCTATGTTATTCTAACTACAAAGTCAAAGCATACAATGATTAGTGCAAGAACATCTAGCAATCATGGCGGGAAAAGGTTACATCTATGCATAGTGATATTACCAGAGAAGACAAGAGACATAGCAATGACTTCAATGTAATAGGTTTGTTCTGCTAGACCTATACTCGGGAGAAGGGCTACAAAGGACTCAACAGGACTGTCACTCCCGCGATCTACCTCACGATCCGGAATATAGGGTGCAATCGCAGATAAATACGGTCTAGGCACCACGCCTACACAATATTTACCACTCACCCATCGATCTAATGAGCAAGCGCTATACGATCCTATGCATAAACATAATTCTAGTCCAACTATGCTAAACATATAATCAAAGTAAACTAAGAACAATATAATTGAGAACATAATCAAATAGAGCAAAGTCAAGTCGATATAATAGAATAGAATAAAGTACTACTCATAGTATCACGAACAATGATGAATATTACAAGAATGTAGAGGGAATTACCAAGAACTCCGACAGATCCGGACTCCAAGCTAGGCTTGATTCCCTCTAGATCTATTCCTATGTAGCTATGCTACTAAACTATGGAGCTCTAATTGAGATGGTGGCTCAGCTTCTCGAATTCGATGAGAGAATGAACTCTTGAATGAATTAGGGTTTCACCCGGGGGCCGGGGCTCGAATGTATAGCCCCCTAGGATGAACCACGGCCCTCGGATCAAACCGACCTAAATGGACGATAATTATTCATCCTCAAAGGCGGTGGAGGCGGGATCCGCGAGACTCAACGTGATTGGCCGAGGTGGGGAGTTGGCCGACTCCCCCTTGGGCGGCCGGCCGCTGGCCCGGTGGGGCCCACCTTCGGGGGTCGCCTTACGGAGTCTTCTAGATTATACAATTTTACCCGTTCGGTCTTTATCTCTATGTAATCATGACATGTGGGCCTCCTTTAGTTCTCTTTACGATAACCCCCCTGCGAAAATAGACAATCACCAAAACTCGTGGAATTACGTCGGTGTAACCCCTATATCTAATAGGTGAACTCATATTAGTCCTTTCTCTTGCTGCGTTGATGGTATAAAATTGATACTTAACGACCGTCAACAAACTCCCCCGC
Source organism: Themeda triandra (assembly GCA_018135685.1). NCBI lineage: Eukaryota > Viridiplantae > Streptophyta > Magnoliopsida > Poales > Poaceae > Themeda > Themeda triandra. The sequence continues at coordinate 6,832 of JAENPR010001447.1, read as the reverse complement.
TTACCTTTTGCTCGTCCCTGAGCAAAGATAGACTCAGTGATGGATCAGGAGTTGCTACAATGCTTTCACTCTTCACAAGTACACATGCGTTCAAACAAGAACTCTCCTCCGGATTAGAGTGAACTATTCTGACTCAAAACTCACTCATATTACCTTTCACCATGGGGCTTGTAACCGTCACTTGGGTCTTGAGTTGTTGAAAGATAGAATGGTCAAGTCAAGCGCCATGTTTTCTCGCTCTTTGATCAACTATTATCCGGAGTTTTTGAAAAGTTTTGAAATAAAACTCGAGTTCCTTGTATGAACCTTTCGGGTCTCTCATTTGTGGTATTTACGGATCCTTTCTAAGGCATGAGTAGTGTATGCCTTCTCTCTTCTCTCAAAATATGTGGTATTTATGGAACTAAGGCATAGTGGAAAGTGCCTTCTCTCTCTCACCCTACTTTCTAATAGGCTTATGTGGAGCTCATAGGTGGGGAGACACTCAAACTCACTTGCATATATTGCATAGTTAAGACATGGATCCAATAGGAACTAAAATAATAATAAAGTCATATGTGCATGTGAATGAGGAAATGGATGATAAGATGATGATAGGATGACGATGATAAGAAAATGATTATGAGGGGTACTCAACTGGTGAACATCTACTTCTACACTTGCTCCTTCGAGGATAACATGACTCCCTTTATTTGGAAACCTTGAAACTTCTTGAATGGAAGGACTTGGCTACTCTTTCTTTTTCTTTCTTTCTTCTTTTCTCTTTTTTTTTTCTTTTTTTTAGAGCAACCAATCCTCGAAAACAAAACTTTAGCAACGGGGATCATATAACTTCAAATGATAATGACTGGAGCTTTTATGTAGGCAATGAAACGGCGATGATTATTTCTAGATGTTCACTCCCGGGGATAGGAATAGAACCTTTTCTCGGATGAAGTGAAATAAGTGGTGTATGTATATGTGGATGGATGGATGGATGGATGGATGCGTACTCCCGGGGTAGGAGCGGCATAAGTGCGTGTCTCCGGGTAGAGACAAGACAAGAAGTGGAGAATGCGTACTCCTAGGGTAGGAGCAGCATAAGTGCGTATCTCCAGGGTAGAGATAGCACGATATGTGGTGGATATGGATCTATATGTGGGTGGTACTTCTAGGGACGAAGTAGCACAAAATGAATGTAGTAGTTATAAAATGGGTGCATGCTTCGAGGACGAAGTAGCATAGATCAATGGATGGAGAGCACATAGTATTGACTTTAAGCGCATGACCGATTCCTTATGGGTCCATAGCATAACCACACTCAATGCCTATAAAGTCTACACTCGAGCCTACAATATAATCTATATAAACAAGATGGGTCTTCCTAATCTAGTAAGCATGAATATATGGTTTGTGGTAGGAATTTGAACTCTCATCATAAAGGAACTCATCATGCAAGGATTTAATATTTTCAAAGATAAATTCTCCGAACTCTAGTATCTCTAGGAACAAGATGGACAAGCTCAAAACCTTCCCATATCATACCCGTCAACCACCTAGACTTAGATCAAGTGTTTGCTACCCACAAGTTTCGGTTGAGCAAATCTCAAATCTAAACAGTTGTGTCCAAAACTCGGGAGAGTGCAAGGTTGAAAACTAGGTACTTGAAAGGAATTACGGCGAGCAACTATTCATCATCTCCATGTAGAGTTTATTCTAGGGGATAACTTTTAAAGACAGTTGCAAGAGCTCTCCAAAAGTAGTAAAGATAAATAAGGAAATCTTTACGGGTTTCTATGGTTATGCATCTTTTTTAGTGGTTTTAACAAAGCACATTCTAACAAGGCATAAATAGTTAAGTTGGAAACACTTAGCTTGGTACACGGGGATGCTCTCCCCCAAGCTGGATGTTGACATAGTCTCGATGTTGCGATGAGGCACTAAAGACGTTCTAGTCCTCCGAGTGTTGTAGATAGTTGCCGTTGGAGACGGCATTCAATTGTCACGGGCAAAGCACTCGACGGGGACCGGATGTCCTTCGCCAGCTCTTCTTGATCCTTGATGTTACGTGAAGCTCAAATAGACAACAAAGCTTGTGGAACTAATTAAGTGTTAGTGACAAAAACCTCTAGGCTTTAGTTGTCTAGAACTTTCCTAACTTAAAACTCATTCTAACGGGATCACAAGAAATATTTTTATCTTTTTATTATTTAAGGAATGCGAGACGAGGGAAAGATAAATATGCTGAGAAATTATTTTTGTGCCACCACAGTGAATGATTATCCACATGGGGCTTAAAGTTTTTCTGGATGCAAATGCACAACATCTTTATTTTCTTTTCTAATGCAGAGATGGTAAAGATGCAACTAAGGTGCAAGTAGGAAAATAAGGATGCTAAGGTAAAAATGCAATGCTGGAAAAGTGATGCTGATAAATACCAAGTTACCTCTTGGCGCGGCGTTCGGTGGTTTTAAGTCCTCCGAACAGGACTTATCATGTTTGCTCATTTTTCAAGGGGCGCATTGGCTGGCGCCTCTGATGACGTCGCCTCTTGTGTAGGAATAGTTTCTGATTTTTCTTTTACCTTCCACACCTTCTTTGTTGGAGAGGGTGACCTTGAGGAGGAAGCTTCTTGGATCACTTGTTTCTCTTCTGTTGGTAGTACCGATCTTCATATCTAGACACTTCTCCCTTATAGTCAGCCCATCCATCTGTAGTGATGTTCTTCTTGTTCGCGATGGGTACGCCGCCTTCTCCTTGCTCTATTCTTCTTGGGCTCCTCGGTGATTATATAATTATTGCTTGAAGTAGCGGCGTACCTTCTCGGTGGGAAAGTGGGAAATGGATCTCTCTGTCCCAATATAGATGATAGCTCGGGTGGTGTTCGGAATGGTCTTCCTAGGATGATTGGAGGATCATAGTCATCTCCCATATCGATGACTAGAAAGTCTCGTGGGGACATAATGGTCATCTATCTGGATGAGGACATCCTTCACTTCTCCTTCGACGAAGCGGAATGTCCGATCTGCCATCTGCACCGTGCATAGGTAGGCTCCAAAGGCATAGTGCCATATAGATACTCATAGGTTACCTTGGCCATAATGTTGACGCCCCGGATCCGGTGTCACGCATGACGCCTTTATTGAAAGAGCTTCGTTGATGGAGCATTGAATGGTTGGGACACTGGGTCATCCTTCTTGATCGACATGGGGATCCGAGTAAGTGGTCATGCTCCTTGTGGACCGGCGGTGACCATCCTCACCGTCTCCGTCTTCTTGGTCTTCTTATTCTTGTTCTTGCTCTTCTTAGCCGGATTCTTCTTCTTCTCACTGCTCTCGTTGATGAGGGTGTCTTGGAACTAGGCACTCTGTTCTTGAAGAAGAAGGTTTCTCTCTTGCCCTTGATGTTGAAGATGATCTTGGCAATGTTGGCATACATGATGGCTCCAGCGGTGTTCAAGAACGGTCGTCCCGTAATGATAGGGGACCTTTCATTGTGCACGTATCCACTACCACGAAGTCTCCGGGAACATACGAGTTGCCTACTCGTACACATATGTCTTCAAGTACTCCCAAAGGAACACGGGTGGACTGATCTCAAGGCCGTAAGTAAATGGTTGTGTATGCTAAGGGGCATCGAATAGCTTCTCATATATCACTCTTGGCATAATGTTGATGCTTGCACCGAAGTCACATTGCCTCATTGAAATTGGTACTTCCAATGGAGATCGGAATGACTGGTCTCCCGGATCACCCTTCTTGATTGGCGAGTTGAGTCAATCCATGATCCTTTCGATGGATCACTCCGGCTATCTTCTACATTGAATATATCAACAAGATTTGCGCTTTTGAGCTCTTCGGGTTGTCCCGCCCGGTTTACCTTGGCCGGCGGAGGGAGCAAGGTTGACAAGCCATTGTACACTGCGACTCAAGTATTTTGTTGAAGCGAAGCCGACTCTTGATGGCATTGGAAAAGCCATCCATTACTGTTGCCGAGTGTCTCTAGGACCTTGTCATTTGATGTCGCTTTCTTGGACGGAGTTGTCCATCAACTTGCCTTGATTCAAAGACTAACTCTCTCAAAGGCGGCCGGTTGTAATTATTGTAGGAGGAGTTGTTACCTTGATAGTTGCCGAATAATTGCCGAGTAGTTAGGCCTCGCTGTTGATTCCAACCTTGATTCTCGCGAGGACGATAGTAATTGTTGTTGTTGTTGTTGAGGTAGTTCACGTCCTCCTTCGGCTACGGGCGGTTAGCACCTGTGTGCCCGGTCTCTCCACACTCTTCACATGTCATGCGAGCATCATGTATATGCATGACTTGTTTCTTCTCGTGGCTCTCTCATCGAGCCTCTTCATTAGCAGATCCATTTTGGCGAGACAAAGATGTCTACCTCCTTCACTGGGTGCATTCCTCCACCTCTCTTGCGGGTCTCGTTCTTTCTTCACTCCAACCTTGGTTGGATGCCATCTTCTCCACAAGAGCCGTGGCCGAGGAATAGTGAGTGATAAGAATGCACCTCCGGCGGCGGATCCATCGTCTCACGTGTCTTTGTTGCTTGAGCCCATGGTAGAATGTCCGCATAAGCGCCAATTCTCCATGCCATGATGAGGACACTCGAGGATGTAATCTTGAAAGCGCTCCCAAGCTTCCGGGACAGGTCTCATCATGATGTTGCCGAAAGCTTGATATCTTCCCGCGAAGAGCATTTGTCTTGCCCATGGGGAAGAATTTCGCCAAGAAATTAGTGGAACATAATGCCCACGTAGTATTCTTCTCCTTATTGGCGTAGAACCATCGCGCGCTCTCCCCAAGAGTGAGAATGGGAAGAGGCGAAGTAGTATAGCATCTCCGGGGACATCCTTGATAGTGAATGTGCTACAAATCTCCGGGGAAGTGTTGGAGATGAGCACTAGCATCTTCATGGGCCTTCCCACCGGCTTGCTTGCACCATGTTGATCGGCGCGGCTTGAGCTCAAAAGCTCCTTCGATGTCCGCAGCTGGTCCAAGCGAATGTTGTCCGTAGTGGGAGCGAGAACTCGCGGAGTGACTTATTCGCCATGGCTTCAAACGCTGGTGTCAAGTCTCGAACGAAAGGTCGACCTTCCTCGCTCGACAAACTTCCAAGTTGAGTTGATGATGATGATTGATTGGTCTTCTTCAACTTGCTTCCGGCCTTCCCGATTAAAGCTTCGGATTGTCAATATAGTTATCGGAAGAGTAGTCTTTTTCATACATTACCCCGCATAAGATATAAAATAAACGAAAGACAAGGGTAAGGCCGTATGAGTAGAGAATGGTGACAAGGTGCTCAATCTCATTATGTAGTGCAATGCTGCTCATTATCCATTGGCTTTCAACCTTCCCCGGCAACGGCGCCAAAAATGCTTGTTGATGTCTATTAAGTGCAACCTGAAATAAGAAGGGTTCAAGCGCACGTAATATATCATCGTAGCATTTTAACCGGGAGTAATCCAGGTATCGTTATTTATAATTTTACCACCGGGAAGGGAATGCACTTGGATAATGAGTGATGAGCAATGCACATGCGATAATGGAGAGCTTAACCTTGTCTCATCGATCATCTCATACGGGGTAAGTGTCACATAAAATATAGGAATGAATGATAAATGACATAAGATAAATGAGAGCATTTAGCCACATAAAATAATAGTAATAAGCCATCTCAACTTAGCACTCTAAGCTTATAACACTAGCATGGACTAGGACGATCTAGGGTATAATCCTATGTTATTCTAACTACAAAGTCAAAGCATACAATGATTAGTGCAAGAACATCTAGCAATCATGGCGGGAAAAGGTTACATCTATGCATAGTGATATTACCGAGAAGACAAGAGACATAGCAATGACTTCAATGTAATAGGTTTGTTCTCACTAGACCTATACTCGGGAGAAGGGCTACAAAGGACTCAACGGGATCCCTGTCACTCCCGCGATCTACCTCACGATCCGGAATATAGGGTGCAATCGCAGAGATAAATACGGTCTAGGCACCACGCCTACACAATATTTACCACTCACCCATCGATCTAATGAGCAAGCGCTATACGATCCTATGCATAAACATAATTCTAGTCCAACTATGCTAAACATATAATCAAAGTAAACTAAGAACAATATAATTGAGAACATAATCAAATAGAGCAAAGTCAAGTCGATATAATAGAATAGAATAAAGTACTACTCATAGTATCACGAACAATGATGAATATTACAAGAATGTAGAGGGAATTACCAAGAACTCCCGACGATCCGGACTCCAAGCTAGGCTTGATTCCCTCTAGATCTATTCCTATGTAGCTATGCTACTAAACTATGGAGCTCTAATTGAGATGGTGGCTCGGCTTCTCTAAATTCCGATGAGAGAATGAACTCTTGAATGAATTAGGGTTTCACCCGGGGGCCGGGGGCTCGAATGTATAGCCCCTAGGATGAACCACGCCCTCGGATCAAACCGACCTAAATGGACGATAATTATTCATCCTCAAAGGCGGTGGAGGCGGGATCCGCGAGACTCAACGTGATTGGCCGAGGTGGGAGTCGGCCGACTCCCCCTGGGCGGCCGACGGCGTGCTGCTGGTAGGGCCCCGGCCTTCGGGGTCGCCTTCTGGAGTCTTCTAGATTATACAATTTTACCCGTTCGGTCTTTATCTCTATGTAATCATGACATGTGGGCCTCCTTTGGTTCTCTTTCGATAACCCCCGCGAAATAGACAATCACCAAAACTCGTGGAATTCGTCGTTGTAACCCCTATATCCAATAGGTGAACTCATATTAGTCCTTTCTCTTGCCGTTGACGGTATAAAATTGATACTTTACGACCGTCAAC
>JAENPR010000992.1:0-239952 GCA_018135685.1 Themeda triandra | reverse complement strand
TGGGTTTCCTCCATTACTATTGGGAGCCCCCCGGGGCTTCCAATAGTTCCGACCATATATATATATATATATATATATATATATATATATATATATATATATATATATATATATATATATATATATATATATATATATATATATATATATATATATATATATATATACACACGTGTTCATACCTAGCTAGCATGGCCGGCCGTTTTGTTGCTTGTTGTTTCTTCTTTCTTTATTTGTAGCTTTTTTTTTTGAAACCGTGCCTTAGCACGTTTTTCATTAAGAGAAGTTAGAGTTTGACAACCCGAGACCCAGCAGCGAGCTGCCACGGAAGACTCGGCCACACTTACAAGAGGCACCGGCTTTAAAGGTGGTGCTAAAGGTTGTTACTTTCTAAGGAACCTATTTGTGACTCCGTAAATGATGTAAGAGTGCGAGCGCTAGACGGTGTGAGCGGGTCCGCGAAGCCGCTTACCGCGTTGAGAGCAGAGGACCCTCATCATCTCACGCCGCGGTGGGGGAAGTGTCCTTGAAGGCCCGGCGGAACCGCCAACCTCGCCCGTCGTGTCTTCGGGCCGCAGAATTTGGCGGCCGGGCGAGAAGATCACCGCCGGACCGGCAGCCGGCGGAGTCGACGAAGCCCGTGACGGAGGACAGGAGGGGGTTGGCGCCGGTGCTGGTGCGGGGACGGGGGTCATGGCGGGGCAGGGCACACCCGGGCGCCTCATGGGCACGGGGTGGGGCGGCGGTTCGGGCGAGCCGTTTGTGCCCCCAATCCCACCCCGCACGACGCACCGCCATCTTCGTCCAAGTTGAATGCCGACGGCGGGTCGACAGCCGTCGTCGCCACGTACTCACCGTCCTCCAGCACCACCGCGGCGGGGACGGCCGGCAGTGGGGATCCCAAAGCCACGGCATTCTCACCCGCGTCCTCGCCAACCTCGTCGACTGCGAAGCAGAGACTGGTCGAGCGTGGCGGTGACAGGGGCTCCAGCAGCTCTGTCCGGGCCAGTAGGCGTGTGACAAAGTAGGCTGCGAGCTCGTCCTCCATCGGGTCCGCCCGAGTGGGAGGCTCCTCGCCCTCGCCGGAGATGTCGGCCATGGTGTCAGTGTAGTTGACCCCTCTCGACCGTTTTCCCCGACGCCGTCGACGTCGACGTCTGGCAACTGGCGGGCCGCCATCAGTCGCTGTCGAAGGTGGACGAAGGGTCTGAGGTCGTTCGGCTCGACACCGACGTCGTCGACGGCGGGCGCGACCCGCTGGCCCCTGCGTGTCCCTACCTAGAGCATCAGGCGCCGCGGTCGAGGGAGCAGGGCACACGATCTGTCCGACAATGATTGGGGCCGCGGTCGCATCTGTGGCGTGAGCAGCTACACGTTCGCCACCACCGGCAACCGAGGCAAGGCGACGCCCACGCGAGCTAGTATGCATCGGAGCCGGTCGCACAAGGCAGGCCTCCTGCGCTTGGCCCGCAGGAGGGTGTCGTGGCGAAGGACGGGGGCGAGATATGCAATTCCTCGCCCGGTGCCTTGCGTTGAAGCAGAAGAGGCAGCGGGTCGGGGAGGTGCACCGAGCGGCAACGTGGCCCTCCGCCAGGCAATTGAAGCATCGCCCGACGAGTGAGGGTGGCACGGGCCGCCGCTGTTGAGGGTGAACCGGGGCACGGCGGCGCCCGCGTCGACGACTCTCCACAAGAGTGAAGCCTTCCGCGTCCACCGCCGCAGCCGAGCGAGGAACGTGGAGCTGAGGCGGCCAACGTGCTTGAAGGGTACGCGAAGGCGAAGTCACCCTCGATTGCGGGCGGAGGCATAGCTGTGCTGGGACTCTCGCCGCAGGAAATGGGCCAAGGCGGCGTTTTGCAGGCACGCGCATGGCACCGGCACCCTCCACGGCTGTAGTACGGAGCAGCGCAGCCGACGCCCCTGCCGGCGAGGAGGGTGCTCTGTGTGCCGCCCGCCCTCAAGGCCGCCGCCGACGGCGGGGCAGCGGGCAAGGATGCCCGCCCACAATCTCCCACCACCGAGGGGCGGCGGGCCGGGCGGTGTCGGGCCGACGGGTGGCCGAAGCCGCACGGTGCGGGCAGGGAGCTCGCTGTAACATCCCAAAAATCCGAACTACAAAATTTTTTTCTAAATAAACCTTTGTTTGTTGCTTGTCATGTACGAAACCCTATTAGTTCGCATACTAAGTACCTTTGTTTAGTTGTTAAGCATTGCGATGCAACAACATCACATGTGTCTTAATATAGTCCTTAAGCCACATGTGATTAGGACCTTAGGGAAACCCCCTATACTTAAGGATGAGAGTCCATGACCAACCACTCAATGCAGTATGCCCTAGTGACAGCTCCTAGGATATGAACCTAGACCCTAATGATCCTATGCTAGAATTAGTAGCAATGTTACCAAGGTGTAATGTGTATACATGTACACCTGCTTATAGTATAAACCCTACGATCGACTACAGCCTAACTAGAACTACCCAGTGGTTAGTGTTACCACACCAACCCCTGACATAGTACCCTAGAACCATGACCTCGGCCCCACCTATGAGAGGTTTTGAGCGTAAACCATAGGTCATAGCCCAGGGTGCTATCCTCATGTAGGTAGTCGACTACTTGACCCTAGTTGGTTAGAGTCTAGTGACATCATGCCAACCCATAGTGATGTCTCCTCTCTACATGAGAATGTGATACTTAGTGTCGTGGTAATAGAAGCCACCTACACTTATAGCTACCTAACCATCCTAGTGGATCAACCCTCGCAAACCCAGGGTAAATACCTCTGCCTTGTGAATGTAGCTGCTTAACCACATACCTCGATAATAGGAACTACCTACCTTAGCTTGACTAGCTACCTAACCACTCTGATGGATAAACCCCACGAGACCGCCATGTAGAGACAACCTACCTAGTATGCCAAGCTAGAGACGTGCCCTAACCCTAGGCTTACAAACCTAATAGATCATCATAGTGCCACCTATAGTGCATACATGCCTAGCTAACCTTTATAGAGTACCTAGTGCTAACCCTAGAAGGAATGATATGCCACTTAGGAACCTACCACTCGGTCACATATTGGTCTAAACCTAGCCTTGCACCTCAATGCATCACCCATCTAGGTACCACACTTTTATAGCCCAAGTGTTACACCATCTTGTCACAAGTATGATAGTTATGTTTGGATCATGCTAGATCCATTAAGACGTTATGCAACATGTTTTGATTTGGATTTTTATTGGATTCTTGTATTGACTAATAAATCAACAACCCAACATCTATTTATTTATATATAATAAATAGATGAAATATTATATGGGAGAAATATTCCAAGCCTAGCCTAAGACCACTATGACCACCATGGAGTAATACCACACATGACAAAGCATGAGATAAATACCTACACACATATGAAAAAGCAAAATAGAAAATGAAAAGGGATAGAATAACCGGAAAATGGCAAAGGCCATTTCGCCCGGGAACCAACCAAATTCCGGCCCACTAAGCCTTTCTCCTTTCTTCTCTTCCATTCCACCGCGACGGCCCACCTTGGCTATTGCACCTCCTTCCTTTTTCTTTTTCTCGCGAAGCAACCGGCCCGTCCCCTTCTTCCTTACCGAGCCGGCCCACCTCTCCTCCTTGCTATTTTCCTCGGCCGGCCTGCTTCCCTTCAGTTCGGCCCAGTTCGACGCCGGCCCGTGAACAGCCAGCGCCGTGGCCCATGCTGGCCTGCTTCTCCTCTTCTTTACCGAGCCGGCCCACCAAGATGGCCCGTTGGCCTCCACGTCGCGACAGAGAGGGGAATCGAACCCCATCCCCTTCTCCGTGACGCCGATGGACGGGCCCCGCATGTCATAACCTTACCTGCCTCCTCTGCTTTTGACCGAGAAGCCAGACCGCGTCCGCGCCACGCCACCTCGCTCCGCCGTTCGATCCAGCCTCGCGACGCATCGACGACCAAGCAGAGCCGATACTGACCGACTAAGCCCCGACAAGACGGGCACAAGGCACCCACGGCCGCGAGCTTTTGCTCACAAGACAAGCACATGGGATTGCGCCGCGGCAATTTCGGGAAGTGGAGCACGTCCGCCCCTCGCGCCGCGCGCCTAAGCCGCTCTCGGGCGACACCCCGGGCCGCGCACCCAAACGCGACGTGGCTTGCCCCAAGCCACTTGATCGCGCAGCGCCACCAGCCACCGTCCGCCTCGACGTCGATCTTCGCCGCCCGGCTATAAAAGCCAAGCCCCGGACATGGAGCCCTAGAGCTTTCCCCAGCCGCCGCCGCCGCTGGTGAATTGCAACCACCCCACGAGCCCTCGCTCACCCAAGTCGAAGAAGGAGAAGGGAGAAGAGAGGAGAAGAAGGAGGCGGGTGGAAAGAAGGAGCCCGCCGCCGAGCAAGAAAAGCTCGCCGGAGAAGAAGGCGCTGCGCCGATCCGCTACAACACCAGAAGCCTCGCGTCTTGGCGGAACAACGAGGAGCTGCCGGAGACGCGCCAGCGGCGCTTCACCGCACCGACCGCTGCACCGCGTCACATCTTCTTCCTCTACCGCGCCGGTACGCCGCCATGAGCTTCTTTGCCAACCTTGCCCTGCTTCAAGCCGCCATGGCGTTCCCCACCACGGGACGCGTAGGCGAGAGCCATCGCCGGCCTCTGGGACACGCACACACGAGCACTGACCGGCCAAAGCCCTGGATTTCGGCGCCACCACACGCCGTCTTGGACCTGCCCACCATGCTCGCCGCCATGGCCGAACCATGCCATGCGCGCGCCGCCGTTCCCCGGCAAGATAGCTCACCTCGGACGCGATGGACCCCCGGAACTTGACCGCCGTGGCTAGGCGCATCCCATGCGCGCGCGCTTGGCGGGGATGTCCGCTGGGAGACCTTTTTCCCCTCTCCCACCAGAGGCCATGGCCGCCCGGGCGCTCTTGGGCACCACCGTGACGCGCTTGCGCCGGCCGTTCCGGCAGCTTCGACCCTCGGTCGCGCCGCCGACCGCGCGCGGCCTCGCCGTACTCCGTGGCGCCCGTTGGGGAAGATGGAGACGTGAGAGCTCGCCTTGACGCCGTGCTGAACGTCGTCGTGTCGCCGAGCTCGCCGTGAGCTCGTTACTCGCGGCGGTGCGCCAACGTGTGAAAAGGTCGCCGCCCGTCGAGCCGAATGGAACCCCGTTTACTTCACCGCCCGTCCGCGCCCTCAATTGGGCCGGCGTTGCTCCCTTGCTCACTGCCGCGGAGCGCCGCCGCCACGGTGCCGCCGCCATCGTGGCGGAGCTGTGTCTCGCCTCCGCGTCCGATGTTTTTGGACGTTACCGCACTCTCCATGCCGCGCAGCCCTTGCGCGCCGGCGTGGAGGAGCGGGAGCCGCCGAGGCACCGGACGCCCGCCGTGCCGCCGCCGCCGGCCATGCCATGGCCGCGCGCTGGGCATGAGATGGATGGGGAGAATTTTTTTTTATTTTTAGCACTTTTTTTTAACTATTTACAAATCTGCCACGGTGAAATAACTATTTCCAAATCTAGCAGGTTTTTACGCGCCGTAGGCGAAGGCGCGCATTTCACCTTAACCGTGCCTTGCATGGAGGCGCGTTCGGCGGCCACGTGGCCACCCGAGTCGCCGCTCCCGCCGACGTGGCCGGCCGAGCCGCGCCGCATCGAGGGCGCGGCTTTACCGCGCTCCATCTAAGGCGCGGCTCGGCGTATAGAGGTCCAGCCCGAGCCCGAGCAGTTCATTTGTTTCGTGGCCTCCGTTCGGGTCGCGCCGCCGCCGGCCGCCGCTCGCGCCGCCGCCGCCTCGTGGCCACGTCCCGTCGTCGTTCCGGAGGTCTTCCCTCCTCCACCACGCCCTTGCCCCTCCCCGCCTCTCCACCACGTCCTTGTGGGTAGGGGGCGGCTATGGGGGCGTAGGATGGTGGGCCAGGGATGGCGCGCCTTAGGCCATCTCCACCGCTGGGGAAGCCCCCACGCTTCACTACCCACAAACGAGAACCGTAAGTGTCCCGATCCTTTGTTTTACCCCTCTTTGGTTAGAGTGACATGCTTAGTTGAATTATGTCGCCTTGGTTCTATAGTTAGTTGGCTAGGATGATTTGGTTAGCGTTACTTAGTTGTAGCTAAGTGGATACTTGGTTAGTTTAATTATGTGTCCATGGTTAATTATTGATTCCATACTATATATTGTTCCATATTTTTCGATAGATGGAATTGTATCGTAAGGAGTATTGGACCAAGAGGGGTCGCCTAAAGAATTATACCCCGATGCCTCTTGCAAAGATGCCCCGTCCCTCCGGAACTCCCCGTCCCTCTTTGTGATCGTGGTAGAGAATGTCACGTGTACCTATCTCGCCATCCCGACACCGCCGCCCGTGCCTTCTACACTTGTAGTTCACAAGCGGTAAGTAATTCTTGCACTTTCAATTTGTCATATTTTACGTGACTAGTCAACCGGAAATTTAATTTATGGTTGTTTTGCAGACCATAAGAAGTGTTATTTCTTCCAATGGATCGACGGGCCGGACAAGTTTGATCCTAGCTACCTCCCCGTTCACAAGGTTTTCAATGGTGTAAAGGAAGGCAACCACATAGCAGGTTTTAAACGGTGGGTGCCACCTCCACCTAATCCACCGCCGATGAATGAAGAGGAGAAGGAATTAGCCAAACTTAGACGTCTTGAATCACCGCCGCCGCCATTGTGGAGACTATTCTCGTGATCGCCGATGAAAATCCTAATGAATTTGAGTGTGGCAACCCTTATCCCGTAAGTTTCTAGTGTTTGTGTATGTGCATGCTCGACCTTTTATTTCCAACTCTATGTGCATCCCGTAACCTTCTTTTTTGTAGGATCGGGCATATACCGCGCTCCGAAAATGCCTCTTCAGTGGAGTGGCGTGGGGTCCCAAGTCTTATTGGCCCGGAGGAACAACAGGAGAAGAAGAGGAAAACCGTTGTCCCCGCTCCTCCCGTGCTGTGCAAGTGTGGCGTCGAAGCTCGACGGCCTAGTTCCTTCGGAGGTTGGAATTGGCTATTGGTGCGGCCATATGGTCGACTATGATGAGGTTGGTGCAATTACCGTGAGAATTGTGTTCTTATGTTTTAGTTTGTGTCTAATTGTTTTGTTTGTATACGTAGCACCCGCAAATGCAAAAAGGTGGGAGGATTTTCTTGATAAGGCCGAGTACAAGCATACAATTAAAATGAAGCAAAGAATGGGTGGGAAATGCGCTTGTGCGTAACTACATCAAGCATCGCATACTAGAGCAAATGCCAAGGCTCACGATATGCGTGTCCAAACCCCAAGCGGTGTTGAGCATAAGAAAATGCTTGAGTTTGTGAAGAAGAGGGACGCGGTGCGTAAGGCCGAGCGAGAATGGCAAGAGTACCCGACATCAAAGGACTTGAAGCTAAATTGTGTCTCGAGTATTTGAAACTCCTAACACTCCCGTGTGTTGTCCTCCATTTTAATTGCTTCGTAACCGTTTGGTTTTTACAACTACGTAGATTGGGTGCTCGGGAACCGGAGGTTGAGGAGGCCCGCCCGCTTATCCGGGAGCCGAGACGGCGTGGAGGCCGAAAAGCGGCCGCCGAGCGGCCGCGGAGGAGAAGGCCGTGGAGGACGACACCTCTAGATTGGATGAGCTCATCGACCTAGTGTTGGCCGACGTGCGGGTGCAAGGGGAGGTTCACTTGCAGCCCGTAGATGATGCAAAAGCACCCGCAACAACAGCGGTGTTGTGCCATTGATTCCAACAGAGGAAGAGGAAGAGTGGGATACACAAGCTATGGACGAGGCGGAGGCCGCTTACTGGAAGTCGAAGGCGGATGAGGCAAAGCCAGCCGAGAGTAGCCACCCCAGCCAGTTTGTACCAGGGGTGCTCATTGAGGATTGGTCCAACCACTTCTAACCCTAAAGCCTATCTTCATAACCCACTTTAGTACTTCTTCATCACTAATATATAGCTATCTTCTAACCCTAACTGCCTATTAGTAACTAATATATAGCTATGTAACCGCCTATTACTAACTCGCCTATTACTAACTAATATAACTAACTAAGATATAGTCTTCATCACCCTAAGACCTAAACTAATGTATAAATAACTAGCTAACTATGACCTAATATATAACTAACTAACTAACTATGACCTAAACTAACTAACTAACCATGACCTAAACTAACTCATACACAAGAAACTAACTAACTAACTAACTAATATATGAAAATTGAAAAAAAAAAAAAAAATTCACCTTGTTCCTCATCGCAGTGGCCGGGAGACAAAGAAGAGCACCGGCCGGCGCCCCGGCGAAGACGGGCCGCCAAAGGCAAAGCAGATGGCCCCGGCGATGGCGACGGCCGCCAAAGGCAGCAAATGCCGCCCCTACCTCACGCCATTGCCGCCCCGAAGACGCTCCCGGCGACGGCGGAGGAGAGGGCTGGCGGGCTGGCGGCGGCGGCGGAGGAAATGCGGCCTGCGAGCGGGGGCGGAGGAGAGAGCGGGTGCCGCGGCGGGGAGCGGCCTCGCGAGCGGCGGATGATGAGCGGCGCATGGCGCAGGCGAGGAGCGCCCGGCGAGCGCCGCGGGCGGGAGGAGCGGCCCGACGCGAGAAAGACAGAGGCGGGGAGCCGCGCGGCTAGGCAGACGAGCCGCGCCCTAGATGCAAAGGAAGCGGGTTAAACCGCGCCATAGATGGAGGCGCGTCTCGACCCGCCACGTCGGCGGAGCGGCGACTTGGCGGCCACGTGGCCATGCCCAAGCCGCGCCTACATGCAAGGCGCGGTTATGGGAGCCGCGCCTTCATCACCGGCGCGAAAACCCGCTAGATTTGGAAATAGTTATTTCACCGTGCGCATTTGTAAATAGTTTAAAAAAAGTGCTAAAAATAAAAAAATTCGATGGGGAAGGGGATGAGATGGAGGTGGACGAGGCAATGGACTCGGTCCTCATGGACGGGTGGATGACAAGTGGACCCCGCGATCGCTTGTCCACCGTGCGCCGAAATCATGAACCGGAGGAGCTCGCCGCCTCACCCCGTGAACCCGGGCCCGTCGTGAACCAAGAGAAGAGAATGGGAGAGTGGACACGGTCCATCGTGGACCTCTGCTGTGGTCCATGGACCACGGTGCCTCTGTCCACCATGGACCAGCCGCGTAGACCAGAACCCAAACCGAACCCAGATGCGCTACGTGGCGCAGCGAGGTGTGGCCACGTGTTGGGCCCGGCCCGGCCCAAGTCCGGCCCTCACGGCCCATTTATGGCCCAGTAAAAGCCCATCTGGCCCATTAGTGGCCCATTTAGGGTTGACACGGTCAACGATGACGTGGCATCCGACGTCATCATGACCCCGCCCGTCGCCACATCAGCTCGCGCGCCGCGCCAAGTGGCCTATCCCGGTGCTTTAACGTGTCGGCCTCATATTAATCACCATTTATTATTTTCGTAATATTGTTTAAACTTCAAAAATTCATAACTTATTCATACGAACTCCGAAAAATATGATCTTTATATGTAAATTCATCTAAAATCGAGCCCGACGCAATGGGACTATGTTTGAGTGCATTTGGTTCTTCTATATTTGATTTGCTTCTTTGTGGCTTCTATAGGAGTCGCTAACGCGACTATTACGCTTCGGTTTCGTAGTCGATTCGGCGAGGAACGATCCAAGGAAGGAGACCACGAACCCGAGGAGTGAACTCCGTTGAACGACTACGGAGGAGAACTTGTACCACTACGTACGGACTAGTACCACTACGACCGGATTCGTACCACTACTTCCTCGACACCGCAGGTGTCATGGCAAACCTTTATTTTAGAGAATCCTATTAGACATTGCATGTGTAGAATTGCTAGCGCTTTATATTTATTCCTTTGCTAGTATATGATGCATGATATTGCCCGAGCTATATTTACCTTGTTCGGCCCTTTACCATGTTACCCAAATTTGCGCTCGCACATATATATTACCGCCCTTCGCGTGCTTGCATTTATTATCACCATACTTATTATAACTCCACTTCGCATTGTATATGTGGTGCGGGTGGTGAACCCTTGGGAATGGTTTGGCTCGGGATGCCGGACTTGTGGTTATGGTGATGAGCGGTGCCGCGTGAGTCTTGGGTGTGTGGTGAGGGTGAGGGCCGGACAGGGATTACGACGAGCTTCGAGCGAGTCTTGCCGAGGGGATACGGCCCGGGTATCCCCGCTTTGTGAGTACTGTGGCGTATGGGTAACTCGGTTGATTGAGGTGTCCTTGGTGCGAGCTCCTTGGGGGGAGCCTTGGAAAGGGGGTGCGTGGCAAAGACGGTAAAGATTAGCCATACAGTGAGATATCGTCGTCGGCCAAGACCTAAGGACTTGTGTGCTAGTGACCGGATCATTGGACGCCTTACTTTCCACTCGCTCTCCAATGGGAGGGAGCTCTCCTAACCATATGGTAGTATGGATGCCATTACGTCGGTGTAAGCGGATAGTGTCGGGAGGTACGGGTGGAGCCCACACCCTCCTTAACCACATAGTGACCCTTTGGCCTGGTACTATGTTCACGGCCTCGGCGGCCGGGTCGAGTGACAAAGATGGTATCCATTCTAGGCTTATGGCGATCGGAATCGCCTAGATGTGGCCGCATCGATGATGGCTATCTTGTGGAATGCTGAAACCTCTCGAGAGTGTATGGTTGATCGATCGATACATAGCCGACTCGTTGGCTATGGACCAGTCCCCGTGTGATGCTTACTTGACTAGGAGAGGAGTCTTCTCGCTCTTTCTTGGGATATGGGTATGTTACATCCGGCCGTGGAGCCCGGGAGGCACGGGTCGTTGAGGCCCGACGAGAGGAGTCGTCTTGCCGCCCACGTGAAGCGTGGTGGGGTGTGGTGTGGGGTGCGAGGTGTGGTGATGTGTGGATGGGATGGATGGGATGGTGGATGGATGTGTGTGTGGGATTTGGGAATGTGTTAAACTTGATTATTATTATTATTATATTATACTTGTTGCTACTTCGCATGCGCTAGGATGCAAACCACACCAAATATAGGATCGCGCATCCCTTTATTTTCTTTTCCACTAAAGCTCATTCGGTGCTGACCATGGCCCGCACACATCCGCGGTGCGCTTTTCCCGTGATGTTAGGGATCGAAAGGATTAGAAGGTCTCGTGCCTCGCGCTCAAGTTGGAGTTTGAAGTTGCTTCCGCGTTATTCTTCCACCTTCGCAAGCCGTTCCGATGTTAGATATACTTTGATTGCGCCAAGGTGGCGTTGTAAATATTAATGTAAACCCTTCTATTGTACTCTGTATTCTCCGAATTCGATGTATGGAATTGATTATCAACTGTTGTATATCATTCTGTGGATTTTCCCTTCGCGGAAAATTGAGGATGTTTCAGTTGGTATCAGCTCCTGTGCTTGACCCTGGATCTTCCTCGTCGTCGGAGGACTCACACCACCGCCGATGCTTCGGCCTGCTAGTGGAGAAGGGGAAGGGGTTGGTGGCGTCGTCGTCGGACGCGTCCTCAACGGTGACGATGTCCCCCGTTCACCGGTCAATGGTGGGAGCCGGGGTGGCCAGAAGGGTCACGCCCAGCAAGCCCGCAGCCAAGGACGAGGAAGCGGGGTCGGAGGTAGGAGGCGACAAGCTCGGAGCGGAGGGGCGCACCAAGATGACTTCAGGGCCGATAACGGAGGCATCCACGGGCGCAGGGGCAGTAGCTTCGGGACGGGAATGCGAAGGCGGCGGTGCGAGGTCCTCAACGACATCCTCGACCTCGGGCCCAGGCACGCGAGGGAGGACGCGCATGACGGCAGCCTCAACGGCAGCTTCCAGCGGTGTTGCTGCAACCGGTCGCGCCACAGCGGCCTCGCGGAAGCAGTCGGCCTCCTTAGCACGCGCCGCAGCGGCCCCCAGCACGGGCGGCGGGGCAGCGGAAGTCCCACGCGCACCCCTTGCGGGTGGCGGATGCTCCGACGCGCCGCCCACACCGGCCACGGGCTCACCGGCGGCCTGCTCCTCGTCTTCCTCAACGGAGACATCCTCCACGAGGGCCTGCAACTCAACTCAACCTCAGGGGCAGGCCCTAGCAGCGGAGACTCCTCAGCAGCCTCAGTGAACGACGGCGACTGCAGCTGCACAGGAGGTCCGGTCGGTCCCGTGGCAGGGCCCGGTGCAGTCGACGCCACGGGCTAGGTCACGAGCGCCACGGGCAGAGGCGGCGGGTGGCCGTCCCCGCGAGCCCCAGCGGCGGACTCCGGCACCACAAACTCAGGGGCGCCCCTCAACAGCGAGGGCGCCAGGCAGGCGGCCAGGGGCACCACCGCCTCGGTCCCTGAGGCGGCGAGCGGCGCAGAGGCGGCGGGTGGCGCGCAGGTGACGGCGCACCGGCGTGAGAAGCCCCCCGTCGACCCCGCAGACAGCTGGGGCGGCAACGGACCGAGCTCGGACACCGGCACCGCGGAGGCCTCGATCTCACTGACGCCAGGGAGAGCGCAGGAGAAAGACCCAACATCGTGTAGATCGTGCGACGGAGAGCGCGGATCGAGGCTTGGATGGTCAGGGGAGGCAGAGGATGCGGAGGATTTGGACGGGGAGGGTGTCGGCGGCGGGGGGTTGACGACGGGACCCGATGGGTAGGGGGGGGCTCCGGGTCAGGGGGCATCCTCTTTTATTTGTAGCTTTATTTTATCTGTTTTCTGTAAAATTCAGCAATGATCCTGAAAACCATAATTTCAAAGGCTCGACCGACTGCTTTCACGAGGCGAATTGACAGCAGAAATGGCCTAGCTGAATTTGGAATCTTCAGGTGACGCGCCTTGTTGGAATCTCGGATTGGAGGATCCTTGAACCATTCTGCGTCGTGGGCTTCACCGTTGGATCGATTCGTTGCCAGAGTACACACAACACAGCCCCATATGGCGCGCAGATGCCGGCCAGATGGCATGGCAGCAGGCGGCCAGGCGCATGTGAGAACAAAAATGGACGTGGCTATCAACTATGGCATCTGCATCACTGCATGCGTCCATGTCTGCCCTCGGCGTACGCTATGAACGCAGGAGCTGAAAACAAATATACGTATGAGCATGACACCATCATGCCTTACGTGCTCATCGGTTTCTGACAGCAGGGAAAGCAAAAATCCAGCAGAGCAAATGATGTCTACTGTTGAAGTGTCCTTTATATGTGTCCGCTGCGATTTGGCTGGTTGCAACTTCCAAAACAGATCACATTCACCAATCACCATGGAGAAAAGAAGAGAAGTGGAGGTATCAACGCATCCCCTCAGGCCCTCAGTGGTCATCACAATATGTATCGACTGATAAAGATCGGAACGATAGCATACAACTACTGATAAAGATGGCAACGGACAACGGCAAAGGACACTAGCCGGTGAAAATGTCAGCTGACTGGTTCATAAACACGCTCCTACAAGACTACAGTTGCCCTCTGTGCAATATATAGCTCTGCAGATGAATCTTCCACTCATCTATTCCTTGACTGCCCCTTGGCCTATCAATGCTGGACTTGGATAGGTCTTCAATCGGATCCAAGTCTCGATCCGTTTCAGAACTTGCAGGACCAAATGCGAACGTCAAAAAAAAAAAAGAAGACCAAATGCAAGCCCCTTTTCCACACAAACCTGCAGGATTTTCGAGATCAAACATTCTTCTCTCTGCATTTTGACGGCGCTTCTAGTCAAACCAGAGACTTCGTAGGAGTAAGCTCTAATTAATTTTCAAGCCCACTTGCACCTCCTGTTTTCAGACAAGAGAGGGACGGACACTAGCCCCACACGTCAAAAACAACCGGCTGGAATTTTCCGCAAGTGTCGTCATCAGCTCCGAAGCTCGCCTTTCTCCTATTCACACCTCACACTACTGTAGTGATAGACAGTACCAGGTTTTTATAAATCATGAACTATTTTTAGAAATTTTTTTAGCATTTTTTTCAAAGTTAAAATTTGAATTTGTGACTTACCGAACCGGCCCGAACCGGAACCGGACCGGTCTGATAAGTCCGGTAACCGCGGTTTATCGCGGTAAACCGGGCGGTAAAAAAAACTTTGAACAGTACTACCATGGTAAGAACACTCCTAGACTTTTGTATCTGGACACTGCAGAAAGAACTGCTCCAACTTCATATATCTCCAGTCCATCACTGTCCAACCATTAAAAGCTCACGGCGTACAGGCATACTGTACAACTCAACCGATGTTCTATGCCTAATAAACATGCATACTCAACCGATGCTCTATGCGTAATAAACATGCATACATGACCGTTTTTTGGTTGAGCGTTGCCAAGCAATTGTAGAAGTTTGAAAATAGACGCCTAGTAAGTAGTGACGTTGCCCGTGCACTAAGAAAATTTTTCCTGACCTTAAGGGCATGTGCCCCCATACCCCATCCCCTACACCTTTGGATTCACTTTGATAAGTGTGTGCACACACATCTCAATGCGAATCTGCTTTGAGATGTCCGTACACACTTCTCAATATGTATCTAACGGTGTGGCGTATAAGGACATTTGACCATAAGGGAAAAAAGACCGTGTTGGCACATGGTTGTATATGGATCCGTCCGTGATTGCACTGTTAGCTAGGCCGCAACCACTTCTCCTATCGGTACTAGACTACTAGCAAACCTTTTCTTGTGCATGCAAGAAAAACATGCGTCGTAGGTACCGGATGGCAAATCCTTTTAAAAAAAAGGAAAAAGGAAAGGAGTCGAGTCAACAACAGGCCCAATCATAGACGCGAGCCCCAATCATACAAGGCGGCCCAGTTTATTTTCATCGCTCAGGCCACCGCAGGCCGCAGCCGTTGCGTGCGTTTGTTGGAAGAAAGAAGAGGCCAAAAGAAAAAGAGTTAGCACCACATCGGCTACCGAGAGCTGAGCGTGGAGGGGTAGAGCTGCAAAGGAAAGGCGCACGGCACGGCATCACTTGGGCCCCCATCCTTTTTGAGGGGGAGGGTCGATTTACGGCCCTCCAGCGTCGCCCGGCCGCTGCACTGATGGCTGGGCCTGGCGCACCCCAACAAAATCAAATCTAATTTGGGCTTTGTCTGGACCTGGCTGTCCGAGCGGAGTTTGCACTACGCTGTCCTAACTCTAGGCCAGTTCTGGCCTTGTGGAATCTGGGCTGTTAATTGATTATAAGCTTCAGGCCGGTTTGCTTGTCACGGCTGCGACCGGAGCAGCCGCCCGAGTTTGAGCGCGAGGTGGCGGCTCCTGCGCGCCAACCTCTGGTGATGCTCTCAAAACAATAACTTGGGATAGAAGCCCATATGGTTGCTTATTTAGACAAATTAGAGATTTGATGTTGTATGAATTTAACACTTGTGTAATCTCTATTTGTAATAGAACCTGCAATCAATTGGCACACTGTCTAGCTGTATATGGTGCATGTATGGATGGTGTTGAAGCTTGTAATGTATGGATGGTGTTGAAGCTTGTATGTATTCTGATGATGCACCAGACTTTGTATCTCATTTGGTCTCTAGCGATATGCCTAGGGTCAATGTTTAATGGAAGTTTTCTTTTCCGTGATAAAAAAAAAAAAAAAAAAAGTCCTCCTGAAGCACATCCAGAAGACGATCATCGTGACAGCGCTGTCTTCCATTTCCGCCACCACCCAAGTGCCCACTAGGCCACTAGTAGTCCTAGAACACAGAAAGCAGCTGCTGCCAAGTGCCAACGGACATTTCAAAGATCACAGTTGCCAAATGCCAAGTACGTAACATAAGTAAGCGACATTTTCACAAGTCACAACTATCAACTGATCACATCATCAGGTTCTCTCGTTCTTAGCTACGACACTCCAATTCAGCCATTCTACCTGGTACCATCCACATCCACGGTTTACGAACGAACCTCGACACACTGCACTCAAACATTTAGCCTAACATAGTAACAACTACACAGGCAACCAAAAAGCGATCCACACCGGGCTCAAATTACAAGGTCAGGCAGGCCATGATCGAAGGCGGGAGTCTCCAGGACCTCAACGACTTCAGGCATCCGCGGCCAGCTGCTTTTTCTGCTTCGACACCTTGGCCTGCAGCTTGTCGAGCTTGGCGCTCATGCTCCGCTGCTGCTCGCTGACGGAGCCCTCCTGGGCGCTGCACATCTGCGACCGCACCTTCAGGCCGAGCCGCCGGGGCACGACGCGGGAGGCCCACCCGCCGCCGCTGCCCTTGCCGGCAGCGCGCCCGCCCAGCTTCTCGATCTCCTGCCGCATGCTCGAGCACTCCTTCTCCAGCTCGGCCAGCCGCATCCGCATGTTGTCCATGCCGACCTTCAGGACCTGGTTCTCGCGGACGGCCGTGGCCCAGCCCCCGGCCTCCCCGGACGTCGCGATGCCGCTCCGCAGCGGCCTGGAGCCTTCGAGGTTGTCGGAGACCAGCAGGCACCCTGCGATCGAGGTTCTCAGCTGGAGCTGCTCGAAGAAGAGGACTTGCACCACCACACGCAGCGGCAGCCTCTCGTTCTGGGCGGCGTGAGTGCATGCTTCCAGGGAGAGCTTCTGGCAGTCCAACAGCCGGCAGAGCTGCTCCCTTTCAGCTTCTGATAGCCAGGAATGAGCCTGCAAACAAGGGAAGATGTATCATCATAAACACTTCCAAGCCTGCAAAGTATATACAGTATTTTTGTAGACTATGCATGTAAACATTTCTGTAGTACTCTGTCCAATGTTCATTTCACGATGAGGCAAATTAAGACTACAGCACTACAAAACACAACTTGTGAAATACAGTAGGCTATAGAATGTACCTTCAAGTATATATCAATGGCACGGTAAAGTCCATCATCCAGTGGCCGGGCATATTCAGGGATAGCAGATGCCAGAGCTTGGAACTTAGGAGGCTTCAAATTGATATCTGGTGCAATTTCTGCAAGATACCCATCAATTAGCTTGGCAACACTTGTGATCGATGCCAAGGATGGGGATGCCATAACATCATCCAAGCATGGGGACTCGCCGCCATTTGCCTGGTCCATCGCCAAGAAATGATCAAGAATCCTGTGCACACACTCCACATTGTACAGAGTTTCCATTGTGTAGGAGAAATTTGGCAGCAGTAGATCCTCCAAAGTGGCCTGGTCCAGTTGCATGCCAATCCGTTTCTCCAAGTTAGAGATGCACGTGGGGCTGGCTTTCAGAATCATGGCTGTGCGAAGGAGCCCAAGCAGAACTTTTGTTGATGCTACACCCTTGTGAACGGGCAATAGCCTGTCGATCTCCTCAAGCAAGTTCTTCTGTTCAACCTCAGATAGAGTAGCCATGGGAGCCACTGTGCCCATGCTATGACTGTGACGCCTATTGAGTCCTGGAAGATACTTCTTGGCATAGTAGGTCAAGGAACCAGCAATGATTTCAGGTCGGATGCCTCGAGACTCCATGGTGGAGATTAACCTCTTGTACATGGGAAAACTCAATGATGAAGCATCACCATACCACCAGTCTGAATTGAAGTTTCTGGGCCTTGCACCCGTGCTGATCCCATTCCACAGTACACTGCCACCAGGGCTTTGCATCATGCCATGTTCCCTTATCGGCCACCCAAAGAGGTTTGGATCAGTAGTAGCTTTTGATGCTAACGACTCGATGCATCTCTTCACAATCTGGAGGTCTTCAGCATGGGGGAGTAGGTCATCACATGTCTCCAATGCTGTCAGGGAATCTTTCCAGTTACGGAGAACCACTTGGTTGAGGAACATTTCTGACTGGGCAATCAGGTTTTCCTCAGCCACTTCTTCAGTCATTTCTAGATGCTCTGAAGCACATCGCAGGTAGACAACATTTGTAGGAGAAAGCTCTATTTTCACACCATAGCAGAACCTTGCAACTAGCTCAAATGACTTGGCACCCCCAGGAATGTCATTTAGCTTGATGATGCATTCTTCTTGGTCTGAATTTTCTTCAATCGACCGTTCAAGAAAGGCACTTTTAGAAAGTAAAGGGAACTGCAATGAGACAGTCGTTGTTAGGGGGAAAATAATCAACATATAGAAAGGTTAATTAAAGACACACATGGCAATTAGTGACAAAAAAAAGTATTGGGACAGAGATAAAAGGTTATAATCATTTTCATATTCTTTCATAAATGCCAGTAGAAGAAGCTTTACCCAGAAAACATTAAGAAAACCATAGTATCATGAGAGTTTAATTCAAATCAAGGGACTGTTTATTGTTGCATCAGGATTTGGACAGAGAACATTTGGTAGACAGGGGCAAGCTAGCAACCATTTCCCCCTTGTTTCTTGCATAGCACAGGAAGACACAGGAATCAAGAATAATATGAAAAGATTTTCATTAAAATCAAGGAACTGTTGATTTGCTCCTAACTTCCTATTGGGTTTCGATGAATAACTTTCATGTGTGACTGTTAGAGGAGAGCATGCAGCCACACACAGGGATCAACAGAGCATGCAGCCACAAAGGGGATGTGCGGTGGAGGGGCACGGCCTATTCTTAGAGTTAGTTTGAGTGGCTGAGTTTGAGTGGTGAGGCGAATAAATATATGTAACCTGTGATGGAATGGGACAAGCAAGAGATTTGAAGGAAATCCTTCCTCTTGCCCGGCCGTGGGCGAATGCCCCGCGGCCGGATTCCTCTCAACACACAGCCCCAATTACGTCCATAACAGTGACATAAATTTTAGTCGTCTTGAATACAGTTTGAATAGTTTTCCGCTTCCCAGTAAGTTAACAGTTTTTTTATTTATAGGCACAGACAGAAAAAGGCACAATACCTTGTGAAGGTGGAAAGACATATCCCCAACCTCAACGGTGACATCGCTAGGAAGTCCTGTTGTGCAGAACCTACAATGTTCACAAGCAGAAGAAAAGTGAAAGTTTAGATAAATTTGTACTATTCAGTAAGAAGATCCGAAAGATATCTCTGATGAGGTTCCTTGTGGCCACAAACAAGATGTGTGCCCACATGGTTAATGTCAACTTCAAATTATTTGCACATCCTATTCCTGCCTACAAGCAATTCGAAGGAATAATGTCTTATTTATTGCAGAGTCAGGCGCACATCCTATTTTTGCAATATATACTTCTCACAAGTCACAAAAGCCAAAAATATACCAAATGAAAGTTAAGATAAAAGGCATTTTTTTGTTGATGTATACTACCACAAGAACAAAATCCCGGAGATCGCTCTAAGCACAGGCAATCGACATAATTATGAGCAATCAGCTGGAAGGAGATTGATGAGTTAGATTTTGACTTGTCCAACAAAAACAAATCAATATGCTCATGTCTAAATAATTCCATAACGGTTACATCAGCCTCCATTATTAGGAACAGTAACATCTCACTGCCAACTAAATGTGATGTGGATCCATGAGGCCCACTGCATAAACTACTGGCCGAAGCAGTCAACTCTAATTAACTAGAATTTGTGTCGATATACCATGTGATCAACTGCACCCACCTCGCTTAAATGCATTTAGTATTCGCAATAAGGCACTCATGCAGTGCAGGGTACCTCAGGCACTCATGCAATGCAACGCAGGGTACCTAACCGCTAACCACGAAATATATGAATCCCATTTTGTTGTGCTTGAAGGAGAATAACAACAAATGCTGTTCATGACAAGACACTAGACGCGCAGATGAAACAGCTGCCAATCGAACATTTTTCAGTTGGACATGAAACATGACAGTACATTATGAAACAAATGCATAGCTGCAGGAGCCCACAGTGCAGGCAAGTTTTGAATTCTGAATTGTGACAGACACTAAAAGGGCCCGGTTGGACAAGGATGATGCTCTGGGAATATTTCGTACGCCTATTTGTGTTGATAGTTCAAAATTTGAACTGGAATCTCAAGGACTCGGATCCCAGTGCCCCTATCCGAAAAGGCCAACTTGTACCCTACTACTGGACCAATTGCAGGCAATTTGAACAAAGAAATACCTACTGCTCCCAGAGTTCTTCTGCTTCCATGCATGGGCGAGCTGAAGAACAGCGGGAACAAGACAAGCAAAGCCCAATAATTTACTTAGAAAAAAAAAACGAAACCTAATACGACACCAGGGAAAACTCGGGATGCACGCACACAAACACACAACTTGGAGTACGTACTACAGATGAACAGAGGACGACAGCCTTGCAAAGTTGCAAGGCCTGGTTGAGTACTCAACAAAATGCATCCCCGGAGGAGGAGCTAGCGCGGCGGCGAAGGGCGTCGTGCGGTACGGGCCAAACCAGTTGACCTGTGCGGCATTTTCGGGACAGGGCCGCCGTGCAACGAAATCCACACCAATTTGGGCAGGAATCCGCACCATTTTGAGCAGGAACAGGAACAGGAACCCACCCGGAACCTCCCGAATTCCGAGGCATCGGCAGGTGGGAGGAGCACGGAGGGAGCAGCAGGGCAACGGAGGAAGCCCGCTCAAATTGAAGAACCGTGGAGGGAGAAAGGGAACCACCCCACCCGCAAGGAAATTAGGGAAGATGTAAGGAAAGCGTCGGAGGAGGGGGGAGAATAGAGAACTTACCATGCCTGGCCTTGCCGCTTGAAGGCGTCAGGCTTGGAGCCGAGCTTGACGGACGCCATGGCGGGCGGGCGGGCGGAGAGCAGGTCGAGCTGGTCGACGGAAGCAGAGGGCGAGTCGCGTCGGAGCAGAGGAGAGCACGCAGGGGACCTCACGCGCGCGCGCAAGTACCCGAGCACCGACAACTCCGGAGGTCAGTCACGCCATGGGTGTGGCTTCCCGGGCTCTCTCTCTCTCTCTGCCGAAAGGGAGGTGAGCGTTGCAACTTGCAATCCCCCTGCTTTCGGGACCTAATCCAACCACCCCAGCCCAGGAAACCACCAATGCGGGCAGTTAATGCCGGGGTGGTCACAGCACAGCACAGCACAGACGAGTGTGCAGCCAGAAAGGGAGGTGGGGAGTGGGAGTAGCAGGCAGGCGTGGCTGTCTGCTTCAACTTGACGACGGAGGGCAGGTGGCAGGAGGTTCTATTGTGTCTTCACCACCGTCCCTCCCTCGTCTACATGTGGGGGGATTGAGTGCGCTTAACTAGGATTATTAAGAACAGATCCATCATCGTCGTTATTTGTTTCCGTGCCGGGAGGATTTGATTTGTTTGGGGCTGGGGGAGGGAGGAAAGAAGACAGCGGCGAGTGCGCCAGCCAAGCGGGCGGAGGACAGTGGGCAGGGAGGAAAGCCAAGCTGCAGACAAATCCTCTGCAAGCCAAAAGGCGAAGCAGCTGGGTCGGATGAGGAAGAAGACAACGCCGCCCGTCCTCAAAGCTGTTGATGGTCAGTAGTCGGTCAGGTCAACAGGCTGCTCCTCCTGCCATAAAGCGGCATGCACTGCACGGCACAAGAAGAAACGGGAAATAATTATGGATAACAATGCTACAAAATCAAATCCCTCCCTCTTGACGGAATAGATAGATAGAAGAGAGAAAAAATCAAGACAAAAGACACTTTTATTTCACGCAAACGGCACATGAGATGAGATGCGTGCGCGTGGCGTTGTTGGGAGTTGGGACTCGGGACGGGAGAGGGGTGCATGGGCGCAGCAGTCGCGCCGTGCAAGGAGGGTGGAGTACTTGAGGCGCATTAATAAAAGTTCTGGAAATCTGGGGCCGCGCGCACAGAGATTCGCAGCCGCCGCTTTTGTTTACACGCTGCGGTTCAGCTGGGGTTAAACCGTAAATCAGATTGCCCACCGCTTCGACTGTCCCGTTGTCGGAGTAGTATCTTTTTTCTTTGAATTTCAAAGGTTCCGTTGTGGACAAATGTGCTTCTTGTCCCGGGATGTTGCCCTTCTACGCCAGTGCCATGCACCTTTCTCTCTTTTCCCGCATTGCAATCTTTTGGCTCTTGGCTGCTACTGGATGGAAAAGCATAAACATTTACTACAGCACATATTTTCTGAATCTGAAAAGAAAATGTGAGGAAATGATAATAAAATAACCTAAGTACTTTTTTTTTTCTGAAACCGGGATTTCACCCGTTTTCAGTTGAGACTAATGCGTGGCGCGGCAGGGACGCAGGGTGCAGGCTGCAAAGCACCAGCAAGAGGAACGGGAGGCAGCAAAAAGCTGCAGCGGCTACAGCTACAAGTACAGTAACATTTCCTATCACGCCGTTCGTTATTTTAGAGACGTACGCCCTCCTAAAAAAACGTAACTATGGTATTGTTAACTTTACTAAATTTTGACCAAGTTCATAATAATCGATATTAGTATTTATGTCTTAGACAAGAATTATTATGAAAATTTGGTACTTATTTTGTATTACAAATGTTAGTACGTTAGCGAATAATTTTGGTCAAACTTAAAATTGATTGACTTTTGCAAAGACAATTGTATTTTCTTTTAGTGTGGAGGGAGTAGTAAATTTACACTTCCTTTTTAGCCCTAAAATTGGTGCTAAACATGTCAAAACAAAAAAAAACATTTAAAAAGCATTTCCCGTTTTAAATATACTGTATATCTACAGACAACCAATGACAATGGGCAATGGCATGCAAATAAAAAAACCTTGTAATAAATATATAAGAGGCAGGTGGCTATGCCCGTTGTATGACGGATTTATATGGGGGACACAGGACACAGATGCCATCCCACATAATAGCGCATTAAACAATCGTTTTCCACCATGTTAAGTACGTTTACTCTCTTTATAATTTAATCGTCCATGTGGCTGGTAGAAGATGCGCAACTTTAGTTTTTTCAATCACAAAGATTCTGGACAAAGAAAAATTGTATCGGTACAAGTGTGGTTGAAGCGGTCCATCGGATCAGTTGAGAAGATGGGCCGGACCGACATACATTGTCTTCTCGTCTTTTTTTAATGACAGTAACGCAATTGAACTTTTCAGTAGCACGGAGCATGGAAATAACCGCTTGGGTGTGAAAACCTATTCCGAAAAAATCATTGGTGTCTGTTCCCAATTGGCTACGCCGGGTAGAATGAGATTGTTCTCTTGAAGTGAGTCGGCAGTAGGTAGTACTGTTTGATTTTTTTTTTTTTGAATCTAGTATTGTTTGAATTGAAAAAAAGAAGTATAGGAACTAGCATCTCTGGAGGCTATTAAACCACTCTCAGCGAAGAGTTTATTGCGTCGTTTCTAAGACTGTCATTTGACTATAGATATTTGACACAGAGTTGACAACTTGATATCACCATATTCATCATCACAAGAAAAGTAATTTAAGAATATATGACTTTTATATACTTAGTAAAATGTTTTGTAGGAAACAGAGGTCGAATCTTCAAACTCATAGACCATGTTCATGTGTTAAACTGCTTACACCTTTTTACTAGAGGGGTAGTATAAGAACGATGATACGTGCTTGCTCATATGCAGTGATTTGATTACAGCCAAGCCAAGCTGTCAAAGAACATGATCCGCCTCTTGCAATCAATGCCAGCCTCGAGATGCCGTTCTAGTTCTAGATTGCATATATACATGCACAGGAATTCTTTGTTTCCATCGTAGCATCGGCGAATGGCGATGACTCTCGGTTTTAACATTCCCAAGGACAAATCAAGGCCTTCAACGCAAGCAAATGTTTGTCCACCACCCCGACATGGCAAGCTAGGCACGCTACGCACAACCGCACAAGGCGGCATCGTATAGTACACCGTGCCACATGCGACCTGGGACGGGGAACCGTGCACCGTAGCGTAGGCTGGCGTACGTGGCGCGCTCGCTTGTGCGTGCAGACGCCGTTGCCGTTGTTGCCCGCCTCGCGCCTCCCGCGCGCGCACGTGCTCGAGGTCAGCGCTCGCTCGGCCGCCGCGCATGGCGTGGCAAGGCATGGGGGCGAGCGCGGCAGGTCAGGTCAGCTAGCAGTTTCTCCGTGGAACGGTCAGCTAGCAGTTTCTCCGTGGAACGGCGAGCAGGGACGTGTGCTAGCATGCGCGGTCGCTTGCCGTTTCGTCCACGCGGGCGGCGACGACTCCCACGCTCCCATGCACCGAGCCGCGCTCGCGGCACCGACGACGGTAAACCGAGCGTGCGCCACGCGCGGGCGCGGCGGGATCGCGTTACCGTGCCGCCACCTCGTGTGTCAAAGTGATTTCTGATCGCGCGAGGCCGCGAGTGGCGTCTGTACCGCGGATGGACGCAGTTCACCGCGTCAGAGCGTGCACTTGTTAGCTGCAAACAAACCAGCCAGGCAGCCACCATGTTGCTACTTTTCAAGACGCCATCTCCTGCGTGGTGACACAGTGTCCGCGAGTGTGAGTGATACGTACAGTAGGTCTCAGCGAACGTGAGTGTGAGTGCTACAGTAATTGTTAGGTATTTTGATTTTTTTTTTTAAAAATCCTTTTGTCCGTCTAAAAACAAAGGGCTGGTGTATTTTTCAGAAAATTTAAGTAGATGTCAGACAATAAGTACGATCTATTTTGTCTCTTACATCATATAGTTCATACTATTTTTGTTTTGGAATATTTTCTGCCCATAATGTTCAAAAACAATGGTTGCCTCAATTGAAGTGCGAACCAAACGGCAGACAAAGTACCATGGCAGCCATGAGTGGCGTGGTGACCCACGGCTGAGAACTAAACAGCCTCTAGATTACATGTTTAGCCTCAAAACGGACTGTAAATTTCAAGAAACAAATTCTAGATTATTGGTCTACAAAGTAGATTTGGTCATTTGTCACACCACAGTGAAGTTACGATTTAGTCACATCAGCACATATGACATGACTGAAGTTACGAATCAAGGCCTACAGTATGTGCTCCTTTTGAAATTTAAAAAGTCGTCAATTGGGAGCATAGTGCGCAGGAATCAGCAGCATCGGATCGGACAAACGTTTTCAGCAACCGGTCCGACTGTTGGCAGGCAGCGCAGCAATGCAAAGCCAGTGGATGCACAATGCAATCATGCAAATTGTCAGTGAAACATTTGACACTGGCAGAGTTTAGCATGTTCACGACAGTGGAGGGCCACTCAGTTCTCTGAATGGCGTTGTAGCAAGCAACTATTACTGCTACTGGTGCGCTGGAGGCTGGAGCCTCGCATGGCTCCACTACAATCACCGGGACAGCTGCTTTAAGCCGAGCAACTGTAACAACAGTAAACATGTACAATTATACAGTACAAATCTAGCTGGCAGCTGCAGAAACGCTGGTCCAGAACACCCGAGTCCGAGTAGCATCAACCTTAGGCCATCTGCAAATGGACACCAAGGGGTTAGAATTTGATGGACCAGATCACATTACCAATTTCTTTCTTATTTGTCAGATCAACCAATCAGTCATCAGCAGACAGGAACGTCAGTATTTATGAAAATTTTACTCGTTGGAGAAGCTAACACATTCAAATCAGAGTAGGTGCATAATGTAGGCAGTTCCAATTGAGACACACTGCGAAGTGGTTGCATGCTCCAAAGGATTTAGTGGATACTTTTATCATCAAAAATCTAAGCATGGGTCATAAAACTGCACACAAGAATATATGCTATAACATACATCGAGGATACATACAAAGATAGCAATAATTTTTCTGAAAAGCTGTCCAATACTATGTTTCTTTTGCAGGTGGTTTACAGTATAAGAATATATTACAAAATAACAAAATGCATTGCAAATTATTGTTCACTTTAACTTTATCCTAAGTCAAACTTCTCTAACTTTAACCAAGTTCATAGAAAAAATGCACTGACATCTACAACATCAAATTATTGTTAAATTCTTTGTCTTTTGATAGTGCATTTATTTAAATTTTTACATGTAAATATATTTTTCTACAAACAAGTTTGACTTAGGACAAAGAGGTGAACTATATAATTTAGAACAGGAGTAGTTGACATAAGAAACAGACAGTAAATCAAATCAAGTTCCTTTGGCAAATTTCAGAAACTGTTGTTTTGTCCAAATATACACACAGAGATGCGGGTAGTTCATCATATTTTACTCAGAGGGGTTTCAAAATGGGAAGTCTTAACCTTAAAGAAAATGGAAGTCAAATATGGATACAATGTTAGCCACCATGTAATTTATCCGTGAGGAGATAGAAATACTACAGGTCTACAGCAGCTATGATCGCTAACCAAACTCTGTACACAGACATAATTTTTTTTTTTTCATTTCAAAGAAATCCACAGGGAGTTATCTAGTACATCCAGGTTATAATCATAACTTTAATGCTGCTGCGATTTCACTTTGTTACAGAGCACAAAAGATATCTTAGCTTGCAACTTGTCAACTCAAGAACCCATTAGTCCAAAGATTTCTTTCCCTTTGTTTTTCAAATATTAATCGTCATAAATACCAAGAACGATATAGTGCAAGAACAATGATGACCTTGTCTAAAAAATTATACGAGAATATATAATTTTTTTCAGAGCTTGTCATAATGACCTTTACTATTATGATTACTACTAATATCATTACTATTCTATCATCTTTGTGGCTCTCATTGAGTTCCCTACAACTTGCTTGAGACTAAAAGCTTTCCAGTTGGCATAAGTGTGCTTTTGGAAATCATTATCTTCACGGAACAAGGATTTAAGACTTGCTTATGTAGGGATTTTGTTTTTCCAGTAAACAAAAGTAACCAAACAATTGCAAAGGGATTATAAAACGTGGTTCTACATGTGAAAAGGACGATAGGACATGGGTATAACAAAGGGATGATATGACATAGTATAACAAAGGGATTCAATAATTCATGAACTAGAGCTATTACCAGTTTTGCAGCATTTCTGTTCTTCAATGTCAAAAATGCTGCTTCAGCAAATGCTTGTGCAGCTTGGGCTTCTGCTTCTGCAGCCTCTGCTTCTTTCGCTGCAGCTTCAGCTTCTGCCATGATGGCCTCTGCTTCAGCAACTGCATGAGCTGCAGCCGCTGAAGCTTCCTCAGCAGTCATTGTTGACATACGTGCCAATTCAGCATCAACTTGGGATCTGGTAAGGGTTTTATTATCATCGCTCCATATCTTGACAGGCTCTCT
The DNA here is from genome assembly GCA_018135685.1 of Themeda triandra. Lineage (NCBI taxonomy): Eukaryota > Viridiplantae > Streptophyta > Magnoliopsida > Poales > Poaceae > Themeda > Themeda triandra. The sequence continues at coordinate 213,030 of JAENPR010000992.1, read as the reverse complement.
TTGCACATCTTCCAGCAGCAGCATTTTGGGGCTTCGGCCCTCTGAAATGGGTGAACTAGGTGCTATCCTGTACTTCCTATTCACCTGCAACCTCCCAAAGGGCCACATGCTCATAAGTTCTGTATTCTTGGCATGGGTAGTAAATATTGTCTACTGCCATGGTAACGCATAACCCAATTCCATGCTTTAACAAGTGGCACATTCTGATTAGCTCAAAACAAGAACATTAAGCATTAAGACATCAGTCATGAACACCATACACCAGAGCCTAAAAAACCATACAACACAGAACCATGGTGTTTTCTTAAGTACAGACAAAATAGCTAGCCTGCAGTTCAACAAGGATTGACATGAAACTGAACAATAAACAGTATGCAAAAGTGATTTCTGATACTTAAAGAGTAAAAAACATGTGTATGCGCCTCTCAGCAAATACATGTAAATACAGCGAAAATATCTTGGGAAACCTTAATATATACTGTTTTCACAAATATTTCATCCCAAGTGTTCTACTTGCATGAAAAATAGGATTATGACAGTTTAGCTGAATGCACCCACTTGGTGTGGTATAGTAGTTTCACATTTGGAAATAGCTTATTTCCCTTAAGACGTACCTTTATCAATTTGCCACTGGTGGACAAGTCCTTCAGTTTTGCTGATAGTAAGTGATCAAAATCACTAGGTGGCCAATATTGCTCCTAAGTAAAACAAGGGTAAGAAACTGATTCCACATGTAGCAAATAAGAGCAATCATGACTTCTTTCAACAAGACTGTCAAATAAGCAAGCATGATAATTTCAAACGACAGCCAGAAGACACAATGCAACAGTCTTCCTTTCATAAAGCTAAAAAGGGTGAACAGAAAGTTGGTTCCACTTCTTGCCTAAAAAGATACAGGAAATCTTATGTTTCCCTACCTGTTGGATTCCACTAGTTTCTTCTGGTGTGATACAATCTAGTATTGGAAAGGAACAAAAGATAGATGCATACCTCTATGTAATTAGCAATAGTAGTTCTGTGCGACCCTGTAGGCTCATTTAAATTCTTTATAGCCTCCAGTATTATATTATCTAGCCTGCAGGAAAGCTTTTAAACTGAAGTGGAGCATCAAAAGTATCTAGCTTTGTATTGACAAATGACAACAGAGAAAAGAAGGGTTAAATTCCAGATTTGTGTGTTATACTTGGACATCTACAAATACCTTGAGTGAGATTTCTTCGAATTCGATGTGTTCTTTGGTTCACTAGGCAATGATGCTATAGGCTTTTCGTCAACAATCTCATCATCAATATCAGAAGTAACTCTACTGATGGCCACGGTGTGCTCGTTATTCTTGGGAGTAGTTCGGGCTCTCTTCACTACAGTCTTCGCCTTGTCACGAGAACTCGATGTGCTGACAATTACATTCATGTTTCGCCATTTGTCCTAAGTATTAATTAACAGAGTTGAAAAAAATGCAAACTGAGACCGAAGATAACATGTGGAAATATAAAAATGACTCATAATTTTAACAAACAGAGAATTTGGAATGCCATTCACTAAAACAAGATTAGGTAATAAGAAGAATAAAGCGAAAATATCGAACCTTAAGGTCAACATTTGAGCGGTAGCACAAAGTGGAACTAAATTCTGGATCTTTCAATATTGTGCGCCATTTTCCAACTCCATGCCTTGCTATTCCAGCTCTAAGAGCAGCCTCTTCCTCAGAAGTCCACCTTTGTTTTGGAACTCCCATTCTTATGCCAAATCTCCTCTGATCAGTATAATGCAAACACGAGTGTGCACCTTCTAACATGAATTCTATCTGTTAGAACTTTGCACATGCTGGTAAATTAACAGCTACAAGGAGTATGAGCAGTGATGAACTATATATGGTCATTGCCCATGCCAAGCATTGAGTATTCTGAAAACGTCCACTATAAGAATATTTGACCAAAAGAATCTAACATATGCAAGAAAAACCAAACAGAAATGAAAGACCCTTTTAATATGTACAACATATAGCCATTGATGGGTAAAGCAAATTATAGAAGAAAATGTTTGCCATACTGTGCCTCAGAGACTCCACATATTTCACATCGAATACAGCTTATCATATCTATTGTAATATACACATATACTAGTCAAAAGGTACTGACCTCAACAACGGCCTATACAACACGACCAGTCAAAGGTGCAGAGGCTTTCCAAGGTAACTTCAGAATTATTTATTTATCAGAAAAAATGAGTCAAAACATGAAAAAGTGGCAACTGGCAGGTCCAACAGTCTCCAAGCTTTACTCATTTATACTTGATACATGAGAAATTTCATTGCTATGTCAAAAACACCATGCTGTAACACCTAAAAATTTAAAAATAACAAGAGGAATATCAGCACAAAACATAGAATATTCCAGTGTAACTAGGGACAGGTAGTATAACATAACTCCCAAAAAAAGAGGCAAATATAACATAAATAGTTAATGAAATAACACACGAGCACATTTCATAAAGCACCACGCCACTTTACAGTGATTTTTTCCCTTCAAGCTCCCCATAGCACCACTCTTAAAGTTCCTATTATTGCTTAAAACACGAAGGAAAATCAGTCTCTTTCAAGTTGCTCTAGCTTTTGTACGTTGCTGGTGTAACAAACTCAACAAGATAGCAAAGCAGAGGATGATAAGTATGTAACCGATTTGGCTCATTCATCATACCTATTTGGCTAGGACCAACCTGATTAGTCTGGGCTAGGGTCATTCCTTGTTCTTTTTGTTCCAAAGGTGTTTGTTGTTTTTCTAGTCTTTTAAGGCAACCTTTTCTTATCCTCTAGTGAGATGAGAGGGTTGTGTTGTATGGGGCTGTTATTTCTCTCTCTTTAATACAAAGATACGCAGATCTACTGCATGTTTGAGAAAAAGGGAAACACATTCAGGCATCTAAATGGTTAGTCTGGGTAAGACCACACACTGTACTCACATAAGTGCCAGCATTACTGATCCCGCCAAGCCTATCAGTATCACTACACAATAGTATTAGTCTATGTTCCAGATTTTAGATTGTATTCATGTGTGAATCGGTGATGCAAAAACAAAAGGACAAATGGTGGACACTGCACAGTGAGTCAGTGACACTTGCGACTTATAAAATATACATGGATTGCAACACTACCTTTCCTCAAAACTAACCAGATACTGCTTCAGAGCAAAGGACTTAAAGTATTTTACCTGCATAGCAACTGAGGCAGCAGGTAAATCGCGAAACCACAATGGCACAATTTGTGTACCAGTGATTAAAAGTCATGCAGAGAAACCATCTTAAGATAGAGTGCACCGTGTGCACAGACCACAATCACAATGAAAATATCAAACAGAAATCATGCATGATGGTTTATTTTTGAATTCTAATCCAAAACTGTTTCACATAAGGCACATCAAAACTGCATATCAAGGGCAATCATCCATCTCTCAGATCCAGGGCAAGGCTTAGCGTGGACCATGGAGCATATCTCAGATCTAAAATGCTAGGTGTCATATGGGACCTCATTGGTTTTGGATTGAAGCTGAGCTAACTATGTTTTACTCGGTGATAGAGAATAATTTGGATTAACAGCTCTGTCAGCCCGCAGCCCATCGTTAACAAATCCAACCAGGTGCTAGGGCTTACCACTAGAATAATGGATCCCCTGTTCGGATAGGTCTCCGCTCCACGCCGTGCACTCCAATCCGAAGCCAGTGGAGTGGGAAGAAAAAAAAAGAGGGGGCGGACGAGGAGGAAGACGACGATCGGGAGAGGGAAGAGTGGGCGGCGTGGACCGTGGAAACGAGGCTGCAGCTCGGCGCGGCTCGGGCACCTGTCAAGGAGGGAGGGGACACCGAATGGCGGGTGGCGCGGCCCGAGCCCGAGCCTGATTGGCGTGTTTCCCTCCACTCGTGTGGTTGCCTTTGCTCCCCCGCTCCCTCTCCCGTCTCCAAATCCAAGGATCGAGCAATGAGCTCGATTTGGACGGTCGGGGAGCTCGATTCGGCGGAGGGGAAGCCCGATCCGAGGGCGGAGAGGTCGAATCGGGTGGTGAGGAGTTAGATTCCGGAGGCCATGAGCAGGAACCGGAGTTCGCGAGGTTGATTCGTGAAGAGGAGGAGCTCGATCGGGCGTGGATTTCAGTCAGGGCGGCGAGGTGTTTTGTGGCTGGGTGGGAGCTGTTTTTTTTTTTTTTTATGTTGCTGTCACGGGAGGGGAGCTCGGGGGATGGCCAGAGCTGCTGCCAGAGCCAGCAACTTGCCCGCGCCCTAGTTTCATGGGTTATTTGGTTTTATACCATTAGAATTTTCGTGTTTCGGAGATGTACTATTACAACTCTTCATATTGAAATATGCCATTGCAACTCTTAGAGAAATCCCATTCTCTACGTATGCAAGCCGATTGGGCCCATTGTCGGGCGTACGTATTTCCGTATGGACATCTTTGCCCCTGTGTCCATCTTCATTGAAGCAGCGTAGCCCCTCACCCGCTCGTTCCCATCGTTCTCTTCTCCATCTCGTTCTCGTTCCCATCTCTGCCTCATCCACCATGGCTGACCCGGAGGACACAGTGCCGCGTGGACACAAGCTAGAAGCCGAGGTCGCCATGGCCGGTGGCGGCGGCCGTGGCTGCGCGGCACCACGGCGAAGCTGATGCGCGCCGGGGCCATGGCGGCACGGCGGACCTGGGGTCGCGCGCCAGGCAGCACGGCGGAGCTTGTGGCGCGGCACCAAGGCAGGAGCTGGTGGCGCGCGGCAGCACGGCGGAGCAACATGGCGAGCACGTGGCGGGTTCCGGCATGACCGAGCGAGAGTCCGGAGGCGCTCGCGAGCTGCGCGGCAACGGCGAGCTTGCGAGACGGACGGACGGACGGACGGACGTGGCGCGCCTCGGCCAGAAGAGCAGGCAGACGAAGGCGGCGAGAGCAGGGCAAGCATCAGTACGCGCTGGCGTGGGAGCGCGCTGCCGCTGCCGTAGCACGCGAACGGGACCACCGGCTGAGCCGGTGTTGCTGTTCCACGAACAAGCTAGCCCTCCGTGGCTTCGTATCCTCTCGAGACATTGAAGGTGGGCCTCACGGCTGACGAAGGGAGCAGAGCGCCCTGGTCCTACGATTCAACTTCATTGTGGGCTTGTGGCAGTGGATCTGGTGACGAGGTGGGGCTCGGGTCCCGCCATTCGACAGAGGAGCCGGGACTTAAGCAAAGGGCATGGACGTCCAAACGAAATTAAGGAGGCAGCATATACACCTGACAATGGACCCAATCTGCTCACATACGTAGAAAATGGGATTTCTCAATGAAGCTAAGAATTGCAATGGCATATTTCTAATATGAAGAGTTGTAATGGTACATCTCCAAGACGCAAGAATTCCAATGGTATAAAACCAAATAACCCTAGTTTCATTGCCCGCCCCCCAAGTGAGTCTCATTGGGCCGTGCTTTTATCGGGCCTATACCGGAGGCACGTTTTCCATCTTATTTATACTTCCATTTTTTTTCTAAATTACAAGTCGTTTAACTTTTTTTTTTAATAAAACAAACTTATATCTTTCCTCTCTGATTCATGTCAAGAAATGATAGCATGTAAATCTGAGAAAGAAGTAACCAAATTACTCACTCTCTCCTAACTAGTGAGGAGTAATATGATATTTTGCTATATGTATCTTCTATAAAGATTAACTTCACTGGCAATTTATATTGCCATACAAATATAACATCCACTAGAACATTCCGCTAACACATTTAACTATCTCAACGCATAAAATGTGCACGTCATCATCTACTAACATATCCAACTCGCACATGTCAATATGTTTCCATTCAAGCTCTTTACAATAGCAAATCACATCATCATTTTACTAAAAATCTCCCATTAACATATAGTTATGGCGACCTTCACGTCGGCATAAAAGGAGAGTACGTCCAAGAGCTCCAAACACGGGAGGAAGGAGTACATCTCCGAGGTGAAGATCATAAGCCGGCTGAGGCACCGCAACCTCGTGCAATTCATCGGCTGGTGCCATGGCGGCGGCCTCTTGCTTGTCTACGGTCGAGCGCATGCCCAATGGAAGTCTCGACTCTCATATCCACATCCACAACAATGTTCATTAATTATAGCAGATGATGATCTGTGCATTACTCAACGATTTCTATCTAGTACTAAAAAATGTTAATTAATTATATCACGTCATAACGTGTTCGATTGTTAGGCATGAGATCGTGCTTGCCATCGGCTCCACTGGCGGAGCTTGGCATCAAACAAAGCAGGGGCTAGTTCATGTAGCTTCTGACTTACCCTACGTATTCACTGCTCATTTGACGCATGGACAAAGGTTGCAGACAGAAGTAGCAGGTGTTGTAGTACCGAGCAAGGGGGGGCTGAAGCCCAGCTTCGCCTCCACTAAGCTCCGCCACTGATCGGCTCTGCACTCCTGTACCTGCATCAGGAGTTGGAGCAGTGCGTCTTGCACCGTGAAATCAAGCCGAGCAATGCTATGCTGGACGCCTCCTTCAACGCCAAGCTCGGCGACTTCGGGATCGCGAGGCTGGTCGACCAGGAACGCCAATCGCACACGAATGTGCCCGCTCGCACGATGGGCTAGCTACATGGATCCGGAGTGCATGTCCCGTGGCAGCGCCAGCACCAGCTTCGGCGTCGTCGCCCTCGAGGTCGCCACCGGGCGGCGGCTCGTTTAAATATTGTGCGCTATTTTCGAACTCCATGCCTTGCTATTCCAGCTCTAAGAGCAGCCTCTTCCTTAGAAGTCAACCTTTGTGATAGAACCCCCATTCTTATGCCAAATATCCTTTCATCAATATAATGCAAACACGTATTATGATAAGCAGCTTCTAACATAAATAATGCACCTTCTAACATGAATTCTATCTGTTAGAACTTTGCACATGTTGGTAAAATAAGCAGCTACAAGGAGTATGACTAGTGATGAACTATATTTGGTCATTGCCAAGGCCAAGCATTAAGTATTCTGAAAATGTACCCTGTGAGAATATTTGAGCAAAGGAATCAGACATTTGCAAGAAAAAACAAACAGGAATGAAAATTTGTTTCATATGTACATCATATAGCCATTCGTGGGTAATGCAAATTATAGAAGAAAACGTTTTCCATGCTGTGCCTCAGAGACTAGCCATACTTCACATCACATACAGCCGATCATATCTATTGTAGTATACACATACTAGTCAAACGGTACTGACCTCAACAACGGCCTATGCCACACGACTAGTCAAAGGTGGAGAGGCTTTCCAAGGTAACTTCAGAATATAGAAGATGTTCAAGTTCACATGACATCATCATATATGAACGCACACATGATGTTCAAGTTTACAAATATGAGAGAAGCATATCTAAAATCAAAGACTAAGCCTCCTTTTACTTCTTGTGCTCATTGCAAGGCTAGGTGGTTGTGTTTTTTTGCTTCTAGTACCCATGGAGGGGCTGTCAAGTGGCACATTTGTAGTTCTAACATTTTTACCACGTAGCCCCTGTTTCTTCTTTGTGAGCTTTACCTTCTTGTTACCCTCGGCCTTGACAGGTTGTTCTATGTGTGGGGGATGTTCAATGGAAAGTGCTTCCAGCTGAATTGAGCTACTTCTTAACCTACAAACATTTATTTTGAGCAGTAAAAGATGTTGTTAGTTCAATATGCAATAGTCGGATGGAAGAAACTTCAGAACTATAAAAAAAAAAACTTTTTGATGACAAGTTTGAAATAAAAAACTATAGGAAGTAATAATTTTTGTTTTATCAAGACTCCCTTACTGCTAGCAACTGTGTAGGCTAAACTAGTAGCGTAGGCAAAACATAGGTATCCAACCCAGATGCCCAGGTAATTATTGTTACTGTCCGTGCAGAATTCGGTAGCTATAGAATCTATCTGTTACAACAATCTGCTTGGTAAGGTTGGTGAGCTAAAGATTGAATTAATCAACATCATATATAGAAAATCAAGAAAGAGTACTTTAGTAAAAATATATCAGATTGTTCAATAATATACCTATGTCATAATCTTTATAGGTGAACTATCTAGAATTGGCAAATTGGTTAAAGCATGCTTATCTTGGAAACAAATCATCTGCATACTCACTTCTGGGCCAAATAGCTAAGTTCAACAAAAAAGGGCCAAGAAACTAAGCGGCACTTCTTTTAGTGCCAAGGAAATAATTTCCTGTTGTAATATTTTCTAGATCGCAGGAAAGCTATTAAACTGAAGTGGAGCATCAGAAGTATCTACTTTTCTATTGACCAATCACAACAGAGAAAAAGGGTTAAATTCTAGATTTGCGTGTTATACTTAGACATATATAAATACCTTGAGTGAGATTTCTTCGAATTTGATGTGTTCTTTGCTTCACTAGGCAATGATGCTATAGGCTTTTCGTCCACAATCAAATCATCAATTTGCTCGTTATTCTTGGGAGTAGTTCGGGCTCTCTTCACTCCAGTCTTCGCCTTGTCACAAGAACTCGTTGGACTGACAAGTTCATCCATGTTTCGCCATTTGTCCTAAGTATTAATTAGCAGAGTTGAAAAAATGCAAACTGAGACCGGAGATAACATGTGGAAATTTACAAATGACTCATAATTTTAACAAACAGAGAATTTGGAGTGCCATTCACTAAAACAAGATTAGGTAAGAAGAATAAAGCGAAAATGTCGAACCTTCAGGTCAATATTTGAGCGGTGGGACAAAGTGGAACTAAATTCTGGATCTTTCAATATTGTGCGCCATTTTCCCACTCCATGCCTTGCTATTCCAGCTCTAAGAGCAGCCTCTTCCTCAGAAGTCCACCTTTGTTTTATAACACCCATTCTTAGGCTAAATTTCCTCTGATCGGTAATTCTTAGGCTAAATCTCCTCTGATCAGTATAATGCGACACCTTCTAACATGAATTCTATGTGTTAGAACTTTGCACATTTTGGTAAAATAAGCAGCTATAAGGAGTATGACCAGTGATGAACTATATTTGGTCATTGCCCATGCCAAGCATTAAGTATTCTGAAAATGTACCCTATAAGAATATTTGAGCAAAAGAATCTGACATATGCAAGAAAAAACAAACAGGAATGAAATATTCGTTTCATATGTACATCATATAGCCATTCGTGGGTAATGCAAATTATAGAAGGAAAAATTCCATTCTGTGCCTCTGAGACTACACATATTTCACATCAAATCTGCTGATCATATCTATTGTAGTATACACATACTAGTCAAACGGTACTGACCTCAACAACGGCCTATGCCACACGACTAGTCAAAGGTGCAGAGGCTTTCCAAGGTAACTTCGTAATAATATAGAAGATGTTCAAGTTAACATGGCATCATCATATATGAATGCACACATAATGTTCAAGTTTACGAATATGAGAGAAGCATATAAAAAATCAAAGACTAAGCCTTCTTTTACTTCTTGTGCTCATTGCAAGGCTAGGTGGTTGTGTTTTTTTGCTTCTAGTACCCATGGAGGGGCTGTCAAATGGCACATTTGTAGTTTCTAACCTTTTTACCACATAGCCCTTGTTTCTTTTTTGTGGGTTTTACCTTCTTGTTTCCCTCAGCCTTGACAGGTTGTTCTATGTGTGGGGCATGTTCAATGGAAAGTGCTTCCAGCTGAATTGAGCTACTTCTTAACCTACAAACATTTATTTTGAGCAGCAAAAGATGTTAGTTCAATATGCAATAGTCGGATGGAAGAAACTTCAGAACTAGAAAAAAATACTTTTTGATGACAAGTTTGAAATAACAACTATAGGAAGTACTCCCTCCGTCTAATAATATCTTCATTTCTGGGTTTGGGCACGCATACCAAGGCATGTGTCAAATGAGACTTTTGCCCTTGATCATAAGAGGAAGAAAAAAAAAACAAAAAACAATGTCAGCATGCCATTGCCAGTGCACTATGGTTCAGAGCACAAAACACATAACACGTGGCTAGGCATGAATTAGCAAAGGCAATAAATATTTTTTTTTTGGTGGGAAAGCCGGAGAGGGAGATTAATTAGTACAGAATGTTCTAGCACTAACACAGAACGCTGCACTCCCTGCAGTTTTCCATTTTTTAAATCGAACTGCACAACAGCACAGGTTACAGACTAGCACTGCGACGCTTCAGGTGTTATTGAATCCTTTTATTTTGAGAAAAAATTTACACCTCAAACGTGAAGTTATTAGGAGACGGAGGGAGTAATAATTTTTGGTTTGTCAAGACTCCAACAATGGAACTTTTGTGCTTACTGCTAGCAACTGTGTGCAGTGTAGCTATGGACCTGGCAATCTAAAGTAAATTCTAAACTAGTAGCGTAGGCTAAACATCTAAAGTAAATTCTAAACTAGTAGCGTAGGCTAAACATTGGTCTCCAACCCAGATGCCCAGGTAATTATTGTTACTGTCCCTGCAGAATTGGGTAGCTATAGAATCTATCGGTTACAGCAATCTGCTTGGTAAGGTTGGTGAGCTAAAGATTAAATTAATCAACATCATATATAGAAAATCAGGAAAGAGTACTTTAGTATAAAATATATCAGATTGTTCAATAATATACCTATGGCATAATCTTTATAGTTGAACTATCTAGAATTGGAAAATTGGTTAAAGCATGATTATCTTGGAAACAAATCATCTTCATCCTCGCTTCTGGGCCAAATAGCTTCAACAAAAAAGGGCCAAGAAACTAAGAGGCACTTCTTTTAGGGCTAAGGAAATAATTTCCTTTTGTAATATTTTCTAGACCGCAGGAAAGCTATTAAACTGAAGTGTATCTACTTTTCTATTGACAAATCACAACAGAGAAAAAGGGTTAAATTCCAGATTTGCGTGTTATACTTAGACATATATAAATACCTTGAGTGAGATTTCTTCGAATTTGATGTGTTCTTTGCTTCACTATGCAATGATGCTATAGGCTTTGCGTCAACAATCTCATCATCAATTTGCTCGTTATTCTTGGGAGTAGTTCGGGCTCTCTTCACTCCAGTCTTTGCCTTGTCACGAGAACTCGTTGTACTGACAATTTTATCCATGTTTCGCCATTTGTCCTGTATTAAATAGCAGAGTTAAAAAAAATGCTAACTGAGACCAAAGATAACAAGTCGAAATTTACAAATGATTCATAATTTTTTTAAAAAAACAGAGAATTTGGAATGTCATTCACTAAAACAAGATTAGGTAAGAAGAATAAAGAAAAATATCGAACCTTGAGGTCAATATTTGAGCGGCAGGACAAAGTGGAAGTAAATTCTGGATCTTTCAATATTGTGCGCCATTTTCCAACTCCATGCCTTGCTATTCCAGCTCTAAGAGTAGCCTCTTCTTCAGAAGTCCAAGCCCCCATTCTTAGGCCAAATCTCCTCTGATCAGTATAATGCGAACACGAGTGTGCACCTTCTAACATGTTAGAACTCGTTGGACTAACAAGTTCATCCATGTTTCGCCATTTGTCCTAAGTATTAATTGGCAGAGCATGTGGAAATTTACAAATGACTCATAGTTTTAACAGAGAATTTGGAGTGCCATTCACTAAAACAAGATTAGGTAAGAAGAACAAGCGAAAATGTCGAACCTTGAGGTCAATATTTGAGCGGTGGGACAAAGTGGAACTAAATTCTGGATCTTTCAATATTGTGCGCCATTTTCCCACTCCATGACTTGCTATTCCAGCTCTAAGAGCAGCCTCTTCCTCAGAAGTCCACCTTTGTCTTATAACACCCATTCTTAGGCTAGTAATTCTTAGGCCAAATCTCCTCTGATCAGTATAATGCGAAACCTTCTACAATGAATTCTATGTGTTAGAACTTTGCACATGTTGCTAAAATAATCAGCTACAAGGAGTTTGAACAGTGATGAACTATATTTGGTCAAAATGTACACCATAAGAATATTTGACCAAAAGAATCTAACATATATGCAAGAAAAACCAAACAGGAATAAAAGATTATTTTCATATGTACATCATATAGCCATTCGTTGGTAGCGCAAATTATAGAAGAAAACGTTTTCTATACTGTGCCTCAGAGACCACATATTTCACATCGAATACAGTCATATCTATTGTAGTATATACACATACTAGTCAAAAGGTACTGACCTCAACAACGGCCTATGCCACAATAATCAAAGGTGCAGAGGCTTTCCAAGGTAACTTCAGAATTATTTGTTTACCAGAAAAAAAATGAGTTAAATGAAAAAGTAGCAACTGGTAGGTCCAAGAAGGTCGGCGGCGTCGTGTGAGCAACAGGAGAGCAAGAGATAGAAGGAGATGAACTTCTTCACCTGGGTGAGAGGCTCGGAAACGGGTCTCGAACGGCGGAGACGCTCTCTACGACGGCCACAGCGGCGGCGGGCGGCTCTCCGATCTCGGCGAGATCTGAGCGACGGCGGTGGGGACGCCACGGCTCGTAGATGCGAAAGGTAACCGCGTCATGCTAATCCGGGTTTTATAGGGGCGCCGGGCTTGGGGATCACGGGAAAACTAGCGAGGATCGCGGTACGGCGGCGGTCTGAGTCCTGCTCGGTTACGGCTGAAGGTAAGAGACGATGCTGACTAGCGGGCCCGAGATGGCAGTGACTCATACGCGGGCCGGGCTGTCAGCGAGCCAAGCGAAGGAAAGTCTTTTTTTTGTTTTGTTTTTGAGAATCTCAGCAGCGAAGGAGAGAGGAGGTGGGGCGCCGGGCCTTCGGATGGGCCGGCCCAAGAGGGGGAAGGGACTGGAGGAACTTGCCTTCGCGCGAGGGGCTGAGAAGCTGGGCTGCTGCCTGCGGGTCCTGAGGGAGCGGGGGAAGCAGGCCGCGGAGAGAGTGAGGGAGAAAGGCCTTCGGGCCATAAAAGAGGAGTTGAGTTTATCTCCTTTTTTATTTTCTTTAATTTTTTTAAACACAATGGTAGGAGCTATATCTTTCAATTAAGTAAGAGCTCAAGAGAGTTTAACTACAATCAACAGAGAGACCTCCTAGGAGGTTATCTCCTAGGACCACCTATAACACCGTTTTAGCCTTATTGTTGAAAATTCTGGTGTTTCTTTCCAAATATTAATATTCCAAAATGTATAGATCACTAAACCATTTTCTTTTCTTTCATTTGAAAAGACATTTTGAAATTCAGTTTTGAAGTATTTGAATCATTCGAAACATGTTAGCTATTTTAGCCATTTATTATTAAAAACATCTAGTATTTAGGAATTAAACATCTCAAAACCTTTAGATTAATGTTTGTATGGGATAATTCTCAAATTTGGATTATTTCAGTGATAGGCATAGTGGGCCTGAATACAAATGTCGACTCCTGATGGAATAAAATGAATCGAGATTGTGGCATCACATAAGCTCATCCTAATGGATTAAAATCAAGTTGTTACATCAGATAAACATGTCATTTGGCGTCCAGGCCTGAGCGCCGGCCAGGCAGCTCAATTCACGCAGCGACGCAGGTGCTCTGCCAAGCGTCCAGTGCTGATCACTGCCTGAAAAGCTTCGACCCAAACAGCGCCAGACCAAGCGTTTCGTTATTGCAATGCTATTTCCCTCGAATCCGGTAGCTGCTGTATGTTTCGTTCAGATAGAGGCCCTGAATGTGTTCATGTTTCGATTCATGCAAATCTGAATGACACGTTAGGTCCATACCAGTTTAGTAATCTTGAGCAGCTCACTTATTTCTGTTTCTCTAATTGCACGTGAGAACTACCTAATTTCATAGATTTTAGTGAAAAAATAGTCGACAAAAATGCCAAACAAATGTCGCGGGGGAATAGTAACAGGAAGCTCATGGTTGAAGAGCAGCCAGTGTCGCAAAGAACCCGCCCATCTTTGTCTGCCAATCTAACGAGACACCAGGCCATGGGAAAGAGACCAGGCATCAGATACCACATGGCAATTCGTTTCATTTCACTTGGTTTCAATTGAATCAGTCGAAAGAACTTCCATGAAACACCGTCAGAAAAAACTAAGACGAGCAAGCAAAGAAGGGCGCAATCTCTCAGCCGAAAGATGGTGATTTTTGTTGTGCGATAATCACCGATTATCTCAGCACATTAAACGACTTCATCACCGATTGCTCCAGCAATGAAACCAAGAAAGATCTAGATCCAGCCAAAACAACATAGGCAAGAAAACAGAGATTGGGGGAGATCAGATGGTAGTGCATGTAATTTGGAAATCATCATCTGGTGATGCAGAGGATGGTTTATGGATTGAGATTCCTCACTTCACCCCCAATCACAAGCAGCTCCAAAGAATGCAACGAACACCGAAAATAACAACAGAAAACAAAAAAACAAGATGGCGATAACAAACAAACAGTTTCACTTCACCAATACCGGCGGTCGGAGCAAGGGCGGCGGCGGCGGCGCTTACGGTTACAGCTGCGTAGCAAGTGAGGGAAGGACGGCTCGTTTATATAGGCGGCGGCCGCCGCCTAGGGTTACGCTGATGGCTGTCGCGGGCCTGGCCCATCTAGTGGTATAGCAAATGGCCTTGAAATTCAGCCCATATAAGAAATTAGATCATGTGAACAGCGAGCCTAACGCCACAAGCCCACAAAGTCCACAGCAGCGTCGTCGACATGATCAGAATTCAGAAATCATCAGAGGTCTGCAGATCGATCGTATCTCATTTGAGTACGCTTGTTGCTCACATTTTTGTGCCACATATAACGAATTTTCCGATCCTCCGGAGGTACAATACCGTGTCACTTCATTTCCTCCAATCTGTTCTATATAGGAAGTATCCAAGATATCTCGATCCAACCCAGCGACGACGGCATGTCTCGTTCTCGTCCGTCGTCTTGACGTCCCGGTCCTTCCATCCATGCTAGCTGCATACGACAGATGGGGAGACGCCGCCGTGGCACTGGCAAGAGCCGCACCACACGGCGAAGCTCCGGACCAGATCCCACGCTGACAAACTCGTGCACGGCGGCGTCTTCATTGCCGGATGATCTCGTCCAAGAGATCCTCGTGCGCCTCCCGCCGGACGAGCCCGCGCACCTACTCCGCGCCAGCGTGGTGTGCAAGGCCTGGCGTCGCGTCCTCTCCGACCGGGACGGCTTCCTGCGCCGCTGCCGCGGGTTCCATGGAGCGACGCCGCCGCTGCTCGGCTACATCCAGAACCCCTACTACCAAGGCTCATCCATGCAGTTCGTCCCCGCGACCTCCCTCGTCGTTCGCATGCCCGCGGTCGACGACGACAGCAGCCGGCCGGCGGTCGCCCTCGACTGCCGCCACGGCCGCGTGCTGATCCACTTCAAGGACAAGTCAAAGATGGGATGGCTCGTCGTCTGGGACGCTATCACCGGCAGCAAGCAGCATCTGAGCGTGCCCTCTTCTGGTTACCCGTCCTACCCATTCCGCAACTCCTACACGGGGGCTGTGCTGTGTGCCAAGGACGGCTGCGGCGGCAACCGCCTCGACTGCAGCCATGATGGCCCGTTCCGCGTGGTCTTTGTAGAGACCAACCTTCACAAGCCCATATTAGCATGTGCCACCAGTTACTCATCACTAACCGGTGTGTGGAGCGCTCCAACCCCCAGTCATATTACTCTCAACTCCAGGTACTACTACAGAGGCGATCCCAAACCTAGTATTCTTATTGGGCATGTCATATACTTCGCGTTTGAACACACCAAGAGCATCCTCAAGTATAACCTGCGTACACACTGGCTATCCGACATCAACATGCCGCCACGAGCTTTGTCTAATAAGCCGGTTCTTCTCATGAAGGCGAAGGGCGGAGAGCTGGGACTTGTCACCCTGTCTGACAATTGCATCTATATGTGGTCACGACAAGGTGTCGATGGGTGGGTGAAACACAAGGCTATACAGCTTCGGACGTTGCTTCCAAGACGTGTAATACCATGCAAGTCAGATCACGTGGTTGGCTTCGCCGAGGGCACAAACACTGTTTTCATTAACATATCTACTACAGTCTTCACGCTCGACCTCAAGTCGAAGAAAATGAGAAAGATTGGTGAAAGAGACGACAACCAGTTCCGGTTCGACCCATGCATCTTGCCTTAGGTAGCTTCTACACTCCAAGGTTTATAGTTTTGTGACTTTCTTTACTAATACCCATTTTACAATTTTTACATTATAGTTGTGTCCAAAAGGTCATTTACTTCGTCAAGTACTTTTTTTTAGACTAAAGACTTTCGCCCTGCTTATATTGAAAGCAGCAAGAGTTCAAATGGTAGCTGCTGGGGATACCAGCTTAACAAGGTGACAAACAACAAAATTACAGCAGTTTTAATAATGAAAAAGCTAAAACAAAATGCTGCATCACAGTCTTCCTTCATCTCCATCTCTTTCTTTATTGAGCAATTAATAGGATGTGAACAATGCAAGATCGTGTCAATTATGTAGCAAATTATTGTTATGTTAAAGCCTCTTGTCAAAAAATAACCCTTCAAAGCCTTTGCAATACAACACAATTTAGATATATATATTTTTTGAGGGGAACTTCGGGGGATCAAAGCAGATCCCAACCTGCATTTCATTCACAGTTGCTCCAATCCTCATACAAAGTTTTCAAAGGAGTACAGTGGGGTAGAGAGAGAGATTACAACAAACACAATTTAGATATATATTTTTGAGCCGTTACTTGTGAATAATCTGCTAGGAATGTATTGATTTAAAGATATTTTCTTATTAACTTTTAGGACATGTGATTCAGAAAGTACCAAACCCATATAATCATTTATTAGTACATACATTCTCAAATATATGCAAACATCAAACTATTGGATTGTACCTTTTCAGATCTTGCTAAGGGCAGACGTACTGTCAATACCATGAAGTCATGAAGATGTAGTATTCCATCCATGAACATGATCCTGCTACAAACACTCGGGAAACTAATGGACACTTGGGAACTACGCAGAATCTGGTAGTGATAGGTTCTCATGGCCAATAAGTTTGTTCGATTCTAAGCAGTCCAGTTCTGGGAAAGAAAGAGTTCATAATCTTGCGTCTTTTTATTACATTCAGTTGTGCAAGTATCGTGACCAATAGTATATCTCTTCACGTTATCTTTTCTTTCTTGCCCGTTTGGGATTTGATTTATAAGGTCAACAGAAAACCCGTTCGTCAGTCATACGCTTGCCAATGAGTTCAGAGTTGTGTCATAGTCATGATGTTGATTGACTGGTGAAAAACAGAAGAAACATTTTCTGCTTTCTGCAGGATGCACTCATCATCATACGACTAAAGTATGGCTGCATCCTACCGAGCTGTGCAAATACATAGAAGAGAGAACATTTCTGAACCTGAAACACCGTTTTTTTTTCGAATAAAGGGGGCTCCCCCATTTCCATTACCCGAGAATAACGGAAATACAAGCATGTTGAGACATGTTCAGGAAAAGAAAAAGATATGGTCTAGGAAAAGTGACTGATTACAGACGAATGCCAGCCCGGCAATAAACTCTAGAACATGTTTCGAACCTTTTTCTCAGTGACTATGCAGTAGCTAAATGCAGAGGACTCCACCCTCGCTCTTAGGCAATAGGCTCATCAGTTTGACTTCCATTCGCTTCAGGCTCCTCCCCGACCTGATGTACGTCTTCTTGCTCCATGCCTCCATCTTCACTCGGAGCCGGCAGCAGCAACAATGGCGGGGGCTCCATCTGCAACATCTGCACCGCCATCTTGAACATAGTGTCGATCCAAGCGAGCATTTCTTCCCTGTCGATGTTCTTCAACAAACCTGTCCAATTTTCATTAACGCACAAGCATAACTAATAACAGTTAGGGGATTTTGTATTTTCTTCCCTTCAAAACAGACATTATTGCGAGTTTTCCAAATTGCCCAATATACAGATCCTATACCCAGAGCATGAAAGTGTTTTTGATGCTTCAGCCAACTCTGGCACCAAGCCCAACTTTGTGAAAGGTTGCTAGGAATGTCAGATGCCCCGATGGCAGTAGCAATTACCCCCCACACAAATTTTGCAAAAGAACATGAGAATAGCAAATGGTCAATGGTTTCATCTTGAGAGCAGAAGTAACAAGATGATTCTCCTTCCCATTTTCTTTTAAGAAGATTGTCTTTTGTCAAGATGGCATTATTTGCCACTAACCACAGAAAAATCTTAATTTTTGCAGGTAGTTTCCCTTTCCATATTTCTTTGTAAGGTAACTCATCATCACTTCTAGTTAGTGCATTGTAAACTGACTTCACAGTAAACTTTCCCTTGGAACCTAACTTCCAAGTGATCTGATCCACTCCTTGACTCAAGTGAGTGTTCATGATATTCTCAAGTAATACCATCCACTCCACATCCAATCAGGAGTCAGCCATCTGCTAAAGGAGATTTGTACTTCATTTTTAACTACCTGGGCCACAGTAACATCTTGCTGATTGCACAGTTTAAACAAAACAGTATGCCATGAAACACTGCTTTTTGATGGAAGTAAACATGCCAACTGCTAGCTAAGTCGATCTCATTATTGATCATTTGGCGGTTGCAGACGTTGCTGTATACATAAAACAAGTCTTAGTTTATGCAGTAAGCGATGAGGTTTAATTTCGTGTAACATGGTTATGTTTTTCTTTTCCTTCTGTGAGTTTTTTCAGTTCTCATCAGTACGTGAACAAGTCTGGTCAGGCCCCAAGCCTCAATCTATCTATCTACTCCCTCCATTTCAAATTATAAGGCATTTCAAGAATCTTGGAGAGTCAAAATTTTTCAAGTTTGACCAAATTTATACGAAAAAATAATAATTATTATGATGACAACTAAGTACCATTAGATTCTCCATTACTTATATTTTCATCGCATACATAATTGATGTCACAAGTTATTATAGTTTTTTCTATAACTTTGGTCAAACTTGAAAAACTTTGACTCTCCAAGATTCTTGAAATGCCTTATAATTTGGAATGGAGGGAGTATTATATAATTCAGTTTTTGTAGACCAGGGCGTGGCTGAGCTAGTCTTGGACTGCTGTTGCAATGTACTTATGTTTGGCTGATTATATGAGTATATACTAGAATGAGCACATCGGTTGTTTGGTTTCCTGCTTATTGGCTCGTATACATGATCCATGGCGACATGCCCTCGTGAGTCAGGCCTAGAAGAGACGGAGACGGTTCAGGCAGGCGGTCAACGTGCAACGGCTCGAGGCGCCCTGCTGGCTGCCGACGCCTCCCTGCGAACATGGCGAAACTCGGAGGCTTTCGAGCCTCAGTCGCCCCCCTCGAGTCGCTCGAGGACTTGGGGGCCTCGAGCCCGCCGCTTGCGCCGCTCGGGGGCTTCGAGACCTTGGCGGCCGCCCCCATTCCAGCCGACTCCTTGGCCGGGTCGGGCACGGAGTCCCTTGCGGGATCTTGGGTCCTGCGGGTCGAGGTCCGCTCGGCTCGACGGTCGCTGGAAGGAGCCCGGCGCTCCACATGTTGCTCGCCGGGCTGCGCAGAAGATGATGTGCGCACATTTGCAGCCTGATGCTGCCGGGTGTGCGCGCCCGTTGAAGATGGATGGCGACGGGAGGAAGAGTCCCGCCGCGTCGGAGAGGCCGCCTGCCCGCTGTGGCTAGAACGGCGGGGCGACTCCTCCCGCCGCCCCGTTCGAGCCGGTGACGGAGAACGGGCGCGGTGGCTGGAGCGGTGAGACGTCCCCCCCCGCTGTCCCGCCTGGGTCGGCGACGGCGTCCGAGCGCCGTGGCTGGAGTGGCGTGACGACCCCTCTTGCTGGTCCGCTTGAACCAGCGACGAGTCGCCACGCAGAAGGCCCGGCGCCAGAGACAACTCCTGCACGCGAGAGCGAGGAGGCGTCAGGGCTCGAGTGGCGATGGCGTCGTCGCTGTCGGTCGCCTCGTCGTCATCATCCTCCCCCTCGTCCTCGTCGGTCGACTCGAGACTGGAGCTCCAGTCGGTCGGGTCCGCATCCAGACGCAGTTGGCGCGACGTTTATGCCACTGTTCAATCGCTTCAGGCTGAATGGGCTCGGGGGTTGCCACCGGTAGCAGAAGCCAATAGTGGCAGACTGGCAGGGCTGCCCCTGCCACCACGCGTTCAAGCATCGCGACGAAGGCAGGATGCTTCCTCCTTGCCGATATGAAAACAAAAATCATATTTGCTCTGTTTTCAGCTTTGATCACTTTTCAGATGTCCAAATATTATTTGTTCTGAAAAATGTCACAAGTCCAAATTATATTCGTGTTACATATGGATTCTTTGCCCCATAATACAAATGAGATTATGGTCGTGGAACTGAAGAGTTCTCAGGAGCGAGCAGACGCCAAGAATAATGACATGGTAGAACACGGCAGAGTCCATGGGAGAGAACGGTATCTGAATTGGGGACGGTTTCAGGTGTGTGTTCGTTATCCACCGCATAATTATACGGGCTGCACACACACCTCTGTTATGAAACATGTTGCCAGCGATTAGAACCTTCCCCTCTTCGTCTCTCATGATCAACATAGTAGATGAAAGTAGAACAAGTAGACATAAGGTGCAGGGAGACTATTCTTTATTTCTCTGAATATTGGTGATTACAACATAGAGCTCCCACGTATATATAGTCCTGCTAAGGTTCAAGAGTTTCGGTAAGAGCCCACATATAAACGGACTAGGATTAGAATTCTTCCTTCTCCTTTCCTTCTAGGATAGAGTCCTTATGTTTTACAACAACCTCTAAGACCAACAGCTAAACGCGGGCCCAAGGCCCAGCACCTTCGAACGTCGCCACCCATTTACAACGCCTTGGGCCTTTCTTTTGCTGCTATAGCACACCACAACCTTTCTCTGATAAATCCATTACCGCGAGTAGAGACGGCGTCGAGCAACAGCTGTGTCTTTGTAATGCCGGCGTACGCCTTTTTTTTTTTTTTGACAAGGCACCCTGGTTAATTATTTCTTTCTCTAACCTAGTAATCTAAAACATATGGATTGGCTATTGAGACATGCACATCAAAATAAGCCCTAATTATTTTGTGCATTTTTCGCGGAGTGTTTTTAGAAGAAGGGTTCGACGGCAAGCCCACTCGGCGCCAAGTGAGGAGAAATCCTCGTCATGCAGCGGATGGGGTTCTTGGAGGACAAGCTGTTGGAGGAGGCGAGAAAGGAGTACCAGGCAATGTACGTGCCTTCCCACGACGAGGCAATGAGGGAGCTCTTCCCCGATGGACGCTGGCAGAAGAGGCGCCGCGGCGGACCATGTTGTCACAATCGTGAGTAGTCCGTTAAGAGCTTTTGTTAGGGAGGACGCGCTTATTGTAATATCTAAACCTCCAAAACAAGCTGCAGCGTGTGTTGTAAAAATCTTTCTTCTTAAATATAATGATGTGCAAATCTTTTACGTATTCGAGAAAAAATGGCAAGCCCAGTCGGCTCCGTAGTGCTGGCCGAGAGCACCCTTACTGCTCGGTGCCAGCGCTGCCGGGTTAAATAACATGGTTTAGACTTTGTCAAATTTATTAATTGTAAGCTTCCTTTTTGCATAATTTCTCTCTCCCACAAACCGATGAGATGCCTTGGTGCATCTTTTATCAAAAGAAAACAGAGGCCTTGTTTAGATTGCAAGTTTTTTGAACCCAAAAAATTTCAGCCATGGGTGCCCAAATTCTAACATCCAAAGAGGTTCAAAAGATTTCATTGCACTGTTTGAGGTTGCAAAGCATTAAAGGACTAGAAGACACAAGTGGCACTATTAATGCACTGCATGCAGCCAGCCTGATGTTTGCATGCCGCGCATGCAAATTCCATGCATGCGCCATGCAGCTTGCTTCTCCTTGCATGCTCTTGCATGCAAATCCATGCAAGCACAACAGGCATTTCTTTTTCACAGGCAAAGGGCAGAAATGAAACTCAAAATTAATAAAACATTCAAATGTTTTTACAGTCCGAAAAAATAATTACAGTCTTGAACTATTACAAAGTACCATTCAAATGTACCTTATTATTACAGTACAACTCAAACATTATTACAAATCGAAGCCGCAATGAAACAATACAACTCACAACTCAATATCTATTAAACAGCCTGTTCGCAATGCTATCACGGAAGGCATTCATTTGTTCACGGTCTGCACTATCGGGGGCCGGTTCAGTTGGTGGCTGATCAACATATGCCTCGGGGTGCACAAAGTTCACATTTTGATCTAGGTGCTGGAAGTCCACATCAACATGCCCACTCAACCTTATGAAATTATGCAAAGCAACACAGGCAACTATAATGTGTTTTTGTGTTTCAGGAGGATATGAAGGGATGCTCAACAATATGCGCCACTTCATCTTCAAGACACCAAAGGCCCTTTCAATCACGTTTCTAAGAGATGAGTGGGCATAATTGAACATCTCCTGTTTACCTCGAGGTTCTGCGGCGTTTCCTCGGAAGTCTTGAATGTGGTACTTGGTTCCCTTGTAAGGAGCAAGGTACCCTGGACGGTTTGGATAGCCGGCGTCCACCAAGTAAAACTTCCCTACACCACCAAGTACCTGTAATTGTTAAATGGTTCAATTAGAAACATGAAATTGACTAGTAGCCAAGTTTATACCTTGAGGTGGATGAGGGAAGTCATCCTTGAATGTGGTCATGGCATCCTCGAACACTCTTGTGTCATGAGCAGACCCGGGCCATCCCGTTAGGATAAAGGTAAATATCATGTCAAAGTCGCAAGCAGCCATAACATTCTGACTTGTGATGCCATGGCGAGACAAGTGCTGCATAAACTTGTCTTGTGGCACTTGGACAGGGAAGTGGCTGCCATCTATAGCTCCTATGCACCTCCTGAATTCAGGATAGAAGCGGGGGTTTCTAAGCCTATCATGCATTGTACTAAATGAACGGTCCACCGGTTGAATGATGTCATCTGCAAGTGCAACCACAGAGGGCAGCACTCTATAGAACATGTTGTGGACAGTGCCTAGTGACCTTTCAAATCTGTCATCAGCTTGCCTATATGATTGTGGAGCACCAAGCATCCAAAGGAACATACCTAAAGCCTCTATTGAGGTGGACTTTCTGGTGTCTCTTAGTTGATAGTCATCGGTCAACACTTTATGAAGTCTATAGAACATTTCTGGGCTCATTCTAAACATGTTGTAACAGGATCTAGGATTTGCTAGTTTTTGTTCCACCCAGTCAAGGCCAGTCATCTTTGGCACCCTATAGTCCGACCTATTGTAGTATTTTTGGATGTGCATGGCATACTGGGACATACCATATTCGATTGCAGCTTCTTCTTCTGTGTCATCGAAGAACAAGTTGAAGAAGTCCTCCTCCCATTGTTCATCTTCATCATCATCATCATCCTGATCTATGACAGGAGCAGCCCCCTGCACACAAGAAACAATGAAATGAGCACCAATCAGTAATAAATCCCAGGGATAAATACAAGGATGCATGAATAAGATGGTCTGACAGCATACAACATCACAACATACAACATAGAACATCACAACACAATATCACAACACAAATGACTTACAACTTCCAACATCACAACACATCACAAATCCCTTACTTCAACCACCGATTAGTTCGTCATCACAACACGATTAGTTCAACAAAATACAACATACATATGACTTAGGTCAACCGACATGCATGGCGGACTGGACTTAGTACACGAGGTTCATCATACAAACAAAAGACTAATGCATGGATAAGATGGTCTAGTTAACGACCCCGGCATAGTGGTTAATGATGGCCATCCTTCCTTTTGCTTCAGACCTCATGAACAATCTCATAGCAGCTTCATTTTGGCATATCATGAGGACACCAATCCACTGCTTCTCATTGTCCTCTGATGCCCCTGCCTGTTTGGCCAGCTCTATGACTTCATCAATGGTGGCCAGTTTGTCTTTCTTCTTCTTCTCGACAACTTGATTCCTCTCATGCCAAATCTCCTTAAGCGCTGAAGTCCTGTTGTCCAGACTGATACTCAAGTTCCTTATGCCTTCATGTGCTGGAGTTTTGCCCCTCTTGCTGGGACTGGCAGCAGTGCTGCGGGTGCTAAGGCTGCTGTAGCTTCTCTTGGTGCCCGTGCTCTGAGGGGTATGAACTTCTTCATCATCATCGCTGCTCAAAGTGTATGGCTGATTCCTGCGGCCAGGAACATAAGCAGTTTCCCCTGTCACTGCTATGCCCAGGAACATGCGCTCCAACAGATCGATGTACTCAGGCATTGCACCCTTCAGCTTGTTGTCCTGCAAGCACAATGTGACAACACTAAATTAGTTAAGCAAGGACATGATCACATTATGACAACACAGAATTAGTTAAGCAAAGCTTGAGTACAACACAGAATTAAGTTGTACCTTGTCGTTGGTATTCCACCATTCAGCAGAAGCAGAAACAGTACCATCGGCATTGCGGCCCAAGCCTGTTTCCTTCACATGCAATTTGCGGAGGTCATTCCATTCCTTCTTCAGCCCCCGGATCCTGCTCCCAAAGACAACATTGTCATGAACTAACCCGGTTTTCTTGTAGTAAGCCTCTGTGATATTTCTCCAACCCCACTTGGACATCTGGCCCCTAGGGCAGTTCCCTGCATCCATCTCATCAACGTACAGCTTGCAAAAGATGGAGGTATTCTGAGCACTCCACTGGGCCCTGCTAATGGTACCCGCCTGAACAATGACAATGAGCCTAAACAATGAGCCCTAAAAAGCATGCATAACCAGGATAAACAGGAAGCATAAGCATGAACAAGGATCACAAGCATAAGCATAAGCATAAGCATAACCATAACCATAACCAGGAAGCAGGGAACATACCTAAATGATAAGCATAAGCATAAGCATGAACAAGGATTAATAAACAGCATGCACAAGCTGAGCACAACACACCAATGAACTTGCAGTACTCTACAAAAGGAGCAGGGACATTGGGTACCGGGACATTTGGGGGCGGAGGGACGTCATTGGCAGTGGAGGAGGCAGCTGTCTGGAGTAGGCTGCGACGCACATCGGGAAACCTGGAACCCCCACCGGAGCCGCCTGCCTCATCATCATGAGACCCAAGCGGAGGCAGCCTCGTAGCAGGTGGAACGCGAGGAGCTCGGGCTCTGCTTCCTCCTCCGGCGCGTCGAGGAGGTCGGAGGCCGAGGGAGCCCCTGCCACGTCCTGTCACGCGCACGGGAGCAGGGACCTGAGTGCCACCGTTGCCGCCGTCTTCACCCGGGGACGACTGGAGGATCTCCTGGTAACCATCCATGCCCGGCCAAGAATGGCCGGCGTTGAGGTCCAGGTTGCTAGGGGAGGGCGCGTTGTTGCCGAAGACGAATCCGGAGCTGCCGCCGGAGTTGTCGCCGTAGCCGTCGCCGGAGCTGTAGCCGAAACCGTGGGTGCTGGAGCTGCTTCCGAAGAACTGGCCGTTGTGGCCACCAGATCCGGCGTACGGGAGCGCCTGGGACAGGAAGTCCCTGGTGTCGGAGCCGTCCCCGTACGCGGAAGCGGGGTGGAAGGAGCCGCCGTCTTCATTCGCGCCGCCTTGGTACCCGTCCATCGCCGACGACGAGGTCAGGGACACCAGATGTGGACGCAGGGAAGGTGGATCTGGACCTTATGGGGCTGGATGCGGTGGAGGACTCGAGCGGCGGATAAGGGGAGCGGCGGCGGCGGAATGGTGACGGAGAGCGGCGGAGATGGGGAGCTCTCGATCTGCGGAGAGGGATGGGTCGGGACGCGGGGACATCAAGCGGTGTCCGGATCTGCGCGGCCATGGATTGCAAGTTAGGCGGGGAGACGGAGAGCGGCGGCGGCGGCGGAAGTTTTGCGCGGCGGCGGGGATGGCTGCGGGCGAGGAGGGGATAAGGCAACGAGTGACGGCGGATGGAGGGTTTATGCCGGTGACGGCACGCACCCCGAGGCAATGATTGGGCTGGGCCGAATTTGCACAAGAAAAGGCCGAAATTTTTTCAGCACCCCGTTTAGATTCCAAATTCCAAATGTTAGTTTTTTTTGCAATTTGGGCTCAATCTAAACAAGGCCAGAGTATTTTTTTTTTGACAAGAACACCCGTTCAGGAAAGCATTGTCAGCAGAGACCCTCTGGTGTGTGCCTGTATGAATGCTCAACACAGGAACAGCGACATCGTCAGACGGAAGATAGGCAGCATATATACATGTTCCGCGTCAACCATGTGCTCATGTCATTAGGTGGCCACCCATCGCTATGACCCCTCTCTCTCCAAATGTGCGTCCAACGAACGATCAATAAACAAACCAAATAGCCTCCTAATAGTCCTAATGATGCAAAAAATAATCAGTGGCGGAGACAATCTGGCTTGAGATTCACAGGATTCCACTTAGATATAAGCGATGCGTGTAGGGCTCTTAGGTGATCCATCATACGCAGGGCATCTGCCCCTGCAGGGGCTGTCTCCCTACCAAGCTAGCGCGAATATTGGCGACCCTGTCGTCTGCACTGCATTTTGCATTGCATGGGTCTCTCTCTTTCTCCTTCCCTTTACTTATCTTTGGAGAGAAGGCAGAAGTTCCGTTGCATATGCTGCATCGGACTAGTTTAATTGGCTAATACGTGGTTTAACGCTTAGTTAATTTAACACCGGAATGAGTCATCATGCCTAGCTAGGAACGAAGATGGTGCCTAGAGATCGGTCGATGATGACAAAGCAAGATCGCATGTGATCCAACTGTAGCTGGTTAGCTGCTACGACTCTGTCAGCCACCTGCGCGCGCTTCATCAGGTTGAGTATATTATCTATCTTAGCATTTCGAAGTTACTGCGTGATGCGTGCTTGATCACTTCTTTATGAGTTGTGTCAGTGAAGCTTGTCGGAATCTTTTCTCCCCAGGAGAGAGAGACTGAGAGGATTTGTCAGAGAAGCAAGCTAGCTAGGCAATTTGGCATGGAGATGTGGAGCTAGAGGCAGACAGGATCACAGGATCACAGGCAGAGACAGTGATGCATGCAGCTCCAGGCATCAGGTGCAGGGCTGCAGTATATGGACTTCTGCTCAGAAATCAAGGGCATCTCTTCTCATTTCCTACCTCACTTCCTGTGCGTTCAGACTTCAGATTGAGTACTGGTAACTCCTTGACTTGGATCAGTAAATGATAAGCTCATGATTATCTTCAGATGCCAGCCTTTTTCATTTCTTTTTTTGAGGAATTTCAGTGCTAGATATATAGGTTTGGGCTCTGTAGCCTTGTTATGAGCTGTTGAGCCGGTTATGAGGATCATTTTTGTCTGTTTCACACCCCCATTTTTATGAACCTCAACTCTTCTTATATGAAATTTGACGCATATGGGTTGAGATTTCTCCCATGCATTGCACATTTGAGGTTGAGAAAGACACCGATGAAGGCCAGCTGCTCAAGACACGACTGTATATACTCTCGTCCCATTTGGAAGAAAGAAAACTGGGGAATATATAACAATATAACATGAACAACAGTTGTCCTGTTTCAGTGTCAAACATAATGTATAATATCAGGGCCAGGCCAGGGGACAGACAGTGGTCCATTAGGCAGAAGCAAATGTGCATAATTCCTTGCCCCTCAAACCACTGAACCGTGGGCCCTGGCTGCCCACAAATAATTGGACCAAGAACAATTAGTTATAGATGTCCTCTGATTCCTTTGCCGAGTGATCAATCGACTCATGTGTGCGTGCTTGCTTTTCAGTGTGGATCATGTGGACATTTTCCTTTTCTGCCCCCCACACACATAAGAAATAAAATAAAAAACCATTCCAAGTTTATTTCCTTTTCCATGAAAGCAGTCAAAAAGGATGGTGAGATGGACCCCGAGTTTGATATGCACACCACAATTTGATTGATTGACAAGTAGAACTGAAAACTTTTTCAAATTAAAGGACAACAAAAGAAAGGAGATTAAAGAGAGAAAGATCGATATATATACACAATGCAACCTAGCTTGGTTGCTCATCGATCGATCAAGGCCATGCCAATGCGTGTCACACTATATAGCTAGATGGGTAGATCATATCTTTAGCACGAAGCAAACTTTGGAGATCATCTGAAGTAGTTGCCAACTCGCCATGTACTTTTGGTTGGCATTCAGCCAGACAAATTGGAGCCGAGGGTGTACTGATGCCGTTAACATAATGCACCCTCTTGTTTAGAGGAGCCCTATACTATATGTAACATGTGGGCTAGCTAGCTATAGGTGGCTGTGGCTTCCCTGCAAAGAAAGATTATTGGCGAAGTGAACAATGCAAGCAAGTGAATCCCTCTCGATCTCTCTTGACATATATAAAAATGACCCCCTAGACAGAGGGAGTTAGAGGGCTAATAATCTGAGCCCCATCCTCCTCATGTTGATTTCTACTAGTGGAGAAGATACAAAAAGCGGATCATCACTTTGCCTTCAACGCACTTTATATAAATTCCTCTTTTTCTCGTGTTCCCAAGAATGCTACGTGGATATCACAATTCCACTGATCCACCAAATTAACTAGCAGCGCTTTTGGCACTATGTGTCAAGATATCTTTGAAAATCTATATATTCAGAGATCATTGCAGCATCCACTCTCTCAAGCATATGCATATATATGTGTTATCACTAACTGTTTTCAAAATGCATAAGGTGGCCGGATGCAGGGGGCTTGCAACTTGGCAGCATGCAGCAGATCTTACAATTTGAAATGCATGCATGGATGGTGCACATAATCACTCTCAGATGAGGTGCACTAAGCCCGGTGGAATATGCCGCTTAATTGGTCGGTCAGCAGAACAAAGATGAGGGCAGCATGATAGTGACCTCACAAAGCCATGCACTTCGTAGAAAGGAAAATGTGTGGTTTCCGGTATATATTGAAAACTTTGCCTTAGCAAGACTTGTAGAAGATTCATCACAATCATCTCCTTGGTTTTTGCATTGGAGTTGTATATATTTCACTTTGCCTTGCGTGTATATATATAGTTGTATGTAATATATATGTTTAATTGAACTAAAGCATCCATATCATATAATAGCTTTATATATTTTGATTGATCTTCTTCTCAAAAGCTCTCATCACTCATATTCATAGCATTCAGTGTCTAAGCCAACAGTGCTCCATCATGGCGTGGATGTAGGCCTTGTTTAGATTGCCTCCAAATTCCAAGTTTTTTCACTCTCTCTCCATCACATCAATTTTTAGACTCTTTGCATTTGGAAAGACTAAATGTAGGTAAAAAATATAACTAATTACACAGTTTAGTTTGAAATCACGAGATGAATCTTTTGAGCTTGGTTAGTGATTGACAATATTTTTCAAATAAGACAAAAGAAAATTACTATTTATCGGGTTGAAATTTTTTGCAATCTAAACAAGGCCGTAGTTGTGAATTTCACACATGTATGATGTATTCCCCCGACACAAGTCTGCATCCATGCATGCATATCTTTATTTTCTGCCCCCCGCATTTCAAATTTGTGCTGCCTTTTACGCTATAGGAATGAACGTGACACGCCGCCCGTCCGCCTCCGATGCGCGCGCCCAGTTCGTCGTCACGTCCAAAAGTCCACCGCAGACATGCACACGTCGTCCCCTTGGCTGCCTCTCCGCGCCCGGTGCCGGCGGCCGTTGACGCGCGCCCGGGAATTAGCCGATCACGCACGCACACGCGGCCGAGACGACGACACAGATGCAGCAGCAGGCACACGAGCCCGGCGGGGGACAGGAGGAACCGATGCCCTGCCCCGCTGCCCCGGCTGATCCCGGCACCACTCGCCCCGTGATCGCGTCCGCGGTCCGCCCCTCGATCCTCCTCCGCGCACCGCCGTGGCTGCGCGCGGGGCACAAATCCACCACCCCGCGGCCTCTCCCCGCCTTTATTCTCCCCGGCCGGCCGGGACGCTTTTGCGCGATTCGATCGTTCTCCGATCGGGCGGCGCGGCGCGCGTACGGCCGCGCGCTGGAGTTGCATATGGGTCGCCGCTTGCGTCGCGTCGCGCAGGGGCCCGGCGGGGCGCAGCAAGCGGCATGGATGGGACGAACTGGCGTTGCATGCGACGGGACGTGACGGGCGGGGGCGCGGGGGAGATGCGATCGAATGCGATATGCTCCCTCGATCGCTCGCTTTGCCATCTCGGTGGTGCAAACTGCACTGGCATATATCTCGCCATCTCGCGGGGGGGGGGGGGGGGGGGGCTGTGGCCGCCTGTTGCTCGCCACTGTTCGGGAATCGATCTCGCTTTGCTTTGCATGGGGCATGGCATGGCGTGGCGTGGCCGGAATTCCTGGGTACGTCGACGACGTGCGGTGGTAGTGGGGGGTTTGATTTGGATCCTCCGTTTCGTTTGCGGTCCTGGTCCATCTTTGTGGACTTTTTGTCGTCCCTGGCGATCCTGAGAATCGGACGTACATCAACATGGTCCGTGACTTCGATCCCTCTGCCTGCCTGTCGATCTGCCTTCGTTTCCATGCCGTAGAATTCTTGGTCAGCTCTGGCGGTCGATCTGGCCACGTACATACGTGGAGTACTAAGTACGACAAGGTTTTGTTTTTGTTATATGCCTGGCGTCGTCAGGAGGCTCGTCCCCAGCCGTGGCAACCCAAAGCAGCAAGGAGCGAGCGAGGCTGGCCACCGGCACGGCGCCGCTGCGCCACACCATGCCTTTAAGTAAAGAGCAAGGACCACATTCTGGAACGGATTAGGCTGTCCGAGCTTTTCCTAGCACAGGATTACGTACGCTGCTGCTAATTCATATGTTAAGGGCAAAAATGCACCAATCATCAGACGGTGGCGCCACCTAATTTTTTAACTCGAGTACTGATGAACGGCTAAAGAAAAACTGATGAAGGACTAAAGAGACGGAGAGCTGAACGGAGGCGAACAAAAAAAAAAAAAAAAAAAAAAAAAAAAAAAATCTTCTCAAGAACTAGCTCAAGCATATAACTCCATTTGGCAATCACTTTCCATCATTCCATCTAGTCACTTGTTTGGTCCTTTGGTTTTTGGCTAGCCACGGGAGGAAAATTAAAGTGAGAGGGATGGAGGTCGTAGAAGGCGGATGGTGATGGCATAGGCGCGGTGCGTAAGTTTAATGTTGTCGAGTAGCGCCGTGGGGTGGAGAAGGAGACACGAGGTCATGTGTTGCAAGTCAGATGGTGCAGCCTAAAAAGAGTAGCAAGGGGGAAACAACTTATGTGTTTGTGCACAAGCATGGATACTCAGGCCAATGTGGTGTGATACGTATCAAAACGGCCCTACAGAACCATCCGGGGGTGATTTATACATTATAGATGCTTCAAGGGCTATAATGTCGAGTTTTAATGGCTTATGTGATCTACCATTCAACACTAAATTAATATGCAGTTCTAAGGATCGTTCATACAATTTTTAATGTTTTAAGGGTAGAAAAGATGGATTTCCAAGAGAGGAGGTGAAAGAAGACAATTGTCAACGGTTAGATTGTTTAGGTAGATTTTTTTTCCCCATTAGAGAGATATACAACCATCCTTCACTTGGATGGTTGAGTAATAGCCAATGGTAAGTGGGGAACACAAAGGAGCTTGATCATGTTACATGTTTGAGAGAGAGAAAAGAAGCATATATAGGTGCCGAAAGACGACGGCATAGTAAACATCACAATGCAAATAATCAACTTGTGATGTTAGTCAATTGAAATGAGTCAGATTTCCAGTAGTCTAAAAGATCAGCTCCAATGCGATAACACACTTCTAGACTCAAGTTATGAGATTAGATTCGGACACCACAATAGATCAAGCAGTGGCTTGCAGGATGTTCGAGGAGTTTCTGCATTGCGTGTTGGCGTGCTGCTAGAGATGCCGTGACATGTGAGAATAGCAGAAATATATAGTGAGAAGATCTGATGTCTTGGAGCTTAAATCTACGTGGAAATAAACTCTTTACTCGAGACAACCATGGATATATATTTGCATTGAGTGTGCTCTAACAATTACCACCACCATACTTGCAAACAGTACAGACTGATGCTAAAATGATGCGTGCTATGTTGGTTTAGACGTAATTGAAAATTTTAACGAGAAGGAACCTTCAGCGTCTGTGTAGTCACGGTGGATAGCGTCACCTGCAACGTGGCACGTCCACGTGCTCTCGACACCAGCCAACACTGAGCTGCAGGTTCCCTTGTGGTCGGCCCCTCTGCCGCGGGCTAGCTATAAATCCGCGCTCCGCGCCTGCAACCACCTTCGCCGAAGCCGAACGCGCAAACCTCTCACTTGCATTAGAAAAACACAACAAACCAGAGATCGATCTACCGATCGATCCAACGCAAGAAGCAACAACCACATCGCTATATAATGGCCGCTCCGGCCTCCTCGTCCACCACCGCAACCGCCGCGCCCGCGTCGTCGCCACCGCCCAACAAGCCTCCAAACAACGCCGCCAGCAGCACCACCATGCTGGAGCCACAGCCGCCGTTGCCCTGCCCCGCGGCCTCCAGCGTCAGCTCCGCGAGCTGCTGTAGCAGCAGCAGTAGCGCGGGCAGCAGCCAGGCGGACCGCTCCTCGACGTTCTCCGTCGACTCGTCGTCGGCCGCGACGCCGTCATCGTCCCCGCCGCGCCCGCACCGCGCCAGCGACGTGGCGTGGGCGCCCATCCGGGGCCGGGCGCTGGGCCCGCGGGACTTCACGCTCCTCCGCCGCGTCGGCGCCGGGGACATCGGTACCGTCTACCTGTGCCGCCTCGAGAGCCTGCAGGCCGCCGAGGGTTCGTCGTCCGCGTGCGAGTACGCCATGAAGGTGGTGGACCGGCGCGCGCTCGCCAAGAAGGGCAAGCTGGCCCGCGCCGCGGCCGAGAAGCGCGTCCTGCGGCGGCTCGACCACCCGTTCCTGCCCACCATGTTCGCGGACTTCGACGCCGGCACGGACTACTCGTGCATCGTCATGGAGTACTGCCCGGGCGGCGACCTCCACTCCCTCCGCCACCGCATGCCGGGCCGCCGCTTCCCGCTCGCGTCCGCGCGGTTCTACGCCGCCGAGGTGCTCCTCGCGCTCGAGTACCTGCACATGATGGGCATCGTGTACCGCGACCTCAAGCCGGAGAACGTGCTGATCCGCGGCGACGGCCACATCATGCTCACCGACTTCGACCTGTCGCTGGAGTCCACGGCGTCGCCGTCTCTCGAGGACGCGAGGAACGTCGGAGATAACAGCAGGGAGGAGGACGACGTGCCGGAGACGGCAGCAGCACCGACCTGCCTGCCAATCCCTGAGTTGCAGCTCCTCCGTCTGCGTCGGTGGAAGCGCCGCGCCGCGCCGCGGCCGCGGCCTCGGTTCGTGGCTGAGCCCGTGGACGCGCGGTCCAGCTCGTTCGTGGGCACGCACGAGTACGTGGCGCCCGAGGTCGCCCGCGGTGGCGGGCACGGCGCGGCCGTGGACTGGTGGGCCTACGGCGTGTTCCTGTACGAGCTCATCTACGGGCGCACCCCGTTCGTCGGGGAGAGCAACGAGGCCACGCTCCGCAGCATCGTGCGCCGCCCCCTGGAGTTCCCGACGAAGGCCGCCGCGACGCACACGCACGCGCACGGGGTCGGGGACTCCGCCGCGGCGCGCGACCTGATCGCGCGGCTCCTGGACAAGGACCCGCGCACTCGGCTCGGGTCGAAGCGCGGCGCTGCCGACGTGAAGGCGCACGCCTTCTTCAAGGGCCTCAACTTCGCGCTGCTGCGGTCGGCGCCGCCGCCCGTGGTGCCGCCCCCCGCCGCCCTGCACCGGTGCGACAAGGCCGCCGACGTGCAGCAGCTGTTCGATCACTTCTGATCAAGTGATCAGTGATCAGTCCCGACGTCCCTTCAAAACTTCAAATGAAGCAAAGCAAGCATTTTTGTCGTCGTCGAAGGATCGGTAGCCAAGAGTTGGGTGCCGGACTAACCAGCTGGCCTGGGGTAGCCAGATCGAGGCATGCCCGTGTCGAGTGTTGACTTTAGCTAATTACTCTACTCCATTAGCACTGCTGTACAACGCTGTTAATTACGCACGTACTAATCAAACAATTAATATTTACTTATTTTAGTTACTGCGCCAGTTCATACTTTGAGTCTTCTTCAGAGCTAAGTTTATGTCGGCCGATACCATCTGATGAGAATGAGATGACTGATCAGCTGGATTAAAGCTGTCCCATCGAGGATTAGCTGGCGCTAAGCTCATCTTACCGCCTGGTAAACGCGTCTTACTGTCTCTTATCGTCAAAGATAAACATAGATAACATGAAAGATGCAGACATGCAGTGCTGCAGCTACTGACGGATATGCATGATGGATTTGTAATTACCCTGGAGCATCAAGCCCTGGAGGCAATTAACAAGAACCACTGGGCGGCACGGCATTTCGAGAGTGCTCGCTGGATTTGTCTGGCTAGCTGAGCTAGCTGATGTAGTTAGGGTTGGGAGTTCTATGTACAATGATGGCGAGGGATCTGAGTTGAGCTGTCAGTGAGATGGAGGCGGCGTCCTGTCTGAAGCTTGTCCATGATGATGGATTGATGCCGCGTGGACCGGAGTACAGGATCGGAGCCTCTGGATCGCGGTTTTAATTTCCTTGCATTGCAAGCACAAGCAGAGACGTGGACGGAGGAAGTTGTTGCGTTGGTTGATGCCATATTGGTTCAGAGCTACTAGGAGCTGACGCTATTAGGGCTTCACCAAATTTGGGCGCGCTTTGGGTTATTAGAACTCGATCGACCCTAGTGTTTTTCTATCATCCTCTGAAGTTCTGAACCAATGTTCAATTAACGTGACATTGTGAAATGAAGTTATAGTATTATATATATATACACCCTTTCATCATCATCAAGGAAATGTTCAGATGCTTAATGTTTTACACTAACAGAAGAAAACGAGGAACTCTATAGGTGGTTAGGCCATTCCATTTTGGTACTTCAAAAGTAAATGAACCATAACCTATTGTTTGCTAGGACGGTCAATCTACGGATGTAAGACCTCCGAGGGCGCTCGTCAGAAACACATCGTTTGTATGATTAAGCTTTTTTTAGTTACAATGGTGTGCAAATATTTTGCATTTTCGAGAAAGGCAATGCTCAGTGGTTAAATGATGTTTTTATTATACGTCTAGACATACTCATGCTATATACCTAAATGTATAGGAAAAACTATGTAAATAGAAAAACTTACGTTTTACAATTTAAAATTAAGAGTATATTCTACTCTCTTTCACATGTGATTAGATTCTTAATAACCACAATTCTTATAATAAACACCCCCAAGCTAGCTTTCATAACTCAGGCAGTAACTATGCAGCCTATTCAAGTATTCATCGAATGCATTACGGGTATATATGGACAATTAATAATGTTGTACTTCGAAGATATACATTCGTTTCAAAATGTAGATTGTTTGTCCCAAGGCGTGAATGACTAATTTTAATCAAATCTATATACACAGACCAACATCTACAATATCAAATTAATTTGATAAAATCATTATAAAATTCTCATTCCGTTACAAACTATAAAATGTTTTGGCATTTTAGATACATTAATTTACTTTTATTATGTGTCTAGGCATGCATAGTGTATTTAAGTGCATAACAAAATTATGTATCTAGAAAAAAAAAATCTTATTTAAAATGAACAGAGTATATCTTAGCGGTGCATTTATATAATATTGTAGATGCTAGTATATTCAAAACTAAAGAAGTTTAAGTCAGAACAAAACTAAAACAGCTTATATATGTCTTGGAACGGGAAAGTAAAAGGATAAATCTTGTCTGAGAGGATGTGGGGCCACACACTTCATCACTAGTATGAAATCAAATCAAAGTAGGAATAAGTTAATCAGTGAGCAGCAGCTTCTTAAGAATCCGTACGCCTTATCCTCTGAAGAAATGGCCTCTCCTTCAGAGATCCATGGACCATGGATAAGGACGCATGCAACCAGTACATGCAGCACAGTAACCTTTATCTAATATTTTTCCGCTCAACAAACAAACCAAAGAAGTCGTGCATGATACCTTCAACAAGATTTTTCGATTCTTTTTATTTAAGGAGCACCATTTTTGTTTTCTTCTCACTGGAAAAACAGACATTCGTCTGCGAGGCCAGGCTACCCATGCGGCCATGCCCAACATCCCTCAATGCCTCGCTGTTTCCTTTTTTTGGTAGCTTGCGAATGCGTTGCATGCATGGGCACTCGTACTGGACGCACAGGAACAGTGTACATGGCCTGCCGAGCCTGCAAGCATAGATCCAAGGAATTTTGGTGCCATGCCATGCCGTGCCAAATTGCCAATGCCATGCAAAAAGGGCATCTATGCAGGGCCCACATGCAAGAGAATAAGGCGGCGGGCCACGCTGTGCAAGCATGTATGATGGACGGGTAGGCTCAGCTAATAAGCTTCAGATCAGAGTGTCACATTCAGGCAGAGTGGCGAGATGCAAATTGCAACGAAATGCAAAGAAGGTCCCATCCCAACAAGCACGAATCCATATGAACAATGTCAGTGTACGTACTCCGCTACGAGTATCTCTCGCTCTCGGCGGGGCGCTGTGTCCTGCCTGCGCGCTGCGTGCCGTTGGGTGGTCAAGCTCGATCGCTGCAGGCGAGTCACGGTCTCACGGTCACGGACGATGTCCAGCCTGGCACCGAATGCAATGCAGGGGAGGACGAGAGGACCAGGAGGCCTCTGTTCCTGCGCTGCCTGCCAGTGGCAAAATTGCCACGCACCATGCATGTTAACGGCCGGCCAGCAGCTTTCTCTCGATCGGCTGGTACGGTGGTCGCGGCCACGATGCTTGCCGGGGCGCGCGCGAGGGGGAGCCTGTCTGCCAGCACGCGCCGTGGTGTGTGGGTGTGCGCCCGTGTCCGTGTCCGATCCATCTGTACTGTACTCGCTCGGCTCGGCGGCTAGCTCTCGCGATCCATCCACCAAACGCCCATCAATGCATTGATCGGATGCTGTCGTCGTCGATCGTCGTCGTCTCTGCTCCTCCAATGCAAGTTCACGGGCAATGCAATGCAACCATGCACGCGTTGCGGTACGACTATATCCCCAACCTGGCAAGTGGATGAGGATCTGAAAATAATTAATCCTAACCATTGCAAACGGGCGCATATTCAAGATCTGGATGATTCAAGCTCTGCTCAACAGCTTTTCCTCCCATGCGTGCATGAGCATAAAAAGGCTGTGTCGTTCATCATTAGCCGAGTGGTGGCAGCTCTGAAAACTAGCTCACCATGAGTGGCTAACCCCGAGGATTATCATCATGGCCTCTATCTATCCCTTTAGAGCAGTGGATTGTTATGTTACAATAGCACATTTTTACCACGGCCACAAGCCCTGTGTATCGGACCCGTACCAGATATGCCTCGTATGTGTCAAATACTACCTCCACAAAAAAAAAAAAACACCCAACCATTCTTTTGGGTATTTTTTAGGGTGTAAATCCCTCCAATACTATTTAAAAAAATACAATTATGGGATTTGCATCCAACAAGCAGAGCGCGCGTGAGATGCATGAGCGCGTGACCGGCGGCGGGCTTAGGATGAACCGATCAGCCACCTCTATTTTAGCTTTCGGCCGAGTCAGCATGGGTCCAGTCCAACGTGGCGCCGACAATGCAAAAACCAGACTCAAAACCAACTATAGAGACGAAGTGCACGAATTTGATAGATGATGGAGCTTCTGTGTCTAGTTTTAAGTTCAGAGATAAAAATCAGACTTTTGTAAAAGTTTAGGGGCAAATGTGGAGTTTTTCCTGTCTTTAGTAGTTGATTGGCACCTTCTAATTTAGCCCAAACATCAGTCTATATGAGGCCCAATTGAGTTAGGTACAGCCCAGAGGCCTCTCCGGCGGCCTCAATTCCATTGATCTCACGAGCCCGGGAGACGCCGTGGCCTGTGGCTGTGGCTGTGGAATTGGATCCGCCGAAACTACACGAGACGACGACGCCGTAGCCACCGGCCGGTGGCCATTGCCGTCTATCAATTTTTTTTTTTTTTAATAAAACCGTCTATCAATTTTATCAGCACAGCAGCGCGCAGCAGGTAGTAATTCGTTGTCATCTTGTTTAATCAATAACCGTAATATAAAACCATCCCACCTTGTTTCGACGATCCCATTGACCCCCGTGGAATTTTGGTGTGAAACTAACGTCATGGTTAATTTATCTTTTATATTTCCGTCCATAGCTAGAGCATAAAAAAATCTGAAAACTGAAATTGTTAAAAAAGGAATACTACATGTGTTTTACATTGACACACACAATAAAAAACATTGCATAATAAGCTACAATGGCACTTAGAAATGACATTTTGGATAAATTTTGCATATAAAGATTGAATTTGGATATTATCTGCAAGTAACACTACCAAAATAAAGGTTTTGTGTTAAAGAATAATTCCTCAATTCTAAAATCGTCATAGGTTTAGTTTATTAGCAGATATGGGTCCTCGGATATTCCTTTTGGCAAAATTGTTTCAGTGCTATAATAACTAACAAAGAAACCTGGTTCTAAAAGTGGCTTTCTTAAGCATGGGCCATGTTTTCAATTTTGCACCAGACCACCCAAATCTCAAGGGGACAGCCTGCTTTGGCCCAGAAGGCCATGATGATCCAAGCCACAAATGAAGATTGGGGACACAAACAAAATAGACATCAAACAGATCTAAAACCTTAAAAGCCCACAAAATCAACTTATACTTTTAGCAAGGGGACAGCAGCTTGCTCTGCGTTGTGGATCTCTTGGTGAGAGGACTGTTTATATATATAGATGTAGTTTTTATCTATGTTGTAGGTCTAGTATTAGAACATGGTTGGATTCCTCTCAGTGAGGGATCCGTTTGAAGTCTTTTGCTTCCTCTTCCATTTTCTTGGTGTCTATGTCGAAGGTGATTGGGGTTTGGTGGCGATGTGAGTAGAGCATGTTGACGGTGTTATATGCGAAGGGTTCAACACCGGCGATGATTTCTTTAGTATGTTCTTATGCGTCGGCGTTCGAACACTCTGTGAGCTTCTATGCACTGTTCATGACCATGTTGTAATCGGCATCAACCTCATAGCCATCGGGATGGTATCTAGGATCTGGAGGAGTGTTTCGTCCCTCCAAGCTGATTTGTGGACCATGATTACGACAGAAATTGTCTTGTGGGGTTAATGTTCTACCTTCTTGTTTGTATAAAATGGTGTTCTTTACCCCCTTGGCGGGTTTGTTGTTCGTCGACTAGGGGTCGAATGGTGAAGCGATCGGTGTCTGATCCTTCTGACGACGAAGAGATGGCTTGCCATTTGCTAGGGCGTTCAACGGATCAACGGTACGCTCTTGGCGTGCCACAGATGGGCCTTTCAAAATTTGTGAATTCTTCCTTGACTCGGGGATGCGGCTGCGAGCTCCATTCTAGGTTATCTCCTCTACTGCGGGAGGTGGAATAGAACCGGATTGCGACGACGTTGGTCGACGACGACGAAGTTCGCTGGGTACTCTTTTCGAGGGCTTATATATAATTTCGCTTGCACTCAAAGGTACCCTACCAGGAGGCTGGATGTAAAACGTTATCAATAAAGTCCAACCCTTTTTCTCAAAAAAGAAAAAAGCTAGCTACTAGTATAGTAAATTAAAATTCCTTTTAGAAAACATGATTTGTCAATTTAGTAAAAATGGCCGAGAAAGTAAAGAGATTACATTATACGATAATAGTAGAATCAACTAAGAACATGTGAAGAATGTTTTTTTAGAAAGGCGGCAAGAGATTTGCCTCTTGCCGTGATTTTATTAGACGGTAAAAAGGAAAAAAAAGGTCATGTGTGAAGAAAATAACCTAAAATAAAATCTGCATCTGAAGAAATCCATGAAGAGAATGATAAAGGCATATACAGTATTATCTCCATTTAAAGGAAAACCAAAGACCATGATACGTACAAGAAGTTCAACTAGTCAGGCTGCCACTGCATGAGTGGTGAGGCGCCATTTAAGAAGAGAAGTTGGACCGAGAGACGGAAAAAAAAAAATACAGATACGTCACAGTGATGGAGGGAGTTGGACTGGAAGAAGGGACGCGTGGGTGAGAGATTGATAGGGAGAAAATGATGAGAATTGGGACTGAATATTAGGTAGAATATACGCACAATTTGACAATATGAGCAGCCCATATAATAGGCGGAGAACCATTCCTACACCGGAACGTGCCGCCGGCCCGCCCGCCCGCCAGCCAGCCAGCACCTTACACGGCTACACGCCTACACCCAAACCACCACGAGCGCACGACACCTGAACCACCCGGCCGGACGCGTGACGAACTTGTTGGCCTATTGCCAATTGCCATGCCATGGAGCACACGGGATGATATCATATCATGGAGCGCACGCCCGGCCACCCACGCCACGCTTCCTGTCCGAGTCAACGTGACGGACCAGCTGCACCATCTCAATTCGCATGCACACACCAGGGGGCGGAGGCGGAGGCTATAACTAGCGCACTCATGGTTTGGTCCGGGGCCGGCCAACAGAGAGCAAGAGAGCGAGAGCGCGCCACGGCAAGGATGATGCGGTGGAGAGAGCAGGTCACCGCCCCGATTGCTGCCGTGCTGCTCATGGCGGTGGCGGCGGCGGCCATGCCGGCGGAGGAGGGAGAAGCGTTGCCGATACCGATGGAGGTCTACTTCTCGGCGGCGGAGCTGGCGCGCATTGCGGGGTACGGCGAGGAGCCGGTGTCGTCGGTGTCCGTGTCCGGGCAGCTCACCTGCGAGCTCTGCCTCCGCCCCGGCTCCCACCTCCTCACCTTGGAGATGCCAGGTACGTACTCCCAAGTTCCATGCTTTATTCCTTGATGAATTGACCCTTTAAATTACTCCTTGCTGCTACTGCTGCTTGTTCATTCCACACCTGAATTAAGAATTGAAATAACACGCAAATAGTTCAGTCTGCCATTGAAATTGAAACCACAAATCCTTCCATCCGGACGATACAATATAGTCCTGGCTGATGAAGAAAACACGAACAAGAGCTGTCGTCGGAGCCGGCGGGGCCGGCCGCCGATCACTGTCCCGTCCCATAAATAACTCATAAACAAATGATCCCTGTGCTGTCAGCTCAGCTGTGCCGTCGACGGTTGACGACGCAGCAACGCGTGCCTGCCCTGCCAAAACCGCCCTTGATTGAAGAAGAATCATTCGGAGACGAGACGAGCGAGCAGGCGGATGGTCCTTTTCGCGGTGGCTCTGGTTGTTGGCCGGTTAACGCCGTCGTCGGGGTGGGCATGCCAAAGCAGAAAGCCAGGAAGCAAAGCAAGGTCTTTTGGGTTCGTCGTCGTCCCTCCAGCTGATCGATTCGATTCGATTGAGTACACGAGACCTTGTCCTCTTCGTCCAGCCGGGATTAGTCGTCGAGCACGACGTACTCCTACTACTTTGCTTGCTGGTCACGTGCCTCACGCAGGGACGGCGTCGCCAAAGCAGCAACGGGTTCACGACGAGTAGAGTACCGCTTGAAAAGGTCGTTAGCGACCGAGCCAGCGTTTGGTGCAGGGTCGGCAGGTGATCTTGCCTATTGGTAGAGGTTTTGGCTCCACGGTTTCGTTACAGGCCGGTACACCACCTGTAGCGGAGTGAAGACGCCGGGTATGGAATTCAACGAGCCAACAGAACTGTACCGAGCATTCGTATGCTGCTCCCTTTATTGCTCTTGATGCTTGTTTGTTGTTTCGTTAGTGCAGCCGTGCAGGAAGAGAACATTTTATAATATATGTAGTATGTATTAACCTCCTGTGGTTAGAGAAAGAGAAACTTTCGATGCTACCGATGTTGCCGAACCAACAAATAAGAGCATTTCCTTTTAACCCCATCGGTTCTTTGCTTAGCCAGCGAAAGCTTGCGAGTCTTTGGTGCTACTTACAAGGCTCGTAAATACAAGTGTTGCCACCAGACAAATGAATAGCCGTGGGATCTGTAGTTGGGGTTAGAGGGAGCAATCGAAGCTGAGTTAGTTAAAGGCATACTTTTTTGGGTACATGCATGTCTGCTCCATATCAGCGCGGAAGACGAATTAGGTAAGCCTCCTGCAGATTTGTTGCAACAATAATCCTTGCTATTATTCAATGTTATCTGAGAGTTCATTCATTCTTGAATGTGTCGTAGTCTCGTAGGCAAGGTTAGCTCGCCTAATTCTCCTGTGCTTTGTCTACTCAAGCATAGCCACTAACCACACTGTCTGTGGACCAAATGGGCCTGATCCTTTCTGCGTGGCACCATACCATTCAGATTACATCAGACAGTGCCTCCACGGACTGAAAGCGAGCTATCCAACGCATCTAGCTGCCAGTAGCCACTACTGTCTGAGTCCGATTTGATGCGTACGATGGCGGTGTTATTGGTTTTGGTCGAGACGCACACATCCCCCTCTCCTTGGTGCTATCGCCACGGACTGAAAGTGATCTTTTAGGCTTTTAGAATCTGCTTTCGATTGACATGTTCATTCTCAGACGACTCATTTCCCATTTTCCTTCGATGGAGAATTGCTCGCCTGTTACATCTCTGAACCGGTGCGCTCCGAACGGACTCCAATCCGTAGCCGCCGCCGTCGTTTTCCGTCCGCGTCAACGGGCCGTACCGTTATATTTCCGTATGACTAGTCACTACAATCTTTTCTCTTGCTAATGGTTTGGCATCTTCCACGAACTGGTTTTCACCTGTCCAGATTTGGTGTCCATCGGTAAAATCAAAAGTTTAGGCAAATTGCAGTGAAGTTAATTTATAGACTGATGAGTTGTGTGTTTCTCTGATCATCAGGTGCTAAGGTAGAAGTAAGCTGCGTAACTGAACGGACTCCCAGCAACAAACTGGATAGCTCTGTATTTGCTACGACGGATGAGTATGGCAACTTCACGATCGATCTCCCTCCGCAGCTCCACGCCACGCCAGACCTGGAGAAGGCCTGCACCGTGAGGGTGCTCCAGCTCCCGGCAGACTCGTGCCGCCTTCGCCACCGCGCCGGCGACACCTACGGCCTCAGGCTGTCATCGGTGGAAGACGGCGTCCGAGCCTACACTGCTGGGGTGATACGGCTTCAGGACAGCGATACGCCGTCCGATCGTTGTGTGGGTGTGGAGCACATGTCTCAAAGAAGACGATGAACACGGTTGAAACCAAAAGTCATAGGGAGGACACGGATGGTGGTATGCCAAACGAAGAGTTCACGTTTGTATAGTTTTGTTTTTTGAAGGGAAGGTTAAACACAAGATATATGACATGTTAACAGGGCCTCTGGTACAGGAGGAATCAAGCATGTAATGTAATGTAGACCGATATGTGTATAAAGATACAGGATAAATGTGCAGGAATCAGACAAGAGTTCTTATCATGTTGTGTATGTAGAAAAGTCACTACTTGATGGAGAATGTACATTTTATAAGATCAGGCCTAATTCTCTCACCACATAGCTTAAGTAAAAGGCTGACTCTTCTATGTAACAAATTTAGGGAAAATGGTCAAGAAATGTAAAATGGGATGTTTTTCTCCCTCTTACTCTGCTTACATGCTAGTTTGGTTTTGTTTTTCATACCAACATATTAGTTAGACTATAATTAACCATTTGCCATGATCAGCGGGCAGCCTTCTCCTTCCTTTGGCCTCCGCCTTCAATCCAAATGTTTAATCGTATCGTGTGCTTTCAGCTATTACAATTTACAAATCTAGCATTCACCTCACCTCCAATGATCGATGGCGAGCCGGTGACGCGTGTTTCTACGTCCACAAGCAAGCAACGCAGCCGGACAGGACGGCGACGAGTCGGCGCGCCGAGCCTGCAACGGTCGCGGCGCAGAGGCACGCTGGGTCGTCCCCGGCGCCGCTGCCGCCGCATTCCGGCCACGGGCGCAGGAGGACGCGGCACCGCCCGCGGTGCAGAAGCCTCCTCCACAGCCTGCCGAGGCACCACTCGCGGTCCCGCGGCGGGACGACGATCGCCGACTGGAGGTACGCCGACGCGGCGTGCTTCAGCAGCTGGTTGCGGATGTTGATGGTGGACGCGTCGAAGTCGATCGTCGCGGCCGCGTCGCCGAAGCTGCTGCCGCTCCCGGGACCACCGCCGGCCTCGGCGAGCACGTCCCGGAGGCTCGTGTAC
Organism: Themeda triandra; assembly: GCA_018135685.1. NCBI lineage: Eukaryota > Viridiplantae > Streptophyta > Magnoliopsida > Poales > Poaceae > Themeda > Themeda triandra. The sequence continues at coordinate 169,043 of JAENPR010000992.1, read as the reverse complement.
TCGACGCCGCCGCTGCTCCCGCTCCCGCTGCTGCTCCAGCTCGACGGCCGGGACCGGACGGCGGCGCACGGCGGCGTCGGCGGCAGAGACGGCTCGAGCGGCTGGGTCTCATCATCAGAATCCATGGTCCACAACATCTTCTCATGCATTGGCTTTAGTTCAATAGTAAAACAATCAAAGCCTCTTGTAGGTTTGACGTGGAAAGGATAAGAATGAAACAGATAGCAGTTCTATAAATGTGCTTATTTTCTGAAGGTTCTGCCTAAATGTAGGGAGTCTGGTTGACCTTTTCCATAGGTGAGGAAATGCCACCTTTTTCTCTGCATAGCATTTCAGTGATAAATAGACCATCTCGTGTTTAGTCATAGATACAGTATTGCGGTAAGCCTATTGCGATGAGCTAGCAGTCTAGTACACGTCTGTTTTGGGGCTGTCCTACTCTGATCCTGACACCTACTAGTGTGCAAATAGTTTGATCGTTGTAATCACACGGTACATATTCACCGTTCAAGACACTAATATTCATATTGCCAAGAGAAAATAAGATTCATATTCTACCGCATTCATTTCGATTTTTTTACCCTTAATGGTTTTTATAACATATATTATTAAGCATTTTGTTTAATTAAAATGGATGGCACGGTTTTCTGCAGTTCCGATATAAACCAAAGAGAATCTTCGTCTCCCAAGTCAGACAACAATCAAAGTATGAACGATTGATTTGGTAGGTGCCCAAGCAAAAGTTCAATCAAATTTTTTTCAACAATTGATAAGGTAAATTCAGTTTGCAATTGATCAGGTAAATTCAATTTGGTAAGTGTGCCAAGCCCAAGCAAAAGTTCAATCAAATTAAATTTTAATAATTGATTTGGTAGGGGTGTGCCAATCCCATGCAATAGTGCAATGCTAGGGCAACACAAAACCTTAGTAGCAAGCTACCATATTAGATTCTCCCAATAAAAAATAAATTTAATATCATTGTGGGCACATGTCCCACGTATCAGATATTAAACTGATAAGAACAGATACTACACTTGATCTTAGCCAAAAGGCCGAGAAAGGTATGAGTTATGTTATTGGTGTGCCCCATGTTTTGTACACGTCTCAACAGCTATAAGTCGGTCATCTTGCAGTGTGGTACTAATAGTTTAATACATGTTTCTCGGCTGATGTTTAACCTAAGGTTTGTTTGTTAGCGAAGAAAAAAGATCATGGTATGACGCCAGGCTACGCCGGCCCATTAAATAATATGGGCCTGGGCTTCCCACGTAAAAAAAAGACCCGCAAAATCACGAACTCATCTGAAATACTTTAGAGAATTTTTTTGGTCTCATAAATACGCAGAAGAGCTGTGACCTTCGCTGCTTTGCTTTATGAAGTATTTTTTGCACAATATTTTATTCATATTTGAAAGTTTCATTATCAATATTCAGCTAAGTTTTTTAATCTGTAAAGTTTAGTTTCGGAAATGAAAAGCCCATGTAAATTTGTCTTGAAAAAAACATAATTTTTATTATATATTTTAGCGTTGATAGTGGTCAAAGACACGAAATGGTATCCAAATATTAGGTACCTTTTGAGGAATATTTTTTTATGTCGATGGTAGAGAGAGAATATATCCGTGCATGTACGTAAGCATATATGCGTCTATACACAAGAAAAAATCGACAACCCTGTTATGTGATCTGCACAGACGAGTGGAGCACTTCATTGGATTTGGATTCCAGTCTTCCGGAACTAACTTATTTTTTAATGGAAATGTCATCATTACCATGATCGAACAGATCTTCCGTTCTTCTTCCCCTCTCACAATGATTATCCGTTGTTAAGATTGCACATTTTCTGATCAACTTTCTGTGGGGATTTTTGTATAACATACTTAACAAACATTGCAAAGAAGGGGACCAGGAAATCATAAGGCTTGATGGTAGATTCACAGTGCATGTGAATGCTACCCGTTTTATTTTATTTCATATATTCATCAAGGTAGCAATAGCTCATACCCTATATACGATGCCACAAGTCGCATAACACTACGGTGACCTATAAGTAGCTAGAATCCCCAGCCAGCTCTGTTGTGTGCCTACGAAAATGCAGTTATCTCTGTTCGAAGGCTTCACTCATCCTTACAAGTCCCGGCCGCATCTGTCACAGACTGGCTTCTCTGCCTCAGATTCTGGCTTTTTAATCTGCTTCTGCATCTGTGGCAAGTCATGCTCCAGCACGTCACTAAGCGCCTTGGATGCTTCTGCAAGCTCCTCAGGACTGAAAACCATATATGATTTCGGTATCAGCTGGCGGACAGTTTCTGTTTCCGAACATATAATCATACTACCATAATATGAACGAACAAGGGAGTACTTAGGTGAAGGATCATACCTGATTGAGAGAGGAGGAGCAAGTCTGATTATAGTGTCATGTGTGGGTTTGGCTAAAATGCCTCTATCCTTCAACTTGATGCAGATGTCATATGCAGAAGCAGGAGATAGCGCGTCATTGTTTAAATCCACTGCGTTCAGCAAACCCCTCCCACGCACTTCTCTTATGATTTGAGGGAATTTCTGCTGGACCTTCTGTAACTGGTCCCTAAACTCCTGTCCTAACTTTGCAGCCCTGCAGTGTGTCCGAAGAAATATCACCGAGTGGATAGATAGTATTCCGTACAAGATAATCAGACAGATTAAGTTTCTTAACAGAATGTACCTTTCAACAAGACCTTCCTCTTTGACCACTTTCAGTGATGCAACTGCCACAGCGCTAGCTAACGGATTCCCACCGAATGTACTGTAAGTAGTCAAATATAACACATTCAGGAGCAGTACATCCAGAATTGTTATACAGGAATAACACAGTCTATGCTCGAGCCGAAGATAAAAACCAAATATTCCTAAGATATAGCAGACATATGTTTGATATCCATTAGACATCGAACTAAATTGGTTTGCTAGTTAATATTTTAATAATTAACAAAAAAAAAGATTAGAGATTTGGTCATACCTTCCATGTTCCCCTGGTCTGATACACAGCATGACATCCTTGTCTGCAAGAACTGCACTGACTGGAACAACTCCAGCACCGAGTGCTTTGCCTAGAATCTGTAGGGCAAAGACAATTTGAAACAGTGAGTGCAGTTGCTCTGAAGCAAAATGGGGGAAGTGACCAGCAGATACTTATGTAGTGAGTATAGTTAATAAACAAGAGTGTAGCAGAAAAGAACTTACCACCATGTCAGGCCTTATGTTTTCCCAGTCACATGCCAGCATTTTACCAGTTCTAGCTATGCCAGTTTGGATCTCATCAGCAATCATCAAAATGTTATGTTTAGAACACAAGTCTCTGACACCTTTCAAATAGCCATCTGGTGGGACCACTACCTACATGTATAAAATGAAAATCAAATTAAAAAAAAAAGTGAAACTAAAATAGTAAACATTAACCATAAATGATAACTGAAACAAAACACCAAGGAAAAGTGTTATAAAATCAAACCAAAACTAATCAAATTGTTCCTGGTTTACTTTACCACCAATCCACCACAGCTAGCAAAGTATGACGAAATCCCAAACCAGATGAACAAAAATACAGTAGTTAGTGAAAATGGGACACATTCCAGGAGGAATGTACGTATTATCTATGTGTTTGCACTAACACATCAAATAAATCTTCAATCTTGAGAATGAAAAGGAGAGAAATATATTGAGAGCTAAATTGACAATGTGCACAATCCTCTGTTGTATTAATGTTAAACATTTTTTTCACACAGCTGGAAGAAAATATTATCACAAAGAGCTAAGGAGCGCTCCATGCCATGGTTGCTGAGAAGCACAGTTACTTTCTCTGTTTCTTAGTCTACAGGAAATATTTGAGCTATACCTTCTGTTCATTCCTTGGTCACATATAGGATCAATGGATATCTAGTGCAGGCTTGCGATGCAAGGATTGCTGAGAAGCAATTTGTTTCTAGGTGTAAAGTAAATATGTGGACTAATATATGTTCTACTCTTTCTTTGGTTGAGTGTAGGTTTAACAGAATATCTATTGAACACAATCATTCAATGGATGATACAAAGCGATAGTACTGCTGTGTACGAAATACCTGAGGACTGAGGTGATGAATTTTTTTGCTAATTCCCGCGTTACCTATAACTGGATATCTAACAGATTAACACAGAATACAGCACCGTATCAAACAAATTAACTCGTATTTCGAGTCAACTGGATGGACTCTTCCTGATGGTCCTTTGCTGCAGGGCTCTTAGTGGTGAATCCGGGGGATGATAATTGGTAGGAAGTGGTTAGTTTCTAATTGCATACGAAATATGTGCTCAGAACAGTCAATGCCAGATACAGCAAGATAAACACATACCCCAGCTTCACCTTGGATAGGTTCAAATAAAAAACCACAAATCCGATCTCCATGCTCTGAAATAAATAGCAATTGTCAATCAACATGCAGAAACACGTAAACTAAAACAATGTATGTTTGGCACTGTTAAACAGATAAATTACCTTCAAAAGTTTTCTTTAACCCATCAATATCTCCAAAATCAACTTTAAGATGGCCAGGAACCAAAGGACCAAAACCACGAGTTGCATCGTTGTCACAGCTCATGGAAATGACACCAAGAGTTCGACCATGGAAACACCCACAGCAAGAGACAAGCAAAGCCTGCAGAGCAGCAAACATTTTGGCAAATTAGTGAATTATCTACTTCTGAAATCTGGAATTTATGGTCTATCAAGATATGGCGTGCACCAAACTTGCACTAAACAGAATTAAAAATAAAAGGAGTATGTGTCTTGCCAGATTGTTTGCTTATATTAAACTTTCTGAATTTATTTTGATATAATTATATGAGAAGCAAAGTAGGGGTTTCATGATATACAAGTAAGACAATCAAAAGGAAAAAGAGCAGGTACATGATTTGCATCTAAGTACATCTTAGAGCACATCATTCAGAAATTCACAGGCTATGCAGTAACAAGACTTTAAGAATCGATGGATGCAACCTTGTCCTCTAGTAAAAATCTACTTAAAGCTTTGTAGTCACAAGACAGAACTTCAGGGAAGCACAAGCAAATCCAAGTACAGGAGACCTGCAACCATTATCAGGACCAGAATTGAAAAATCTTTTTTGTCGGGTCATACCTCATTCTTTGGTATATGTTTCTTCTCATAACCCCATTTCCTAGCCAATTTGATAGCAGTTTCAACTCCTTCAGCTCCAGTATTCATTGGCAACATCATGTCATATCCAAACATGCTTGTTAGATATTCCGCAAAGATTGGGAACTTATCATTGTAGAAAGCTCTAGAACTGAGTGTAAGCCTTTCTGCCTGTTCTATCAAAGCTCTCAGGACTTTTGGATGGCAATGACCCTGCACAGAATGGGAAACATTAAAGTTTGAGTACATAAAAAGAAGCATGATAAACAATGTAGTATCCCAACTTAACTTTTCTAACTTCTACTGTATTTACATAGATGAGGTTTAAGCAAATAGTAGCTCCACACAAAGAACTCTACCTGATTGACTGCAGAATAAGCAGAGAGAAAATCGATGTATTTATTGCCTTCGGGGTCCACTATGTGTGAACCTTCTCCTTTGGAAAACACCATGGGGATTGGATGGTAGCTGCAGGCATTGAAATGTTAATAGAAGAGTGAGTAACTGCATTGCTGAAATGAAATTCTTGCAGAAGCATTTAGAAGTTTAGGGCCTCAGTACAAAGTTCCCGTCAATCAAACAAAATATGCATTCACAGGTGTGCGCGCATTCAAATCGAACATCCCCGCAATGAATCCCTTGCAAGTATGGAAGAAAAATATTATGCTACCTGAGACAACAGTGTCATCTCAGAAAGACGTGTCATTGTATGAAACTTTAATTACTTCCCTTAGTTCATGCGCAACTGCAGTTTTTGGATCAAAATACAGCCTACTAAATTCCACGGTTTCCAGTTGACGTTCTATTCCAATTAAAAAGAATATTGCGATTTCATTAGTTTTTCAGAGACAAGAACACCCTAACAAACACTGACCCAATAATACATAACCATGATGACATGTCATTTGCACCAGGCTAAGTTTACTTGCATGCTTACCGAGACAGATTTGCATGCAACATAGTTCCACAACAGTAGAACGATCATCTGATAGCTTTTGCCATTTCATTGCATTATATGTGTCGCTAACTTGTCGAACACAACTATCTTCACAATATTAATGCTATCTTCACCAAATAGCATTGAAGCTTAAGTCTCATTTGATTCAATGTTCTAGTATGAGTCGTGTTAGTTTCAGATGCTGGAAGTGTGAGCCTAAGTACTCAGTTTGGTTGTAATGAATTGCTGTGTACATCTTCTGGGAGATGTAGAGGTGGGGAAGCTTTATTCCATTTTATCTAAAAAAAGATAGAGAGAAACAACCCAAGGCAGGGCAAGCGCTGAACTCTGTAGCGCCGTGCTGCGCGATCCGAGCACGATCGCGTCAGGAGCGGAGGCCGGAGCCGCAGAGGCGTTTCGGCGAGCACGCGGCGGGCGCACAAGGAGAGTAAAGGGAATGGGTGAAACAGAGAGAGTTGGGATAGGCGTGGAGATCGAGCACGGACACGGACGTACTTGTGCGCGCTGCAGTCCCGCTCCATCCGCATGAGCTCCTCCGAGGACAGCGCCGCGGCGCGCCCTGTCGCCGCCGGAGCCGAGGTCGAGCACATCCCGCGCCACCGCGCCAGGGCCGCCGCGGCGCCTCGCCGCGCCACCGCCGTCGCCATGCCCGCCGCCGCGCCCGCTCAGAGCTCAGTGGCTCGGTCCGCCGGCCAGTCCCTCACGCGCGCGCGCTCAGACTGTGGTGGGTGGTGCGGCCGATCCCGGTTGCCGCTGCAGCCTCCGGGTCCGGGCCGGGACCTACTTGTACAACTAAAAAGGTGTTCCGGTTGCTTGCTTTGTCGCAAACGCAACCGGGCGGCTCGGCCTCGTGCCGCTGTTGTGGCACGGCACGGAAAGCGGGCAGGGGGAGCACGCAGGACACCGCGGTGATCTTATCCGTCCACGTCGGCCTGCTTTGCGCGCCGGCCGGCCGTCGGGCCATCCGCCTGCTGGGCGCGCCGGGACGATGGCGAGAGAGCAGCGAGTGGCAGAGCCGTGCTGGACTCTCCGGCTCGTCGGTGCCGCCGTGCCGGCCCTCGCGCTATTGGTCCTGCTTGGCTTTACATGAGTACATCGGTGTGACGGTTTGCATAATATGTACTCCGTGGTTCCATCAAAGAAGTTTTTTTTTTCTTTGTACTCCGTCGAAAACCAAAAGAAACCATACTTATAGATACTACATCAATACATCGATCTCCTCGAAAAAAACGATAATTACAACTACAAGTGTTTACCAAACCTTATTTTATAATATCATCAATCTCTCCGAAAAAAAAACGAAAATTACAACTGCAAATGTTTACCAAACCGTACGTGTCCAGAAAAAAAAAGGAAACATAATAAATATCTAAAAACACGAGCGCATAAACGACCGTGCGTAAACATTAGCCAAGCAATGACAAGTCTGGACGACGACATGATCGATGCATGGAGAACCATGGATCACGCAATCGTCAAAGCACGTGCACGATGGTGCACGACGATGGTGCACGATGCGCCAAAGTGCGGGGCGCGCGGGCAAACCATGACCCGACTCGCCCGCTCCCACGCGCATACGTGCCGGCCGGCAGCCCGGCAGGCGGCCTAGTCGAGGCCGAACGCCTTCCTCATTCCGCACACGAACTGGAACACACCCTCGGCCTCCGGCAGCGACTCGGCCACGCACACGTTCTCCTTGGCGCAGCGCTCCGCCCACGCCGCCAGCGCCGGGCACTCGCCGGCGACGCTGAACCCGCCGAACCGCTCGTAGGTCAGGAACCACGGCGCGAAGGGCACCAGCGCCACGTCCACGTAGCCCAGCGCGTCCCCGGCGAAGTAGGGCTTCGCGCCCAGCTCCGCCTCCAGCGTCTTGAGCGCGGCCACCGTGTCCTTCGCCGCCGCCTCCGCCGCCGCGCCCTTGGGCGACTGCCACACGCGCACCCCGGCCCCGTTCAGCTGCAGCATGCACGGAAATTAAAGCTAGATTGTTAGAAGCCTAGCGACCTCGCTGATCATCTCTATCGTGCCGCCGGGCGAACCGGTGTCGATGGAAGGATCGGAGGCGCGACGACCTTGGTGTCGACGTAGGAGGCCCAGAAACGTGCGTGTGCACGAGCGTGGGGGTCGGCGGGGAGGAGCGGAGGCTTGCCGGCGGCGGAGAAGGCGTCGTCGATGAACTCGAGGATGACGAGGGACTCGCACACGGGCTTGCCGTCCACGATGAGGACGGGGACCTTGCCGTGGACGGGGTTGGAGGACAGCAGCAGCGCGCTCTTGGCTGCCAAGTTCTCAGCCTTCTCCTCGTACGCCACGCCCTTGAGCTTGAGCGCGATGCGCGCGCGGTTGCCGAAGGGGCTCACGAAGATGTTGAGCAGCACCACGCTGGGCTTGTCTCCCGCCATTGTTGTTGCCCTCCCTTGGAAGCTTCTGGTAATCTGCTGATCAGATGTGCCGGCCGCGCGGCCGGTAACGCTAGCTAGCTAGCTAGCTCGATCGCTGCTGGCCGCTGATGCCTTCGTCGCGATCAATTCCATGTCGTATATATAGCAGACAGACGATGTGGCCTTGCTAGATCAGACGTTGCTAGCTATGAGGTGTTCTTTGGACGTGCCGACCGCCGGACTGCCGGGGGTGACGCCATTTTTCTTGGTGATGGCGATGGAAACCAACAGCATATGCCGAAAGGTCATCGACCGCACCAATGATAATGCATCGAACCACGCATGTCTTGGATTCTTTCGTTGCTGAAACCGCCGGTGCTTCGTCCTGTCTGCTGTACTTCTTGCTCGATATGCTCGAATCGAATGCATGTCCTGCTAGCTCGCTCTTGGCGCCGGCGGTAGGGAAAAAAATGTCACGCGGCTATGCAGCTTGATGCGGCTCCCAGGCTCCCGACAGCGGCGCTGCATGTGCGAATAGAGTTGGAGACGTCGTTGCCGTCCGACGTCCGTCCATGCGTCTTCCTTGTGGACGTACGCCGGCCGGATGCTCCAAAGAAGCACTAAGCTTAATATATGAATGATCAAATTAAAATAGGAAGCCTGCAAAGCTGGGACTGTCTTTGCTGTCTTGGCAATGTTATAATAATATACTTCAAGGTATTATATCGTGTTGTGAATTCCAAGGTTAATTGGATAGAGTAATTTGACTGCCTCGTGGATGATGTCTAATTTATTTATTTTTTTAAAAAAGTTCCGGTTGTTGGGAGCATCCGACCAAGTGGACTCCCGGCCCACAAAAGAGAGAGATCTGACCAACTTTTAAGGTCTACTTGGTCAGAATCTCACCGCAAGTATTTATAATCTCGCGAATATGGGCCGAATGGCCCAACAGCCGGGAAGTCTGCTAATCTTACTATAAAAAATCCTCAAATGAAATGATATCGTAGCCACCGCTTTCGGCCTGCCTCCGTGATCCCGCACCCGGCTCCGTAACCCCGCTCGGCTACATCGCACGCTCGCGTGCCTACCCGCCCGCCCGGTCGGCTACTTCGCGTGCGCCCCTCCCTTCGCGAGATCCCGCTGCCTCCAATCAGCTTCTTCTCCCTCCCGAGCTCCCTCTCTCCGAGCTCGCCCTCGCCGGCATCGCCGCCGCGCCAACGGACGCCCATGCCCGCCCACGAACGCCCTCGCCGCTGCGCCAGCCCATGGCTCTCGCCCCCGCGCTCTCGCCCCCGCCGCCACGCTGCCTCCTCCTCCTCTTCTCGGTTGCACCTGCGCCGCCCTCGCCCTCAGCTGCGCCCGCGCGCCTTGGCAACGTCGCCGCCCCCTCGCGTGTTGACTGATTCAGAAGGATTCCGTCTCCCTCACAATCCATAAGGATTCACCGCACCCCTCGCCTACCGCTCGCCACACCCTGACACCGCCGAGCACCGTTGCAGAACCACGAAGAGGCGCGCCCTCGGCCATGTCTTAACGTGGAAATCGCGTGCTCAGGTGCCCAGGTGTGGCAATCGCATCTCTTCCCTTCCTGCTGTGCCAAACGGAGCACTCATACCCTCTTAAGCTAATTGGCTATTTGTATTTGGATTGGATCTGAATGTTCTGTGCCCCGGCAGATACACAACCAAAAATTTGCTTACGTGATGATTTCAGAACTTAGCAGTAGGGGCATGCATGCTGATGTTGAGATTAACATAAGTTTTATATGGTAATATTTTTCAGATTGACATAGATTTGCTAAATTCTTTGTCCTTGGCCAAAGTCTGCTAGATTAAATTGAAATACTAAATCAGGTTTTGCAGCCCTGACGGCTTGTACTAATGGATTTTACATATGTTTTACAGATACACAACTCAAACCATAACTGATTTTTCCAATTATCAATAGTCATCTTAGGTGCATGTCAAGCATTATTCAGAATGTACGTGGAATTGGAAGTCTGACAGTGCTGCACTTCGACATGATATGCTGCTGATACTGAAGGTTATATTCATTCTCATTTGTGTAGTGTTAGGCACTAAGATCTGTGATACCACAATGTGATTTGTCTCCTTTGCAGCCTCAACTGTGAAGCGTTACAAATTTTCTTTCTTGCTTTACAATTAACCATCCATACCAAGGTTCTTTTTTGGTTTCTTTGATTCAGCGCAAACACTTTTTTACGAAATCCTTGCTTGCAAAAAACCTATGCAGAGATTTGGAGACATGTTTGGAAACATGCTTTCTTGCCCTGTTGCTCCAGTATATGTGACAATTCATATGTCTGAATCTGCTCTTCAGGTACTCTATATTCCAGTGGAGTGATTCTCAAGCGACTCGACAGGTTTGGAAAATTCAAGTTTGCAAGATCCTTCATTTTGACTCCACTCTGCATTTAGTATCTTAAGCTCATGCATTTTTCTAACATTAGAACTCTCTGTATAATATTCAGTCAATGACATGGGTGCCATAAATTAGGACTGCATGTTCCTAGGTAATGGCACCAACTTTCTCGCATGCAATCTTTCTGAAATTTAGATTACTGATTACTGGGTTTTTTTCAAATAAGCTGAAAATTCTATATTTCGGATCAGTTTTAAATCTATAATTTATGGCTGCATACTACTATTCAGTATCTCTTACAAGTCTAATACTTGGATTGGTTCCCTGCTTCTTAGTTGTTGGTTTTCATCTTTGTTGTACACACCCATGTCCTTTACTGGATCTATCTAAATCTAAACAGTAATTGGCTCCTATGTATCCACAATGTCGAGTAGATTGATTGGCAAAATGAAAATTCATCTTGTGTCTAGCAGCCTGAGTTAGTAAGCTAGCCCTTCTCATTGTCAGTTTCATATTTTTGTTCCTCACCATCTGAAACTTAGTTTCTGACTACAATATGAAGTTTAGAAGACAAGACATTAGCAGAGGACCTCGCCTCATCGACGCATGCACGGCTGTCCTATTGAGCAGAAAGACGACAACACCCATCCCCACAGGAGGAGCCACACAAGTTGGTTTTGTTTCTCATTTGATTTGCAAGCAAAATGAAACTATGATATTACATCAAACCAAGACTCACGCAGGCTAGAACTAGAGTATCGGTTCACTTGACAATTATGTATATGCGATCAAATAAGGTTACCATGCAAAACTGGTAATTTAGGGAATATTTCTCATAATAATTGATAAATCTCCCATAATAATTCATAAATCCAATTGTGAAGCCTGCTTCAAAAAAAAACATGTAATCCGCTATTTTACCAATGGTGTTACTAATTTATGATTGAGTACATATAAATTTCCGCCGTTCTATTCTGTCATAGGTATCTTCAACATGAGTTTGACACATAGCTAGCTACATTGCCTTATCTGATTGTCATAGGTATCCATGCTGCAATTGGTAACTTTCTGAAACTTTTAACAGAATGGTGTTACTCAATTTGGACTCGATTACTATAGAGCTTAGTGTGTAGGATATTTTTCAATTTTCATTCCTCTTACCTGTTCAAAGAAGTGTCCTGCTTTCATTTTTATGGTCAAGGACAGTAATGAAGCTATTCTATAAAAGAAACTTCTATTATTATGACACAAGATATGCGTGTGAAAGTTTCATTTTACCACCTTTGTTTATTTTTTAACAATCTGTGCCCACAGGCTAGGAAAGGAATGACGACTAATAGGAGAACTTTCTGTAGGTATGATCATGACTTCTGAATTTCCTAATGGTACAGGTAAGATGCCGGATAAGGTTGCAGCTTCATCAACAGGAGCGGGTTAATGCTTGATCTCCCATCCTAAAAGTTTTGGATGCCATTAGGTAATGGATGCTCATGCACTTGATGTTGATGACAACAACTACCACAATAGTCACCTTCTCAGCAATCATTTGTAAGTGCTGACTGGAGATGGAAGCTACAAAGAACTCGGGACAGATCAAAGCTTTGGTCCCTGCCCTTGTGGAGAACTCGGACAAACTGAAACTTTGGTCCCTGCCCTTGTGGGTTTCACCTGTGCCTCTTCTGTCAAAATAGGATCAAGCTACAAGATGGACGCTGCACGTGTCGTAGGAAGCAATACAACATAGCTTTTGCAGCTGTTGCGGCCATGGCGCAAGAAACAACCATCGGTACTGAATGAGAGATGAAAAATATTAGAGGATCATATCTCCATTTTGCATTCTAAACTGCTTAGGTATTGATTGTAGACTTCGTCATTGGCTTCGAAGGAGGCACTTAGCTAGAGTGAACTGCATGTTGGACTTGCAAGATGTTTGACCATTTTGTGTTTTGTTTTGGTTGTCTATGTCTGAATTCGAATGGATACCATAATGCACACAAGGTGTTTATTTTTTTCATATATGATAACTGAAAAATATGAATAATGGTTTGGATTTTAACACCCGTAGCAACGCACGGGTATTATCCTAGTAGGAATCAAACATGCCAAGATTTGAGAAAGGCTTTCGATTCCTTTTTCCTGGTCGTCTCATGGCTAATACGGAAGGAGCCCAACAACCGCGTCTTCGACAAATTCGCAACCATACCGATCTTTAGGTCGCAGCAGGCTTCGAATTCTGGGCTTGCCTTGCGTTCGTGATACTATCCTATTTATTAATGAAAAATAATCTTTTCATTCACAAAAGAATGCAATTCTCATATTTTGAGAGGTCTTTCAATTTTAACTAAAATCACAAAAAGGTACTAGCATTAATGAGACAAAATAAGTAGATTAGTCATCACTATAGTTTCATATAAATTTATTATAAATAATAATACTGTTTATAATATAAACAAAGTCAAAGTTGGGCTAGTTTGACTATCGCGTTTACTACAATTGCATTCTTTCGTAGACTTATCAGTCATGGTATAGTGTTTCTCTCTCATAACAAAACAATATATGTCGGTTTATCAGCCATAGAAACCATATGATATGTCATTAAGCTCACGCACCGTGTGTTTGTACCCACGTTATTTGGCCCCTCCACCCTATCCTTTTTTGAATCCATATCCTCATTCCTCTCGTGTGCTCCTCGTGTGCTCCTCGTGTGGCTACCTCAAAAATTCGTGCAGCAGCTCGCTCATCAATGTCTCCATCCCAGTGACTAACTTTACGGCGTACATGTATATGTTCAACAAAACTTTGTACATGAATAACCATGGAAGATGTATATGTGTACATGATATAACTCCAACTATAACAAAGCCGGCCTACGCACTCTAGATTTTGTATAGACTACAGGGTAACTAACTGTCTATACAGCCTACAGGTAGCAAGACACAGTATATAGCTACTAGCTAGAACAACTGATGGTCACACATCAGACTCCTGCCTCCTGCTCGATCTGTAGCCTCATCTGCATGTTGAACCGTGCGATGAAATCCTCCACCCTCCTGTTGAGCTCCTCGTCGCTCAGTTGCCAGTACTCACTCTCCTCTGCCGCTGCCGGCGACTTGCTCCCACCCGTCGCCGACCGCCGGAGCCTCCCGCCCTTGCCGTGTGCCACCACGTCCGGTGGACGAGAATCCAATGCTATCAGCCACTCCTCGTCGGGTGCTTCCTCCTCCTGCACCTCCTGATGATCAGGGAGGCTCTTGCTCGTCACGAGCTTTGGCACAGCCCATGGTTCTGGCTCTGTCTCTGTCTCCGGCGGCTCAGCGGCGGGGCTAGCTGTTTCTCCATCTTCTTCTCCTTGGCCCACCACCATCGTCACGGCAGTGTTGTCTTTGTCGGTGCCCGGCTCGATCGTCGCCGCCTCGTGTTGCTCGCCTCGCTGCAGAACCGAAACATCTCGGCTTTCAGCTTTGATCAGAAAAGGCGACGACGCAGCAAGGTCCACGGGATTGCTGCCGGCGGCCACCGTGCTCACCACCAGCTCTTCTTGGACGGTTCCGCCTTCCATGGTCACGACAGCCGGCGGCTCGTCAACGGACAAAGGAACCACGGCGTCGTCATCGATACAAGGACGACCATCGTCGTTGGAGGAGCCGAAGAAGAGCGCGCCGGGGTCGTCGGCGGTGGCGACGATGGCGGCGATGACGCAGTTGGACATGAGGAACCAGAAGGCGGTGTCCCCCGCCAGGGCGGCCGGCGGCGGCCGCAGCAGCGACACGTAGAGCAGCGGCAGCGAGGCCACCAGCGCCGAGACGGTGACCCTGGCGATCGCCTGCCGGTGCCGCCGCGGCAGCACGTGCGTGCCCACCACACCGAGCATCGCTAGGACTTGTAGTTCTGCTTCTGCAACGACCAGACGATCGGCCAGTGTGGCAATGGCTCGCAATCGCGACCTGGGTGGGGCCTTCTCTGACTCAGGCCGAGTGGCTCGATCGAGAGTGTGCGTCTGGTTAGCACGTACCTGTCCCTTTTATAGGGGTTTGGAGTAGGAGTGGCACGCTGCTATGTAGCTGCCATGTCGTAGGAGCAGCTGGCTAGCGTGCGTCCGTGATGTGATGTGGTTTGGTTTTGCTTAATAGTGGCGTGGTGGTTTTGTCGTCGTCGTGTCTTGCGTTTAATGATGATGGCTAATAATAGCACCGGCGCATGTGTTGTGTTGTGTCTGGACTCTGGAGAGCGCCAGGGCCTTGCAGTAGCACTAGTGTTTTGTTCCTTACGCCGCGGCATACTATGCCGGCACGACTGCATGAGCCAGCCGTGTGCCATGGAGCAGAAGGCAGGGTGTGGGCGAGCGTGGGGCTCCCGCCACCCGACCGACGTCCCGACCCGTGTGCGTCGTGTTTAGGTGAAAAGGGTAGCGACGCGCGCTCGGCAACCGGCAGCGGCAAGCATGCGCCGGCGGCTTGGCCTGCCACAAATGGTGATAGATCCAGGTGCGGCCGTGCTGGTCCGGCGTGGTCGCCGCGCGTGCCGCGCAAACAAGTGACATGTGCGGCAATGAGGCAATCTCAGTAGTAGCATGTTTGGAGCTGAACTATTGACAGTTTTGACACTGGATAGGAGACGTGTTTTGTGGTGTACTTTCAAACTTGGATTGGCGTGCTTGCTGCAAATCATGTCAGAAGAACATTTGCCAATTTCAGTAGCATCTTCGCAATACAGAAAGATATTTTCGAACTAACGACTCCAATACAAAATAATATTTAAGTGTCTTGGCTTCTTCACGACACATTAAGTCGTTGACTTCGAATGAACTGATCAGGCTACTCACACTGATTGCGTGCTATATTATTGATTGAGTCCATCATACAGGAACCCTGCTTGTGCAAACCAAACACATCAGCCCAGCTGGCCCTCTGCTGTAATTGAACATAAACCCTTGTTCTAAAGAAAAAAAACTACAGTAGAGGAGGACATCGAGCTTGACATCGTTCTCACAAATTAACTACTTGCCCGGAACAGCTGCGGCCGTTCTTTAACAGACAATCAGAGCCTTGTACGGTTCAATCAATCGGGCACACTGATGGTGCGCAGGTAAACCACTTGGCACGCAGCAGAGACAAACATTCTTCTGTGTTGCCCCGTCTGAATCATGCAGGCGATGAAGGTGACTGAAATGAAAACGCCGGGCTTTACTCTCCAGCGAAGCTCCAGGGAATGATTATGGCGAGATGATTGCTAGACAGCTAAGGGCATGACTAATCAGTCATGTAAGTAAATTACTAAATTTACGAATTGCATGTTTTATTGTCATTCCAATTTCATGGAAATATGCATCACATCGTCGTCGTCATCATGTACTCGTGCTTCGATCAACGACCAGGAAATATTTGTTAATATAGTGTGTGAAACATGGGTGAAGAACAGCTAGCTTTGCTTCAGGTCACTGTTAATTGTACCATGGTGGAGACTTTTGTGCGCATCTAGGTTATGATAGCTTCAGATTTAGCATCATATTTCTTTGTCCTTTCTTGTGAGATGAAATCATTGAGTCATCCTTCAATCAGGAACAACAATGAATAGTACACTGAGTCCTTAACTTCACAATGATACTTGGTTTGTCATTAAACTACAAAAATATGAGATGAAGCGACGAAACCAGGTACTAATTGACATCCTCCTTGTCGAAGCTTGACAAATATAGCCATTTGTTCGGTTCCAAACTTAGTTGTTTCTATCCTCTAAAATAATAAGAATCTACTTCAGTACCCAAAAAAATCATAGATTATTTATTTTAAATGATAAAAGTGAAAACAATAATATTATTTCATAAACATGTTATTTGTTTCTGGGTGCTCTATTTTGAGTTATTTTGAATCTTATTTGTTCATGTTTCTAATAAGCCATATCACAAAAAATAAAATATAGGAACAAAAATAAATAAAGTTATAATTAACTACAAACAGATCAACAACGATTAGATAACATTTTTAGAAAAATTGTATCAGTTTCATATTTCTCCGACATAAAAGAAATTGGTTATGAGTTTTGAAAGGTTAAACTAGATTTGATTTTTGTGATGTTTTACGAAAATAGAAAGGCCACATTTGAAATCAGTTAAAGGACCAAATTTATCCATTTTTGATAGTTGGAGGGAGTGTTGTAGTTTAAGGTTGAAACTGAATTCATGTGCAAGTTGAGGGTTGAAAATGCAGTTTACTCTTCTTTTCCCATGGGAAAACTCATAGTACACAACCACACATTCTCCAAGTGTAGTTTTCACAGGATAATAACCTCGTTTTAAGTAGAAAAGTTGGAAAAAAAAAGTTCACAAATCAGCAGACCCTAGCCGCTGGTTAGGGCGAAGAAAGGGTGATAGTGCTCCCGCCGGCGAGGGCGCCGTTCTCCTCCGCCTCCGGCGGCCCTCGGGCCACAGAAGTGGAGGTGAACGACGTTTCTCCGGTCGACAGTGTAGATTAGGTCTTCGTAGGGGTAGGTGTCCTGGCGGCGTTTGAGAGGTGGACGCAACGCGACTATGGTGGAATAAGGTACTCGTGGCCCTCTCCCATCTCGTCGCTGCTTTCTCCGGTGGCGGCGGGGGGCTTGTGAGGTCGAAGCTCTACGGATCTGAAGACCGAGTTGGAGCTTTAGATCCCGTCGGCTCCTGTTTAGGGATTCGGCTGGTGATGCCTCGTCGTGCGCTGGCCTTTTGCTTTGTGGATTCGGAGGTGGGTGTGGGTCTAATGGAAGATTGGTGGTTGGAGAGGGCTCGGCTTCACCACGATGGTGGATTTTGTCCGCGCACCCAATGTCGTCTGAACCTGGAGCGTGGTCCTCACGGATGGACATTCAAAGACAACTTGGCTCGTTCATGAGTTTGTGTGTCTGCTACAGTCCACTTCAATGCTGGTGGCACTTCAATGCTAGCGGCTTCCTCCGGCTTCGGTTCGACGGCGACGGCTGGAGTTGACGTTCTTGGTTGGCGGGGTTTCTCACATGGTCCAAGAATTAGTTTGTTATTTCTATTTTTAGTGACGTCTTTTTCTTGGACGCTTGTCCTCCGTATACTCGTGCGGTGTATCTGTATTCGTACTTTTGTGTTTTCCCTACTTAATACAGGTATACTTTATCAAAAAAAAAAAAACTGTTTTAAAATACAAGTTTTTTTTCTGTTTTAAGTTAGACTGTTTTATAACTTTCGACCAATTTCCTAAAAATATATGGTTTTATACATCCTAGAGTTTAATTGCTAAATGGAAATGGACGAATCAAATAGGAAGACATCAGACTGACACTGTAGGATAAGCATCAGGGCTTAAACAAAAGCGAAACCCTGCGTTGATCCTTCACCCTTCTAGAGAGAGGGGCGGCTAGTCGTGCGACAAAGCTAACTACCACTGTCACATCCTAGTATGATTCTTGATAAGCACAAGTGCAGTACATTTTTTTTCCCTTCACGAAAGGTTGTTTCTGGTCTCAAAGTTGCGATTTGTCCCGTTCTCGTGGATGCTATCTATCTATCCCTTTCTTGCCTTGCAGGCATCAGGCATAGCGCCGCCGTTTTGTATCACCGCGTGGACAGTGGACCCCGTTGCCGAAATGGAAATGGGCCAAATGGCGATCCACGAAGTGGTTGATAGAAGTACTATCGTTTTTGTGAAGCCGGTCTCTTGATGGCTGCCACTTGTCGTGCACCTTGATTTTAATTAGCATGTGTCGGAAATTGGAATACGGGATGGCTACACGGAGGCTACATGATTGGCGGCCGCTAATCATTAAGAACCTGTTCGGGCATTGGTTGAAGAGCGGCTGGGCAGCCATCCTACAATGCTACTACTCTATACGAGCAAGTATTATAGTGGACTATAAGAAAGCTAAATGCTAAAATGGAGGAGAGATCAGAGCAGAGAAGAGAGGTGGGTTCGACACAACAATCAATACAATTTGTGAGAAAGATAGGTGGACCATATGTTTATTAAGAAAAACAAACTATAATATGAGTAGGCTGAGAGGTGACCTGTAAGAATCGATACGCGCTGTATTATAATACTTGCTCTACTAGACTCTCACAACGGATATAGCTATAGCGACCGCAACACTGCAATAAAGTACAGTCATAAAACGAGTTTTTACTAGTTTATTGTAAGTCGAATCATCTTGATTTTAACTGTATTTATTCAAAATATTCTAAATTTATGATACTATATAAACTCCATTTAAATTCGTTATTGACTATATTTTTAATGTACCTATTAAATGTCATTGATAACTTTATCTACAAAATTTTAACAAATCCAAAATGGTTTGCTTTAAGTTGATGTTACAATAATGCTCCTCTAACATGTGGAGCACTACATTTCAGTAGCACGTACGAAGGACTTCTTTTGTTACGAAATGCAAAATGTTATGGGTTTTCTAGACACACAGATTTTGCTATGCAGTTAAATATACATTATGTCTGTGGTATTTGGCAAATTAAAGTACCAATGAAGATTAAGATCTTTCTGTGATATTTAAGAAGAGGTGTAGTTCTAACTAAGGACAACTTAGCTAGGCATAACTGGAATGGTGACAAACATTGTAGTTTTTGTCATTTTTCAGAAACAATACAACACCTCTTCTTCAATTGTGTTTATACCAAGTTCTTATGGCACATTGTACAAATACTTTTTGGTTTATCTCCCCCTTTGGATATGAGTGATATGTTTTTAAGATGGACAAAAGTTTCTAATAAAAAGTATAATTCATTGTTATTAACTGCACTTGTGCTGGGTAATTTGGTTAACAAGAAACGGAGTGGTTTTTGATAAATGTAGACCAAAATCCTTCTTGCAGGTACTCTTCAGGGGCACACACTGGTTACGGCAGTGGGCAAAACTGCAAAGGCATGACGACCAACGGGATCAACCGGTCCAAGTCGGACTATTCCTAGAGACGTCCGCACTTCAGTTTTTTAGTTCCAATGGTTGGTTGTCGTCAAGATTCATTGGTCATGTTTAGCTCAAACTTTATTTCGTGTCAGTTATCCATTTGTTGGATTGTAAGTTGGATTTATTTTCAGTACGTGTTTGTGTCCAAGGGTAAGACTTTGTAATAATTGGTCTGATTCTATCGTTTGATAGATGAAGCCGATATTTTATATCCATTATTAAAAAAAATACATTATGTCTAAATGTTATATATAGAGTAAAATTTGGAGTACTTATATAGAAATGTCGGAATGTCTTACAGTTTTGAGATGATGAAGTACAGATCACGTTGACATGTGTGATCTTGGCATCACCGTGACCCGATAATTGCTTAATTTTGTTCCATTGTGCTACTGTGCTAACCTGTGTTCAAGTACTGCAGGACATCTTCGTGCAAATCGGCTTCACTACTAGTGCTCGTCAAAGAGGCCCTGGGGCAGCAGGATCGTGAAAAGCTGGGCCTGGGAACACATGACCAGGCCGCCAGCTACCTGGGCCAGGCCTATCTAGTCAATAACCATTTTCCTGGGCCTAATTAACACTCGAACGCACCGTTACTTCGATCTCTAACGAAAAACTGTATCGCGGTTAGTGCGACGGCCCGCGAAAGCACGCGCTGCTTTCGCCGTTCAACGATCGATCGTGCTCGCGTGCAGCGGCCAGGTAGCGCAGCTGTGCAAGACTGCGAGTGCTACAGCGCTGCTAGGCCTGCGCACGCAAGATGGCATCTTGCGCAGCGGCCGTATGCATGGCGTACTCCTACAGTGCTCCTTATCTCGTCGTCAGACCTGGAGCCCCCGCTGCTGCGGAGAGGGGCTCTTTTGCCAAAGAGCTGGTGGGGCGCCGCGCCGCGCCGCGTCGCGGTCGCGCCTCGCCACCGGAGCGGCAAATACGCAAATGTGGTTGCCACCAGGCAAGGCAACGCCGAACGAGCGAGAGGCGCCGGAGGCGGAGTAGCGCGGCCGCTCGCTGCGTCGCGGGGGCCGTGCGCGCGGGCAGGCCTTTGGAAACCTGGGCGGCTCTGCCTGCGGGTCCTACCACGGCGACTCGGCCACGTTCGGTGTGGTGGTCTGGTGGAGCCCTCCTGCCCTGCTCCTATCTGGTGTCTGCCCGTACCAGCATGCCGCCCAGGCAGCTCACCGCTGCAGTGGCAGTGGGAGTCGGGGACGCAATTGGCCAACCACTGTTGGGCCTGCGCCATGGCTGAACCTGACCCTGTCCTGCTCCCCCTCGCCCGGCCCGCCCCCGCCGCTTCCCACGCCTTTTCATGTTTGACCGGACGAGAGGAACGCGCGCAGCGAGCGGGTGTGGGTGGGACGTGGGAGGAGCAGGGAGTAAGCGCGCACAGTGCCCGGCCCGGGCGCCCGTCCGTCCATGCGGTACTGGAGCGCCACAGTCGGGCTTTGGTCGGATCGCTCGTCTGTCTCTCCCAGACTCCCACTCCCTGCCTCGGCGCGTGCCAGGGCCCCAGGTTTTGCTGCACTGGCCGGCCGGCTGGCCAGCGGCAGCAAGAGCCATCAGCATGCACGGGTCACTGGCTCACTGCCTCCTCCACCAGGACAACCAGTAGTAGCGCATGTGCATCACCGTCTGCAGCCAGGCCTGGTGAGCCCTTGTCGCACGGGACAACATCCTCGGTACAACAGGACGTGATCCACGCCACCCGCACGCGTCCCGTACCATACAGTATGAACGTAGTAGTATATATGGGTGTTTGGTTTCCGGCATAATTTCTAACCTGGCTACAATTCTGGCCTGGCCGCCTGCTCCTGCCAAGCCATTCCTTGTTGTTTGGTTGTCGGGCTTATCTAAGCCTGGCTAGCCTAAGATTGTGTTTTGTTGCCCGGTTTATTTTGATATGGTCACCTCTTCTCCAAATAGGTATGTTCACCACCTTTGAGATAGAGTGTCTGATAATTCGATGCAGAACTGAGATGGCAACTGAATCTGATTTTAGCAAACAAAATAAACAGTATCCATACATTCCATTGTCTAATTTTAGAACCCCGCGGATGAGCAGCCCACAAGGCCAGAAGAAACAGCTCTAACGGCCATGGTTGCTCCCTTTGCTGCATGTTCAGCACCTCGTGTACATGGGCGGCGGCGTTTCTGCATCTTGAAGGGTGGATGCTGCTGTGGGCTGCAGTGCTGCTGAGCAGACGAGCAGCACATCATGGACTGCAGCAGCCCACTCCCTCAAATCGGCGCCTTGGTGATCTAATCTCGCCAGCGTCTAGCGACCAAGCGTTGAAGACACAGGCAGGCACAAGTCGACGCCGCCGCCGCAATGGTGCCCTGTCACCCCTCGTGCCGCCGTAGAGCTCTGTCGACGCGAGCACTTCGCCGAGACAGCCGCGACGGTGCCCTGTCTCTCCTCGCGAACTGCAACAGGTGGGCTAGGTGGGGTCTCTGTAAGGTCCTAGATGGCTAGAGGAGGGGTGAATAGCCTATAAAAATTTCTACAAGCTCACTAAGTAAACTTCGTTAGATACACAAACGGCGGAATGCAAGTTATGCTTAGCCTACTAGGTGTTGCAAGCCTCCTATCCAAACAATTCTAGTAGGTGATCACTAGTACACACAAGAGCTACCACTAGTGATCAAGAATTCTACCCATGGGATTTAGTCTACACAAAGAGTGGTTCCCGACCGACCACACAAGCAATTCTAACCCACGCGATTTTAAGCTACACAAGAAGTGGTACGCGGCCAACCACACAAGCAATTCTACTTTGCGGGAATGTAAGAAATGTAATGCGAGAGAGGGTAGGAGCTTGTTATACCGACATGTCGAGTTGAGGTTGCCAATCACCAAGAATATGAACAATCAATCACAATCGGCAACATACAAAGGATGATGAACCAATCACCGGGAGACAAGATGAACACAATGATTTATCCCCGGATGTTCACTTGAGCACCGCCAAGCTACGTCACCCGTTGTGTCGACCAACACCTAGATGGTCCTTTGGTGTGACCCTCAAGCCACTTGCCCCGCAAGGCACTTCCCCGCAAGGAAACCACAAGGCACCACTCTCAAGTGAGATACTCAACGACACGCGCAATTCAATAGAGTTACTCTTCGCGATCCCCGCGAGGTGAGCTCAACCTCTCACAAATCAACCGGAGGTGGCCAAGAACAATCACCTTCTCTTGTCAACGCCTCCAACTTCCTCCAAGCCGGCTAGGAGCAGTACTCTCCAAGAGTAACAAGAAATCCACCGGCGAAACCACCCACAAGTGCCACTAGATGCCCTCAAGCAATGCAATGCACTAGGTGATTCACTCAATCTCACTTTGGATGAGCAACCAAGCAAGGGAGAAGAGTGGGGAGGAGTTTCTCAGCACAAAGGATGCACAAGTCAATAGAAATGGCTAAGAGAGCTCCCCAAGGGCCGGCCAACTCCTATTTATAAGCCCTCAAGCAAATAGAGCCGTTGCCCCCTCGGGACACTCAAAAACCATGCGTCAGACGCGTCCATCGCAGGCCGTTGGACGCGTCCACCGCCTGCTCGCGTGCCGACCGTTAGGTTTGAAAAACTAGCCGTTAGTGCTGAAAACGTGAGCGTCGGACGCGTCCATCGCTTTGCGTCGGACGCCCAAACTTGCCTCGGACGCGGTCCAGAAACTCCGTTTTCTCGTCCCACCTTCGGACGCTGATTTTTAGAGCGTCGAACGCGTCCACCGCTCGTCAGACACGTCTGTCGCCAGCGTCCGTCGCTTCTCTGAGCAGCAGACCACCCCGTACTCCGACGGGCGTAACTCTTAGTTCCGAACTCCTTTTTGATGTTCTTGGGCTCGTTGGAAAGCTTATTCGGAGGACTATGCAACCAACATATCCTCTTGATCCCAACCATTACGGATCAAAGCAGTTTTCCAATCCAAGAACCATCAACTCTCATTTCCAACACAAGAGTTCACGGAACCTTCTCCAACTTCTTCTTTTTTCTCTACTCCTTTGCAAATGTGCCAACACCACCAAGTGTACATCTCCATGTGCTTGTGTGTTAGCCTTTCACAATCATTTTCAAAGGATTTGGTTAGCTCACTAGGCCCTACATGCAATGCACTTCATGAATTCACCTAGTGGCACCCGTGCGTCGAATAGCCGATAAGACTTCCCCTCTTAATAGTTCGGCTATCGATCCTAAACCACTCACACCCTCTATGGTGTCTTGAGTGCAAAATAAAATGGCCCTATTGGTTATACCTTTGCCTTGAGCCCATTTTGTTCCTCTCAAAAGATATGAATGCTTCACACCATCATGTGACCGTCTCGATCCATCGACCACTTCTTCACTTGCCCTTCACCGTGCATCGGTCCATCAGCGCCTAGTCTTGCCCGAGCTTCACCATCGCATGGTCCTTCACTCCCAAGCCTTGACTAGCCCTTCACCTTCAACACCGGTCTATGGAGCCAAGCATCGTCTTGATCTTCATCTTTGATCACATGACACGTGTCATGCTTCGTATACAATATGCTCATCATGTGGACAACCTTTCTCTAAATCAACCACTTAGATAAATAAGGTTAGTTCTAGATTTCATCAATTAGCCAAAACCAAACTAGAGACTTTCAATCTCGCGCACACACACACCCCCCCGGAGCTCTCGCGGAGGGGCCTCGCCGCCTCTCCCATGCCCAAGCCCGCGCGACCGCACGATCAGCGTGGATCTGAGGACCAGGCTTGGGTCGTCGCCGCTGCCGGTGGAGAGTGAGACGGAGACGGACACGGAGAGTGAGACGGAGACGGACACGGCCGCGGCCGCGTCGTCGTCCGCGGGGAGTGGGATGCGGTGGAAGGTTGGGTTGGTGAAGACGGCAGCGACGAGGACGACGGTGGACGCGGCGTACAATGGGCTCGCCACGGCGCAGATTGAGTCGCGACGCAAGGTGAAGGAGAAGGACCGGTGGTGACTCGAACGACTGCGGGAGCTGGCTCTGGCCTGGCCAGAGAAGAACGCCCGATTTGGGCATTCTCCCATAGCCTAGCTAAGGTTGTACGGTTGGCTCCAGTTAGCCAGGCCAGATCTCTTGGCCAGGCAACCAAACAACTGGTTTTAGGCCTCCAGTAAGCCTGGTTGGGGTTAGCCACCCAACCAAACACACCCTATGAGTACCAGTAGGGCGCCGTCTCGCCATCCCATCCATGAACCTCGCCGCGCTCATGTCCAGCCGCAACACTCTCGTCGTTCCATCCATCAGCCGCAACACCGTGGGCACTAGCACGACCGACAAGGCTTACGGTGTGCGCCGTGTCTGTGCCAGGTCCCCTTGGGTATGTTTGCTGCTTGGCCGGGAGGGTGGCCCGAGCCCCTCGGCTGCAACAGCATGTGTTTGGCGTCTTGGGCCCACTCGCGAGCCAGGCTCCCATGGTGCAAAAAATGTTCTCTCTCATGGCCCTGAAAAAATGATGCCCCCCTTCGTTTCTCTGGAGCCAGGCCCGTGAAGCACTCACGCGGCCGGATGGGAGCAAGCGGGTCACCTCCTGTCACCTTCCTCTCGTCTCACCTCCTTCTATTCCACCTGACCCCCTTCATGGCACCGCCGACCTCCACCTCTCGTCTCACCTCCACCGCTGGAGTCAAGCGCCACCCTCCCGGACCTCCAGCAAATGGAGAAACCGAGGCCCGGGCCAGGTCTCGCCGGCGGCAGGACGAGGCTGCGACACCGCCGCCATGGAGGATGGGGCACGCCGATCTGGATCCGGATCCGCCGGGGCCACCATCGGAGCGAGGCGGTCTGCGTCGCCGCCTGGAGCCCCGCGCGCGCGGGTCAAAGGCGCTCCGCCGCCGGCATGGGCGAAGCCACGTTGGGCGGCCTGGGTGCCCAGGCACCCCCCGGATTCCTAAAATTTCTTAGAGATGAACAAATTTTGGCCCTTTAGGCACCCCCACAGCCCAATAGGAGGCACCCCCACCAGACCTTGAAGCCCACGACGCCACTTATTCAGCCCACGACGCATCAGCTGCCCAACTCTTTTTCTCCTCACGACGACTTCGCGAGACGCGCCGTATACGCCGACGCAGCGACGCATCGACTGCCTGCCCTTCCTCCCGAGTCGCGACGCCGACGCCGGAGCGAGCCGCGCCCACGAAGACGGGATCGCACGAAGACGAAGCCGCTGCCCACGAAGACGCATCGGCTGCGCGTGCGACGATCGTGGCTGCTGCTGCCTCGCCGGTGTTCGACTTCGACGATCGACGTTCATCGATCATCTCGCCGATCTCGTCCTCGTCGGCGTCAAAGACTCAAAGAGCCGCTGCACGCTGCTCGACTAACTAGAGTGAGTGTTCGTCCTCAAGGATCATCTCGCCGATCTCGTCCTCAATTAATTTTTTCTCTTTTGTGAACTGCAATTTATTTATACAAATTAATGAATTATAGGTAGCCATGGAGAGGTTTTATAAACCTAAACGGAAAGCTCAAGATATGATCGATGGTAACGGAACTTCATGTCCTAAGAGATCAATTGGGATGAGGAGATTAAATATGATCCCGGATTGAGGAAAGAAATTGATGCTTACCATCCTAACCACGAGAAAAGGTGAGAAGAAAATACTTGGAGAATGGACCTTGTCAGCCTCGCACATTTGATTTTCCTATTACACAACTTGGGGGAAAGAGAAACCTAGAAGATTTAATCCAGAATGGTTTGATGAGTTCTCTTGGCTTGAATACAGTAAGGAAAAGGATAGAGCATATTGCTTTTATTGTTTCTTGTTTAGAGAAAATAAAGATCCAGGATATGATGCATTTGTTGTCAACGGTTGGAATGGGTATCATAGGAAAGAAAGGCTAAGATCACATGTTGGTGAGGTTGGTGGTTTACACTATAATGCAATGAAGAAATGTGATGCTTTGAGAAATAGAAAGCAACACATAGATGTTGCTTATAATCGATAAGTGAAGTTGCTAAGAAGGCCTATTTTATTCGGTTGAATGGTTCCATTGATACAGCTAGAGTATTGTTGAAGCAAGGATTGCCTTTTCGTGGCCATGATGAGTCAAAAGAATCCTACAATAGAGGGAATTTTAAGGAGTTCTATGATTGCTTAGCGAGAACATGATCCAATTTTACACAAAGCCGTGACTACAAATGCTGCAAAGAATAGTTGTTTGTATGCTCCATTTGGATCAAGACATTGTAAATGCCATTGGATGTCCGAAATCAACTAAACTCCATTTGGATGATCTTAGAACAAATGGTTGGGAAAAGTTATTAGATGATGTGAATCAGTTTTGTGACTTGTATGAAATTGATATGATGGAAATGGAAAGTACATATGTTGATCCCGGACAACCTAGGAAAAAATCAGGAATTACAAACAAGCATCACTATGCAAAGGGATTGCTTTAATGATGTTATTGATTGGTTGGTTCAAGAGCTTGATAGCCGTTTTAGTGAGACAACCACTCAATTGCTTGTTTGCTCAGCCGCTTTCAACCCAAGAGACTCATTTCATGCTTTCGATGGAGAGACTTTGATGAGCTTAGCAAAACTATATCCTGATGATTTCAACAATGATGATCTGAGGGACCTTAGACATGACCTTCGCCTTTACATTGGTGATGTGAGAGAAGACAACGAATTCTCCAACATAAACACTATTGCTGAGCTATCTCAAAAGATGGTACAGACAGGAAAACATCAAGTGTATAAATTGGTCTATTGACTTTTGAAGCTTGTGCTAGTATTGGCTGTCGCTACAGCAACAGTTGAGAGATGTTTTTCGGGCATGAAGATTGTAAAAACAAGCTTGGCTAATCGTATGGGTGATCAACAATTGAGTCATAGACTTATTTGCTATGTAGAGAAAGAGGAAATGAAAAAAGTTAGCAATGAGGCTGTGGTTCATCGTTTCATGACCATGGAAGGAAAAGGGCGCAAATATGATCTCTAAGAGGTAACACAAATGCAATGCACCTACTTTCGATTGATAATTGTACATTTCTTTTTTGCTAAATGATTGACCTATTTGTTCTCTTTTTTTAGGATCCATCACATATTTTGTTATAAGGGACATCTTTGTGCACCACAGTCATCAATGTCGTATTTTTTTATTAATAGTGAGTATTATTGTCCATTCCCCTACTAGTTTACTAATATTTTTACGAAAGTCACTTTGCCATTACTGAAAGTTTAATTTTGATGTTAAAAATTGTGTGTTAGCTATACTATTTGCTTGAACATCACAAAAGACATTATAGTCTTGATAAAGTTAGGCACCCCCCACCCATTTGCTCTAGCTTCGCCACTGGCCGCCGGTCCGCAGCCGCGCCAGGATGAACACGAGACGGTGAGACGGAGGAGCGCCTCGTAGAGCTTGAAGGGGACGACGACGCCGAGGCAGAGCGTGAGCCAGAAGGGCGTGTAGAGCAGGAAGAAGGCCTCCCCCCAGCGCTTGCTCCGGTCCGCCGCCAGCCACGCGCTCCTCCTCCCCGCGCCCCCGCCGCCGGCCGGCTTCGCCCCCGGCCACCGCGCAGCTGCAAGAGAGAGGATAGGAGAGGAGAACCCGGTAAGATAAAAGGAGGGCCACCGGGAAGCAAGCAAGCGTGGGGACGCACCTGCCATTGGCGGGCTGGTTCTGCTTCCACTACCCTCCCGCTGGAGTTCAGGCGCCGGCCGAGGGAGGGATCGAATCGGAGCCGCCGGTAAGCGAGAAGGCGATGCCGCTGAGGTTGGGACGAAGAAGAAAGAGGTGGTAAGACTACCCAGGCATGAGTGGAGAGTAGGCATAGCCATTTGGGCCTGTAAACAAACACAATCTCTATTGGGCCTATCTCATTTGGTGCTTGCCACCAAACAAGGAGTCTTGCACCGGGCGGACCTGGCTCTGGCTGGCCTGGGCCTGGCTGATGGACCAGGCTCCCTAGGTGCAGCATACCAAACACACCCCTCGTGTCCGTGCCGGGCCTCTCCTGCGCCGAAGTACGAACGAGACACAGGTGCCACAGTGTGCGCAGGGTGCCTGGGCGGCCCCAGGCCGTCGGCTTTTGCACCGTGTCCGCTTCCCCGGCGCGTTTAATCCAACGACTGAACACGAGCACGACCGCCCGGCCGCCGAGTCCCGGCCACAAACCGCAACGCAACGTCACTTTTCCTGTGCTCTGTGCATCGGCGGCCCTCTCGGAGCCAGGCCTCTCGGAGCCAGGCCCAGGCCTGAGTCCAGTGTCCAGCATCGCATCGTGTTCGTGTCCATCGATCGTTTGTGCATGTGCAGACTCCGCTGACACGCGCACTCCCCGTTGTTCCTCGAGCTCATGGCATCGTGATCGTGTGCCAGTCCATTGATCAGTCATCAGTGTCTCGTCACGCTAGATTTTTTAGATTTTATCCGCTCTAGTCATGTCGTATCATCACCATAAAAGCTACTCAGAGTAGGCCAGGTGGTGACCTACTTCCGCTAGCTCACTCAGAATAGCAAGTACCGCCACGCCTACGCCCGCGTACGCACGCACGCACGCGCCTGAACTCCTCCAATGGCCGCCGCCTCCACTCTCCTCTCGCTCTCCCTCGCCCTCTTGCTCCACCTCCACGCCGCGCCCGCGACCGCGAGCTCGGTGCGCGTGGCAGGGGACGCGCCGGCGCCGCAGCTTTCGCGGGCGGAGCTGGCGGCCATCTTCCGGGTGATGGCGGACCTCCTGGGCGACCCGGCGTGGGCGCGGCTCCACCCGCGCCCCTGCACGGACACGCCGTGGCCGGGGCTGCAGTGCGAGGTGGCGCCCGACGACGCGCGCGTGCTCCGCGCCACGCGCCTCCACTTCGGCCCCGACGTCGCCACCCCGCCCTGCAGGCCCGGGGCCAGGCTCGACGCCGCCTCGCTGCGCGGCCTGCCGCACCTTCGCACGCTCTCCATCTTCGGCTGCTTCGCCGGCGGCGCCGCCGACGACGACGTTGGGCTGCCGCCCGCGCTGTTCGCGGACGCGGCGGCGGCGTCCTCGCTGGAGCAGATCGTGCTCAAGAACAACCCCGGCCTCAGGGGGCCCATTCCGGCCACGTTGGGCGGCCTGCGGAGCCTGCGCGTGCTCAGCCTCTCGCAGAACGGATTCCGTGGCGGGATCCCCCGGAAGCTCGGCGGCCTTGCCGCGCTGCAGCAGCTCGACCTCAGCTACAACACCATCACCGGCGAGGTGCCTGTACCGACGAGCCAAGTCGACATGCATTTCTCCATGTCGTTACGTACTTACGTGTCAATTGTCATCATCATCATGCAACTAAACTTACACTTGCATTGCAGATACCCGAGGAGATTGGTGGGATGGCGAGCCTGACCATCCTTGACCTGAGCTGGAACAGCATCGACGGCGGCGTGCCGGCGGCGCTGGGCAAGCTGCAGAGGCTGCAGAAGGCGGACCTGAGCTACAACCGCCTCGCCGGCCGCGTGCCGCCGGAGCTGGGGTCGCTGCGGGAGCTAATGTTCCTGGACCTGAGCCACAACAGCCTCGCCGGCCCGCTGCCGAGCTCGTTGGCCGGCCTGTCCAGGCTGCAGTACCTGCTGCTGCAGGACAACCCGCTCGGCACGGCGGTGCCGGCGGTGGTCGGGTCGCTGCGGCGGCTGCAGGTGCTGGGCCTGTCCGGGTGCGACCTGACGGGGCCCATCCCGCGGGGCGCGTTCGCGGCGCTCGCCAGCCTCACGGCGCTGTCGTTGGACCGGAACCGCCTGGACGGGCCGATCCCGGCGAGCCTCGCCGCGCTGCCGCACCTGGGCCAGCTCAACCTCAGCCAGAACCGGCTAGCCGGGGAAATTGCGCTGCCCGGGGAGTTCATCGCGCGGCTCGGTAAGCGCCTCGACGTGCGCGGCAACGACGAGCTATGTGTCGGCAGGGTCCTACAGGGGAGCGGCTATCTTGGGGCGCCGCCGTGCGTGGACAGGCGCAACGGCGACGAATCACCGGAGAGATCAGGTGCTGCTGTGGCGGCGGCTGGCAGTGGGCGACGACGTGGCTACGGTTACGGTGGCCTACTGGTCGGCGTATCATCTTCTTTTGTTGTATCTCGTGCTCTTGTTCTACTAATTGTGATGTGATGTTTCTGTAACTGCGGTCGCTTTCTCTGCGTGATTCTATGCCCATAACAGTAACCAACGTTAAGTTTTTGACCGACTAGCCATGTATTATTAGAGTGTAACATCCCAGACCGGTAAAGGCCCAACGAAATACCATCCATAATTATTACATAAAAGTTCTCAAACACACCCCAAATGTTTTTAGAAACATAGTGCCATGTCCTTCATCATACTCCACAAAAGAAAGGGATGCGACAACTGGAATGATCGTGCCCACGATCTACTCATCTCCGACGGCAGGATGGAGACAGGTCGGGCAATAGCCATAGAACATTTCTCCATCTGCAACAACAATTGGGAATTGCACCCTGAGTACATTGTACTCAGCAAGACTTAACCATCTAAAAGAAAATAAAGACACTTTGGTGGATGCCAGGGTGTATGTGGGTTTGCTGACTCATTTATTTGCCAAAAGATGAGCTTTTAAATCTTCAATTAGTGATAAAGAACTCTCTAGCTTATCATGTTAAGTAGTTACCTACCATACTAGATTAGCATCCTGCACTAGTCATCATTTTAGTAGAAGCAAACAATCTATTAATCCACACCGCATTGATTGAATATTCATTAAACCATCATATGGAGAATATAACCAACTCGCATTTCAAATCTTATTTGCGGCACCGTAACTGCTCAGTCAAGTTAGTCACTATCCAGGACCGATGGCGATTATAATCGATTGCAAACCAGCTGGCGAATATTCCATCACACAAACCACACTCACTGGCCAGAGTGAGTGACGGTCACCATTGATCTACTCGGGAAACACGGGATCAACAACTCACCACCACGACCAAGGAAACTCCCGGCTGCCAACAGGTAAGCGTGCCCATCAAATGATATCGTCCCATCTTAAAGACTCACGACCCGGGCCCTTGTTTACTCACCACCCATCGCCAGCGTGGATACCTGGAAGTTGAAACCCGGCCCAAGTAGAATGCAAGGCTTCGCGGTTGGGCACTACACGCCCTTCCAGCTATATGTGAGGCACTGTTCAAAATGATCCGAGGACGCTCGTGTGCCATGATATATTAGAGGTGATTTCATCATGGCCACATGGTTATGTTCTACAACCTACCAATATCATCATCAATCCAGGGGTAGTAGCACCTACCATTCGCGAGTGATGGTCGATCACTCGGCTTCTACCGACTAGTTAGCAACTAAGCATTATCGAAACCTCAACCTAATAATAGGATAGTTATGGTAGCAGGATAGTCCTAGTGCATCTCTATGGTTCTATATCAACTCCTATAACGTAATGCAGCATAATAAGTAAAGGACTCAAATTTAAAACATTGCATAAATATAGGAGGATGCACCGGGGCTTGCCTTTGACAAACGAGCTGGGCACGTGGTTAGGACAGTCAGGAAGTTCAGCTTCTGGAAGCTCCTCCTCGGCTACCTCCTGCAGCTCGGGCTCCTGAGGCTCCTCCACGTCCTGCTCCTCGTGCTGCGGGTTGTTGCCTAGCGATCCTGTATGGTGCAATGCCGAAAGTAAATACAAGTGTTGCTGTAGGAATGATGTAATGATGCCATGATCAATTATATAACAGCAATATATCAAATTCCAAGCTAGACATGCAATTCTTTATGCAAACAAGCACGATAACCCGCTAAAAAGAGCCTAAGCTATAACAGCAAGTCCTATCTGGTCAGCACAGAAAATTCTATAGAAAATTACAGTAGCTAAAACATGTCCGAAGTAGTCTACCACGTAAATTTCACCTTAAAACAGTAAGTACTTTATCCTACACAAAATTCACAAGTCAGCACTAAACAGGGCTCCTGAAAATACTTTGTACTACCAAAGTATTCCAAACCAAAAACCAGTGACATGTAGGCCTAAAGCATGAACTAAATACAAGGCATGTCAAGTTTCATAAGCATTGGGCAAGGCATGAATTAATTATGAATTATTTAGACATGGTGACAATCATGGTGCTTGAACTACAACTCTAAAGTTTACCTCATAACAGGACCATGTAAGAGCTCATACAGATAAAGCATATCAAAACTAGCCTAACAAAGCAAGTCTCACATTTTTCTGAGCAATAGGTGATTTACTATGAATTTCTAAAGATAAAAGCCATTTCAAGAAATTAATTAAAAGTTAACAGTAAAGTATGCCAAAAGTCACATTTCATAATTTCTACAGAATCTACTGCTCATAAGAAAAATAACCCAATTTGAATCACCCCAATTGGACTCAAAATGAATGAGATATGAATTTTGGAAGATTAAAACTAAATCTGGGAAATCCATTTTCTTTTTCTGAAAAATCGACCTAAAACGCTAGGTACACCCCGAGTGTACCCAGACTCGGGCAGAAACTGCTACGCGCACCCGGCCACGTGCACACACGGCCGGACCTGCAGGTGGGACCCGAGGTCCCACTGGGCCCACCTGTCGGTCTCCCCCATGGCCGGAGCACGACGACCGGCGGCGACTCTCGCCGGCGGTGGCGCTCGAGCGCGGCCGAGGGCGGCAAATGCCTCAGCGCACCGTTGCGCATCCGTCGGACTAAAGAACGCGGCCTCCCGCGGCCGGAAACTATGGCGATGACGGTCGCCGGCGGGCGGTGGCGGCACGCGACGGCGAGCGGCGCACCGAGACCACGCCGGGCTCTATCTCCAAGCCTACGCGCTTCGCCTCGACTCGCTAACCGAGCTACGACCAAGAACTAAGGGAAAAGAGGGACGGTGCCGTAGCTTGCCCTCGCCGGAGCGGGCATGGCGAGCTCGCCGGCGCAGCGCGCACACGGCGCTGGGCGGCGCAGAGCTCTACTTCGACCCATCCTAGAGCTACGCCGCTTGCATGCGGCTCCCCAGAGCGCAATAAGATGCGACAAGATGCGTAGAAGCGGTGGCAATGGCTCGCCGGAGCCCCCATGGCGGCGGCGGCCATGCTCGCGAGGAAGGAGGCCAATGCGGCCCGTACCTCGGTCGAAACGGACGACGCGAAGGAGGAATGTGACGAAGCTGAGGGCGGCGCACACGATGCTGCCCTCAGTTTCGTGTTTTACCGGTGGAAATGGGCTCTAGGCGGCGGCGAGGTGGTCGGCGGCCATGGCGGTCGGAGGAGGAAGAAGAGAGGGGAAGGAGGGGAGTGAGCGGGCGACAGGAGGAGTGAATGAGGACGGGACGGCCTGACGCCTTTCCCGTTTCGGCAGGCGGACGCGTGAGCGGGCGGGCAAGGCAGGCGGCGCACGCCGCGTGTTGCGGGCGACTCCGACGTACGGCCGCTGCCGTGCGGGCCCGAGGCGCGGAGGGAGCGCCAGCGAGGCGTCGACGCGGCCCTGTGGCCCGTCCTGTGGCGCGCCGCAGCAGATCCGGCGGCCACACCGCGGCCGCGGGTGTGCGCCGGCGTACGGACGCCGCGTGGCGTCCGCCGGGCGCGACACCGTCGCCGCGAGGAAGACGATGAGGGGGAGGGGGACGCTGACGGGTGGGTCCCACCCCCCCCGTCCACTTCAAACTGGAAATTTAAACCCCTCCTAACTCAAAAACTATTTCGAATTAGAGAAAACTTCCAACATGAAAGTTTCTCAAAATTTCAATATGAAAAACTTTCCCAACTACAACTTTTGCTAATTCGGCCTGATTTGGGAGATTCAAAAGTCAGTTTGAAAAAGACTTTTAAAACTAATATTTTTAAAACTCCTTTTGTACTGTTTGGTTCAAAATGAAGCCCTAAAACACATTTTCATAAATTGGTCTCAAAAGGAAAGTTTCTTGAAATATTTTTCTGCATAAATCATCCCAAAGCACCAAAGTCAAATAAGCAACCTATCTAGCACTTTGGAATAGCTTTGCTTGCACACTTTAAGCCAATAATCACCTTAAGCATAAATTAATGGTAACTAATCAAACCAAAACATTCCCTAGGCTAACATTCACATGATGATGTGCTTATGCAAATGATGACATGATTAGAGTAGTTTAATTAGTGCTTAACACTGGAGGTGTTACAGCGCTGCCCGGGGAGTGTGTGGAGTGGCTCGGCAGGCGACTCGACATGCGGGGCAACGAGGAGCTGTGCATTGGCAGGGGCCTGAAGGGGAGCAACTATTTGGGGGCACCGCCGTGCGAGGATTGGTACAACGACGATGGATCATCGGAGAGATCAAGTGCGGCAACAGTGGTCGGTGGCGGGTGACGACGGGGTTATAGTTACGCGGCCATCGGTCTATTCGACGGGTCAACGTGTCATCTTTTTTTGTCGTGTTTGGTGCTCGTGTTCTACTGGTTATGATGTGTGATGTGTAATTCCAATCGGTTTCTCTGGGTGATTCACTGATTCTGTGTGCATAACGGCTAATCGACACGTTTTTTGGGTACCGTTTTCCGGCTTCGAGCTCCAGGCACCTTGTTCAGCCGGTGCCCTTCTCGTTGCCACGGCCCACCCGTCTCCAGCTCAAAATAAAAGTTAATTTTAGTTTCTTGAAATAAAAGTTTACTAAAGTTAAACATTTTTTTCCAAAAAATTCTAGCATCTTCAATGCTAATTCTAGAAAATGCACTATGATAATGTATTCCAAATATTTCAGTAATTTAGTGAAAGGAATTTGATGTTATAGATGCTGGTGTCTTTTTTAAACTAGACTAAAAGTAGAAAATTAATCTGGGAAAAACTGTGACTTCGAATGTACAAATGAGGGAATAAATACTTAGTAATTTTAAATTGTGATCATCTTGTGATTTCAAACTATTTACATTAATGTTTAGAAGTTTTTTTTTTGGCTAAATGTGGTGTGTGTGTGGAATGAGATGGTATTTAAAGTCCTACTAGGAGGACAAGGGGCGACTCCATTGCCACGTCAACAATTTGTCTGCCTTCCATCCTCTACCCTTAGACCAGACCATCGTAGAATGGAGGGTTCAGAGCATTTGAGCATGCCTCTTTGCATGGAGTCATGCAAATGACGGTGGAGAGAGGAGAGGTCGGTCAACCACTCCCCTCCTAGAAGTATGGTCCACATGTTATGTTTTGGATGCTTGGAAGATGGTTGTTGCATCGGTTTTCTTACTTGTGGGCCTATTAATCCATGTGACTTGATCTTGAGCATGCTTCTCCTAGACCATGGCTAGCTTGGGAGCTTAGTGGACCCAAGAGGTCAGTCAACCTCCATATGGGGTTTTCATTGGCTCTTTATGTTTCATTTAGCTTACACCCGCATTGGACATGTGGAACTAGTTACTAGATAGAATATGCTTATGCAATACTTATTTTCCTTCTATCTTGAATCTGTTGACGGTGTCTTGGGTATAAGAAATGAGGATATTTTCAACGTCAAACAACAACATTATGTGTTTCATGCAGGATCGATCGTTAAGAGAGGACCGTCAAGCTTATGTCAGATGATGACCAACACCACCACCACAAGATGAAAGCCTATTCACGAGAGTGCTATGCCTCTCCCAACTCATCACTGCCACCGCCGCAAGTGAGTCCTCATGTCCCTGATTAGCACCATAAGAGGAAGCCTCATCATGTACCATCTACATTAACTGATGTCATTGAGGATCAAGATGAGGACACAAATTCAGTTCTGATAAGGAGAATCTTGAGCTTTATGAGGACACAAATTCAGTTCTGTGCGCGACCCATCAAATGGATGCACTCATCTTTGACTCTAAGGGACAAGTTGTAGATCATAGGGATCATAATGGTAATCGTGATCGTCCTAGCTGTTTTGCTAGCCCTTGTCTACTATGCAGTGTGTGCAGGTCTCGGAAACCATTCTGTTTACATAATGGCTATCCGTTCGATTGTGACACATGATTTTTACTGGCACTAGTGTTTTGCGCGCGCCCATGCGCGCGAGTGCTGGCCGAACCTGGTATTCTAAGCTAAACATTGTAGAATAGGCCACAGTAATACACAGCATCTGGATATAGAGCATGAGTATAGATCACTCCAAGTCTTGAAGTCGGCGGAGGATGCCATCTGGATACGAAAGCCGCTGCGAGGATGCCACGCCACAAAAAAGTCGGCAGAAGTCTCCTATGGACGGCAGATGTCAGTGCGCCAGCCCAACCAAAAGTTTGGGTGTTGCTTACTGTCCCTGGAAACAAAAATGGATTTCTTTGAAATCAACGAATTGACCAATGGCCAGAACAAGCAGGCCTGCAGTATACGGGGCATACCTGATCTAGCCACTCTCCTGAGCGGCAGACAGCTCCACAGAGGAGCCGTCATCTTCAGCAACTTCTTTCTTATCAGCCGTAACACTATTAGGAAGGTAAGTGGCATGGATTACAACCACAGAGAGAGCAATTTAGGTTTGTCTGCACAGAGATATTACAGGAGCCTGATGTTTTGCATACCCTGGGCCTGAAATGGCTGCAGCAGCTGTCTTACTGTCAGGATCTTCTTGTAGAATCTTACGGCAACCAAGAAGGATGCTTCTTGCTCTTCTTGTATAAGTCGCTGTGGGTAAGAAACAGTTAAACATAGGTGAAAAGACACATGGTACATGCACTTGAGAGGCACAGAACAAATACACTACCTTCTCGGATGCTTCTTCGTCAGTGGTGTTTCAAGATCAGCAAGACCGGGTGGTGGAGTCTGTAGAAAGTAAAGAATATGAGCACTGTAGGCAGAGAACTGAGAAGATGTAGTTCCTTTAACAAGCCAGCTATCTGTGACTAAACAATGCGAGTAAACACATGGCTGACAGGCTGCCCAAAAGCAATAATTCCAAGGCTTTGTCAGTAGCTGCCGCCGCGCCAGGAGGGCTGCCGCGACCCTGCCACGGCCGCCACGCCGAGGGCGCCTCTCGGACCTGCGCTGCCGCCGCGCCAGGAGTCCTGCCTCGACCCGCGCCGCCGCCGGGCCAGCCCAATCCAGCGGCGCGAGGAGGAGAGGAGCGTGGAGGAGGAGGCTGGCGCCGCCGCGTCGAGTAGCTGTGGAGGCGGAGCGGCGTCGGAGGCGGAGGCGGGTGCCGCGCTGGGGACGCGCCGCCGCGCAGGGCGCCTGCCCTTGCCGCCACCGCGAGAGAGAGGAGGGAGAGGGAGGAGGCGCGGACGCGCCGCCGCCGCACCGGCCGCTGCGCTCGCTTGCGCGCTCGCCCGCGCCGCCGCCGCGCCGCCCGGCCACGCAGAGGGAGAGAGGAGGGAGAGGGAGGAGCGGGGCGTGGGCGGGAGAGGGAGGGCGGGGGTTTGGGCTAGGGTTGGGGATGTTATATATATGACGCAGAGGAGGCAGCTGAACCGTTGGATCGAGGATCTGACGGCCACAAACATTTAGGGTGACGTGGACACGCTGTGGTGGCTTCTTGGCCACAAGCAGTTTTGTCTTTTAATGTCGCCCAATGCTATTTGGCTGGTGCCATTCTCATTGGTATGACCCTTCCTCGAAGTACCAAGGCGGCGGCCATACTCACCTCATTAGTTACTTAATTTTGTTCTAAGTTCCTTGAAATGAACTTCTGTTCAAGGTAAGCATCATTATGTTTGACCAAACCTTTTGAAAATAAAACCTAAATATATTTTACATGAAAATGTATGACATGATTGAGCAAATTGTTTTTATTTGGTATCATGATTATTAGTACATTTTGATATACATACTTAGTTAGATTTGGAAATTGTTGATTCCTTAAAATTTTAAATATATTTATTTTAGGACGCAGGAGTATTTAATTTCAAGTATTCAAGTCCTAGGTTGGAATAAATATTCAAGTCCTTGTGACATGGGTGCCGTGCCGGAGATGGTGGGCCGGCATCCTCCGCGGGCTCACAAGTCATCTTGCCTCTTCTGGCCTTCTGGGTGCCTGTTCAGATTTTTTTTTTTTTTTTTTTTTGCAAATAAAAAAAAATGCTAATGATAAACCTCTGCTCCCTCCGACTCTAACCCCTCTCGGCTGTCGCTCTCGGAAGCTTCCCCTCTGCCTGTGCCCGCCGCCGTGTCCCGGTCTGTTTACCCTCGCCGGCTCGCCGCCGCCGCATCCACTCCTGCACCGCCGCCGCCCACATTCCTCCGAGCTCACCTTCTCTTCGCATTACAGCACCGTAAATCCAGTATCCACACCTAGGCCGTAGCCGCAGCCCACAATGGCGGCCGCCTCGTCGTTCCGTGGCACGGCTTTCGCCGTCACATGCCCCACAGCGCGGGCGGGATCCTCTGGCCCTAGATCTGCCTGATGCACGGCCGGTGCGCTTGAAGGTTTGCTGACATTGGGGGCGGGTTCCCGTTTCCTCAGCGCCAGGGGTGCTTACTCGTAGCTGCGGCGGGGCGGACAGTTCCGGTGCGATGCGTTCCTCATTCCTCGTCTTTCAGTTCTAATAACTTGGTGTATATCACAGGTGTACTGAACTGTATTTTTCGTGTGCAGGGGAGCGTGGGTTCGCAGAGTGCGGTGGCGTCCAAATCCAGCTGACAAGACCGTAAGAACTTAATGTAAGTCCATATCCGTATGCGTGTGTTCGAAATTGATGCTTCAGGATGCATACAGAACAAAAAAAATGGTACTTCATCCTGTGGGATTAAAGAAGAAAATACTGCTTAATTATCTTTTTTTTCTCTTTACAATATTTGATATCAGTATAACTTTGATGAAAGTTCAGATAAGGGAATAGAATAACACATTAGAATATGTTTTCTGTATTTCTACCATAGTGACTAACTCAAGTTGATGAAAGTGAAACTACCAAAATCTGAAGACAAGTGGAATAGAATAACTAATTAGAGGCGACTAACATAGTTCATGAAACTTCATCTGAATCCAATTAAGGTTGTGGAGATCATGTGGCTACTCTTGTGAAGGTAGAAGTGACTGTTGATAGAGTAAAAACTAGAAATTAATGAATTAATGATCTCACACTGTATCAATTCATAATCCTGTCATATTATCTTGGATGCTGTCAGGTATCTCTGAATTTAATCCTTTGCAGACTGTACACATAGTTCCATCATAATGAAGTATCATAAATAGGATTTGCCGTGGTGCATTGACTTCCACTCAAGATCTGAATAACAATTTTGGGCTGCATGTCTTTTGTGTTATATCATCATCTTTGTTTGAATGTGCATATATCTCATTAGCTACTTCATACCTGTTTAGCTGTCTCAAGTTTTCTCCCACTTTGATTATGGGTTTATTATTTTGATAATGATAAATCGTGAATTTCTTGTTATACTAAAAAAAAATACAGAAATGTGCAGCAGGTCGATGTCCCCAAAGAGCATCCCTGTTCTTTTGCCCTTAACCATCTGGTTAATTACATCTGTCTCCTGAATATAAATCATGTAGCTAACACCACTCTACTTGTTCCCTCTTTCTCTCCCCTTTGCAAATTCACACTATTTTGGGCCTCATCAGTCATAGCTTGTTGTCACAGTGCAGATTTCAGCATGGTTTCCAAGATTCAGCTCCTGTCCTCTGTCATCGCCATTTTAGCTTTTGCCTCACATCTTCACCCTTGTGCGTCCATTGAGTTTCGCCATGAGCTCTCTGGCTGGACCACTGGCATAGCTACGTGGTATGGTGATGCAAATGGCGCTGGAAGTGAAGGTAATAGCTACATAATATTTGTCTCAACAGTCACCATATAATAGCTCGTCTCAAACTGGTTGCCTTGAATAGTTAATTTCCAATGCATGCATATCTCAGTTACACCTTTTGTAGGTGGTGCATGTGGGTACCAATATGCTGTTGACCAACCACCGTTCTCATCCTTGATTGCTGCCGGCAGCCCTTTCATCTACGACTCTGGCAACGGATGTGGCTCTTGCTATCAGGTGCGTGTACCTCTCTGCGGTTGAGGCTATCGCATGCATTCATGGCTGCTACTTGACATTTAGAAATGCTGATTGATCAGGTGGTATGTTCTAGCAATCAAGCTTGCTCTGGTTACCCGGTGACTGTTGTCATCACCGACCAGGGCCCTGGCGGTGGCCCATGCCTGAGCCAAGCAAGCGATGGCACGTGCCTAAATGAGGGAGCCCACTTTGATATGAGTGGGACTGCATTTGGTGCCATGGCAAAGCCTGGAATGGCTGATCAACTCCGTGCTGCTGGCCTGCTGCAAATCCATTACACTCGGTATGCACACTGTTTCTTCATGCACCAAAATGTATGCTTGCAATTTGCTGCCAACTATCCCATGGATTTTAACTTATTTATTCTGATTTTTGTCATGATGCATATATGGATGTACAGTGTGCAGTGCGAATGGCCTGGAGTTGATGTAACCTTCTCTGTTGACTCTGGCTCAAACCCGAACTATTTGGCTGTGCTCATTGAGTACGAGGACAGCGAAAGTGATCTTTCGGCCGTCGACATCATGCAGAGCTCGGCAGGGCAGTGGGTGCCAATGCAGCATTCGTGGGGTGCGGTTTGGAGGCTCAACTCTGGCTCTGCCCTTCAGGGCCCATTCCACCTCCGCCTGACATTCAGCTCAGGCCGGGTACTCATAGCCAGCAATGCCATACCTGCAGGGTGGAATGCGGGTGTGGCGTACCGGGCAGGCGGAGTGGCGGTGACTAGGGCGAGGCCTAGGAGTGGTGGCGGCCAGATCCACGAGGCTGCTGGAACATTTAGCGGTTTGGTGTATTACCTTCTGATGTTTGTGGTATTGGTGTTGTGAATTCTGATGCAAATGTAGCATTGGTTGTTTTGAGATGCAGATTTAACCATTTAGGATTATCCAGGTTTTTTTGGTTGACATGAGACTATCCAGGGATTTAGATGTGCATTTTGATGTTTTCTTGTAGCTGAGGTCTGAGAGGGTGGAGTGTTGTGATTGTGAAGGTTTTTTGTTGCGATTGAGTTACCAGCATGCAACTGATCAGGTTGGACGAAGTCCTTGTAAATACGCGTTTGGTCAAACTGATTGGGTTGGTTAAGCGTTAAGCAGCAAACTCAATTCCTTTATGGAAGAGATGTCTTCTTTCTAGCTTTTTATTTGATATCCATGCATTTTTTTTTAATGGATCGAATGTCACTAGTCACTGAACTAATGAACAATATATTTTTCTGACAGTATTGAGTTGAAATTTGGTGTTTCATGTTAAAAAGGTTGAGTTTGTATATTGGAAATGTGAGTCTTAAATCAATTGCTTTCAAATACAAAGTGAGAATCCCACTTTTCATGTGAAGAGGTGGGTGCCTGGTAGGGATCTAGATTCTCTCTAGAAACATTTCAAGCCGTTTTGCAAATGTAAGTTTGTTATTGTACAGTGCAGTGCAGGGAGAAACTACATGACTGAAAACAGTCATGATCTCTGTCGTCTAATTCATGAACCACGAGTTTGGCTAACATTTTCAGCTTTGGGCAACTCCAGAACCAGACGGTAGCATGAACAAAGCACTGCTGAATTTCACACCTCGATTTTTTGGCTCCTATGGTAGGTGGCAGAATATTAAGACCATAAGAGGTTGATTTCCTGTAGCAATGTTTTGA
Source organism: Themeda triandra (assembly GCA_018135685.1). Taxonomy (NCBI): domain Eukaryota; kingdom Viridiplantae; phylum Streptophyta; class Magnoliopsida; order Poales; family Poaceae; genus Themeda; species Themeda triandra. The sequence continues at coordinate 126,717 of JAENPR010000992.1, read as the reverse complement.
TTTATTTTTTGTAACATTCAGGGAAGCTCACTAGAAAAACCATGTTCTCGAGTCTTGAATCTACTAGGCGTATCCAACCTACTAAGTATTACCGGTGCTCAAGCAAGCAACGAGAGGAAAAGCCATGATCACACTACATAACCTTGACTTTTGTATGTAACTCAACGAGATTTCTATTCTATATATGTTGCTATTTTTTCCCCGGATATTATTGGAAAATCTGGGGACGTGGCACTTAAGCGAGCGCTTGGTTTGAAAATTGAAATTCTTGCCCTTCGTGAAACGGAAGGAACTAAGCACATAAAGTGAATCATGATTGGGTTTGCATCGCTTGCCAAAGAATTAGAAAGAGAATGATCTAACCGACATGCTGTCTTTTTATTTTCTCTCTTAGCTTACATGTCGTGTAAGCTTAGAGACAACATAAGAGCTATGCGTATCAGTTTATGCTTATGCAGGTGGTGAATCCCTCGATGTTGAATCCAGGTGTGGTGACGTGTTCGCCGTGTGAAGATGACTGATGCTGACCGACCATGATGGCATCATCATAGACCATTTGAGGTGCAATGTGGAGGCTATGTGAGTCAAGGAAGCATAACCTTAGGTAGTACGGAGTACTATCAGTCAGTATCTCCCCAATCCCCGTTTTGGAACGTAAGGAACTTAACCAAATGAAGTGAACTATGATTTTTTTTTTTTTTTTTTTTGAAGAAACAAGTGAACCATGATTGGGTTTGCTTGCTAAGGTAGAACAAGAACAATGTTGCCGACTTGCTGTCCATTCCTCTGAGCTTAACTGTCGTGTGAACAATAGATGCCATTTGTTCTTCCACAAGTAGTCTCTGTTAGCTGTGCTATTCATCGTTTCTTCGCTCCAATTCTCCCTCTCAATTCCGGTGGTGACGTGGCCGCCACGTGGGGATGGCTGATACTTGACTGACAGTGATGGCATCTCTGAATTTTTCCAACAACAGCAAAAGCATAAACCCCGCTTCCTCCTCTCCAATCTCCGGTGCCCGCTCCGCCTCCACGCGCTTCGCCGTCCGCAGCCTCGACCACCGCGGGTTTATTCCATAGCCGCAGCTATCTTCTTCACTCCTCGGTCCGAACCCAACCCTCACTCCCCCAGTGGCTAACCCCAGCCGGCGAGCCCCATCGTCAACGGCAGGCGGCCTCGTCGCTGCAAGCACCGCGTCCCCGGTCGGCTGGAACCCGCAGGCCCAGGTCGTCCACCGCAGGTGCGCTCGGCTTTGCCGGCATTGTGCCGTCTGCGGCGGCGAGAGAGGGGCGTGTGCGTTGCTGCGGTGGGGGAGGGGGACGGCCATCGGCCAGGTCGGTTGCGTGCTCGGATCTCTTGACCGTTGCTTACTACTCTATCTAAAGCCTGTACAGGTTTACTGAATTCCACTCTTCTGCCGTTGTATGCTTTGTGTTGTTGGTGAGCAGAGGAAGACGGATTCACAGAGAGCAGGGTAGTCTCCGAGTCCGGCAGGTAAGAACCCTCAGCTGTCGCCTTATTGGTAGCTTTGTTCAGAGTGGTAACGAAAATTGACACTTCAGGTTCCACTAATGTACTTAGAACAAATGGTCCAGCTGGTTCCTGTTTTCAGAGGAACAAGAGCTCACTCACATTTGTGGGTACTAGTATGCAAGCCTGACCATTATTGGAACAAATTGTGCATTTATCTGATAATGTAAAAGATGCTTGTAGGTGGCAGTTTCAGATCCAAAGCTATGCATAGTTGGCTCTCTAATGGCTTTAGTCTTTGTGGAAGTATGGTTAAAGAAGGTTCGGTTGATTTGAGTTCAGAATGAGGGGGGTGGATGGCAAGTTCTTATCTCAGGTGGTTTGTGACCCAAATGTGCTCAAGGTCGCCGCACCAAAATTTTGCTTCTACTGGAATCCTTGTAGGAAGCCATTGCTTGATGATTCTAGACTAGACCAAGGTTTATGCTAGAAGCACATTATATTTTGACCCATTTGCACGCTAATTTGCACCCTGAACTCAATTGTAGAGTGTGCAAATTTGATGTTCTGCTGGTTGTGTGTTGTGTGAGCATCCAAATTGGATGTTCTGTTTCCTTTTCTGTTATGATCTGTTTAAGTTCATTCAACTAGATTTAAAGTTTTAAAGTGATCAAAAGTACTAGTGTTATCTTATCAACGCAGTACTTTGACTTCCTATGTGAACCTTGTAATTATGTCCATTTATCAGAGACTTGTGACCAAATATATGTCAGATGAGGCTATTATGAATCATGGTCAAAGAATATGCAGAGGTTAAAGTTGTTAAGAAATCAATTGATCATGAGTAGCTAATCTTTGATAAACCATGACCTTAGATTTAGCATTTCGTTGTGTGGGAACAAAGATGGAAATTTCTCAGATTGTTTGTGCTTTTCGATTGACTTTTGATTGCTGCCATATCAGTATATATTTTATGAAAATTCAGGTAAGGATAAAATCGATTGGAGTTGCTACAATATCAGTATATTTTTTTTTGAAAAATTCAGGTAAGGATAAATCTATTGGAGTTAACATAGCCCCTAGAGACTCCTACTAAGTAGGAGATTGAAACTAATGGCCTAAAAAAGGTTTTGCTGCATTCATAATTGCGATTTATCAGATCACTTATGTTTACCGTATTCTATATTTACCATTCTGTACTAGTTCAACTCGGTAACTATTACCTGGAATTACACCTACAAGCATCTTTTATATCAGATGGCCAAAGAGAGCCCCTGCCTGTTCTTATTCTGTCCTTCACTACGTCCTTGTGCAAACTTTCCATCACAACAGAGAAACACTACTCTCTATCACTCTCCGTGCTACTTGTCACAGGGTGTGTTGCATGGCTTCCACGCTCCAGCTGTTGTTTTCCATTGCCATCACAGCTTTTGCCCTTTTCCTCCACCCATGTGCATCCACTGAGTTCCGCCGTGAGCTCTATGGTTGGTCCAATGGCATCGCTACATGGTATGGCGCAGCTGATGGTGCCGGAACTGACGGTAAGTGAAAATAAAAGTCAATGCATCATAGTCACCACACTTAATTACCATGTATTACCTCCACCAAACTGGTGTGCCTTTGTTGTAGGTGGCGCTTGTGGATACCAGAATGCTGTGGACCAGCCACCCTTCTCATCCATGATTGCTGCTGGCTGCTCTTCCATCTACGACTCCGGCAAGGGCTGTGGCTCTTGCTATCAGGTGTGTACACCTCAGAGATTCAGGCATCCTGCTCGTCCATGCCTGCCTTTTTTGACATTTGTAAGATTAATTATCCATCAGGTTGTATGCACTGGCAATGAAGCTTGCTCTGGTAAACCGGTGACTGTCGTCATCACCGACGAGTGCCCTGATTGCCCTTGTCCGGATGATCAGGTCCACTTGGACATGAGCGGGACAGCGTTCGGTGCCTTGGCGAAGCCCGGTCAGGAGAGCCAGCTGCGTGGCGCCGGCGCCATCCAAATCCAGTATACCCGGTATGTCAAGTGCACATGAATATATGCTTCTTCGAAAGAGAATTTTCTACCAATGCTCCGTAACTGCCATGTGCTTTTCAATTGTATAAACGCAAACGCCATGCGATTGTGCAGGGTGCAGTGCGAGTGGCCTGGCGTGGACGCGACCTTCTCGGTGGAGTCGGGCTCCAACCCGAACTACCTGGCCGTGCTGATCGAGTACGAGGACAGCGACAGCGACCTCTACTCCGTGGACATCATGCAGCAGGGGACGGGGCAGTGGGTGCCGATGCAGCAGTCGTGGGGCGCCGTGTGGAAGATCAACTCCGGCTCCGTCCTCCAGGGCCCCTTCAACATCCGCCTCACCTTCAGCTCTGGCAGGGTGCTCGTCGCCAGCAACGCCATCCCTGCCGGGTGGAACGCCGGCGTCGCGTACCGGTCTGGCGGCGTGGCGGTGACGAGGGCCAAACCCAGGAGCGGTGGCTGCCGGCGCTACGCCTATGAGGCTGCCGGAACACTGCACCTTCTCCTGTTGTCAGTTGTTTTATTATTGATGCTGTGAGCTGAGACGCGGATGAATTTTAGTGGCTGTGTGAACGTGCAATTTAGGACTACCTGGATTTGTTACTGCACCGTATTATATTGTGGTCAAACCTGCTGGTCAGCAAATCTTAGAGCATCTCCAAGAGACATTCTAAATTTCACATGCTATATCTTCATTTGGCTAGCCGCTTCATGAAAATTCACTCTGTATAATTTAGCATACTCCAACAGACTAGCCATATCTCATACTCCATATTCTATCAAAGAGGAGAAACTAATGGAATTTTGGAACAACACATGCATAGTACTAGATGTCAGTGTCACAAACATTAAAATAGCAAGGCACACCGGAGAGCCAAATTTAGCTTCCGACTTTCACGGGATAGCATGTCAAATGGAATAGCAATGGCGTTAGCTAGTCTGTTGGAGGCCAAATTTCTTGCATGTTAGTTAAATATAAATATAGCAAGTTGGATCCCGAGTCTGTTGGAGATGCTCTTAAGGCATGGCCAGGGGGGGCGACAGTATCCTCCGCGAGCGTTGATGCCCCCATGAGCGCTTTTGTGAAGATATACATGTTGTGTTGACATGGATTTTGAACTTATTCATGTAAGCACTCTGTCATGTGAATACCTCATACAAACCAGGAAAATAAGATGCTTGGGCTGCGAAATTGAATTGATCCTATAATTTCACATATATTTTCATGTGAAAATGATTAGACCCTATAAAATTCAACTCGCAGCCTTATGATTCCTCGTGCGAGTGCATTTTGCCAAAGTGCATCCTGTTTATGCTACTACTTTTTTTAGAACGCTACTGATTCCGACCATTTTGAACTTCAAACTTCGAACTTCGAAGTCCAAAATGTTCGAAACCTATGGACCGGGTTGGCCCACCAATGAATCCTTCTAGTATCTCCCTATAGTCTATAGACCCGGTCCACATCCCATCGCGCTGCCCGCCACTTCCCTCCTCTCCTCTGCCGGTCCGCCCCTCCCGCCTCGTTCTCTCCGCCGCCGCCGCTGCCGCCTCCATTCCTCCACCAGTCCACCGTCGCCACCCACGCCCAACCAAACCCAACTCCACCTCTTCTGCCTATAAACGCAACCCGCCACCGCTGCGGCCGCCTCTGCGCTCGGAGATCCCAAACCCACCGATCCTCCCAATGGCCACCGCATTCTCGCTGCGCGCTGCGGCCCCGGCCACCGCCCCCTGCGCCGGCCTCCGATCCACCTCCGGTACGCCTCTCTCTATCCGCGGTACCATGTCTTCTCGGGTTCCCTAGCTCCCTACAGGTTTGTGTTCACCTGCTTCTCGTGTGTTCCCTCTGCTGCAGCGGCGCCGGCGAGGGTCGTGCCCGTGGCGGCGGCGCCGGCGGGACGCGGAAGGCTGGTGGCGCGTGCCGCGGTTGCAGTTGCGTGACGTTGCTATTTTGCATTGGTTGCAGCACGCGTTGTCATTTGCTGCTGATGTGCTGAATTGTTTTCTCCTCGTGTGTTCTCCTGTGCAGGCAAAGGCAGATGCGCCGTCGAGCGCCGTGGCCGGCAAGTCCGACGGGTAAGAACGTTTTACTCCTTTGGCTATGGGGGCGTCCATCTGTGGATATATTCTACTACTCGATGATGCTTCAGGATCCACGCAAAACCAATTATTCAGTTTATGTTGGCGTGTTATGCCTTCTCAGTGGGCTATGTTCTGATTTGAACTTGATTAGGACCTGTTGAATTGTTTCTTTGGTGTGGTTACCATGACATAATTTTCTTAGACTTGAAAATCTCAAGTGCAGGGTTACAGCACCTAATACTTGGAGGTCCAGTGGAGTTTTTATTCACTTGCTCTTATTTTCAGCCAATCATCACGGTACAACTATTTTAATTGGTATTCGAGTAAATAGACACGTTGATAGGCTCACCTGGGCAAGCGCCAAGCAGTGCGGTATGGAAGCTGCCATAGCTTAGGTTGGTACTTATATTCTGTGGAGATCTTAGGTGTGCTACTTCTCTTTGACCCTTGCCAGTGCAACCTTTACAAGGCCCTTGCAATAGTTAGATTGAATCATACAAAAAATAATGCAATACTTCCCTAATCCGAACAGGATCAAGTCATTTACATGCCAATTAGTTATTTTCATTTGGTGTTCTATGCTATGTGCACATGTTGAGTTGAAACCTGAAAGCCCGTAATACTCTGTAGTTGCATCACCTCCATGTGACACTACCACTGATTTGTACATGGACTATTTAATTGGGTAGTACCATGGATCCCAACTTGTCTCATCTGAAATCGCCTCACTGTTTGAGTGACATGAGGAAGGGACATGCGTTTGAGATGCTCCACTTTTTACAATTGACATTCTTGTATGTTTGATGATTTTTTGTTAAAGAAAAATGAACGGCAGTAATCCGCCTGTTCTCCCTTCAATCACTACCGCACCCACATGTCCCACCCAGAAAAGGCAAATATGTGAGTAGAGTTAGCAGCAAGGTGTGATTTTGACTTTTGAGCATGGATTTCTAATTTGGCTACAATAATAAATGAATAATCATTGGGCATAGCTATGTCTAGGTTATGTAACTATACGTTGTAAGCTTTATTATGGTACATGAGGCTGTCACCATTGAATTGATTGCTATTTCAGCTAGTTTTTTTTTTTCAACTTTTTTAATAGGTTATCAACCTGAAGTAATTATAGTAGTCAGGAAAATGAGTATTTTGTCCTTGTGCTTTTGCTTTCTTAAATGAATTATTTGGTAAGTAGAATTGGAGACATGATATTCTGTTTTTATTTTAGTTGGTACTTGGCAGCAGCAGCACTGGATGGGGTACCTGTTTTCATGATTTATTATCTAAGAAGTAAAAAAGAACAGATCTTAATAATTTATTTTATGACACTGGGCCACTGGGGTAAACTATACTTACAACACTGCCTCCCATTCAGAAAGATTATTGGGATTTGGGTATTAACTCAAAGTAACTGCAGTTTGTTCATTGCATGGAACTGATTAGTAAACTGTTCTAGGATATATGGTACAAATCACAGGGCATGACAGCTTGTAGGGTTAGCAATATGTTAGAAACAATAATAGTCTTTGGCTAACCATTCCTATGTTCCCTGCAAAAGGAGTTTTTCTCTTTTATTGTATCTATTCTTTTTACTGGAAGTATGTAAGGACTGACGATTCAATGATATTTGGATATCATTGGTTTCTTTGGAAATGTGATTTCCTGTCTGCAAATTCCTAATTTCACTTAATTTCCTTTCAGTCATGAGCTCTTGCTGTATGAAGCTCTTCGCGAGGCATTGATAGAAGAGATGAAATTAGATCCAACAGTGTGCGTGTTTGGTGAAGATGTTGGTCATTACGGTGGTTCTTACAAGGTGACAAAAGGCTTGGCTGATATGTTTGGAGACCTTCGAGTCCTGGATACCCCTATTGCTGAGAACTCATTTACTGGCATGGGAGTTGGAGCGGGAATGAAAGGACTGAGACCTGTTGTTGAAGGCATGAACATGGGATTCCTACTCCTTGCTTACAACCAGATCTCAAACAACTGTGGCATGCTTCACTACACTTCTGGTGGCCAGTTTAAGATCCCACTTGTGATCCGTGGCCCTGGTGGTGTCGGTCGTCAACTTGGAGCAGAGCACTCACAACGCCTGGAATCTTATTTCCAGTCGATCCCAGGCCTGCAAATGGTTGCCTGCTCAACTCCTTACAACGCTAAAGGCCTAATGAAAGCTGCCATCAGGAGTGAGAACCCTGTGGTGCTGTTTGAGCACGTCCTTCTGTACAACTTGAAGGAGAAAATTCCGGACGAGGAATATGTGCTCTGCTTGGAGGAGGCTGAGATGGTGCGGCCTGGGGAGCATGTGACTATACTCACGTACTCGCGTATGAGGTACCACGTGATGCAGGCAGCCAAGACTCTGGTGAACAAAGGGTATGATCCTGAGGTCATTGACATCAGGTCGTTGAAGCCGTTTGATCTGCACACTATTGGCAACTCCATCAAGAAGACCCACCGCGTGCTGATCGTGGAGGAGTGCATGCGCACGGGTGGGATTGGCGCCAGCCTGAGGTCGGCCATCATCGACAATTTCTGGGACTACCTTGACGCCCCCATCATGTGCTTGTCATCTCAGGATGTGCCTACGCCGTATGCTGCGACTTTAGAGGATGCAACCGTTGTGCAGCCTGCCCAGATCGTGGCTGCAGTCGAGCAAATATGCCAATAGATTGTGTCCACGTTTGAGAGATCGTTGCCATCAAAAAGATTGTGTCCTGGTATGTTTGAGAGATCGTTGTTGCCATGAAAAAGCTTTCCGTTTGTTTGTTTTGTGCTATCACTAGCATTCGTTGGAAAAAGTGTAGAATTATAGCTGTTCGTTGGAAACTTGAGGTGTATAGGACTATAGTCGTTCTGTTCTTGCTTTAAGATGTATAACTCAACTATATAGTTGCCCAGAGTCTGATTTTTTATCTGCGCTATACAATGTCAGAGTTTGATGGTTTAAACATCTCATTGTTGACAGAAAGAGTCATTGTACTAACCGGGCAATTGTTGATTTAGTTTTCCCAGAACAAACATTGTATCTAGAATTTGACCACAGCTAGAAAGTGCTTGTACAAACTGGCAAACATGGGTATTACAGTACAAATTAGCGTTCACCATATCAAATGTTCACGATACAACCTTCTCATTCCATTGAAATAACTTGAGCCCATGGATGTTTGTGACCATAATAACTATTAAAAAAAGGGTACTCATCCATCGACTCAACAATGTCCGAGGGCACATGAGTGCAAGAGTGAGCTCCTCATAGAGTTGCAAGTTATACAGGTGATCGCAAAAGGACGAACCATTCTTTTGGTAAAAAGGCAACAAGGGCAGACAAAAAAAAAACTCAGGCCAACAGTGCAATCATTATCATGTTGCACTCAGGCAAAAGTCACCAAAAATGCTACCATACGACTGTGGGGCAGCGAGTCATATCCACAATTGCTCCTTGCGGTACTCTCTCACAATGACGGGTACACTAGTAGGCGGAAGCTGCAACAGGAAACAGCACAATGCATGTTACTGATAAATCCTAAACAAAATAGGAATGAACTAGACATAACCGCAGAAGCCAACAAGTTCAGGATAGCATAGTGGCAAATATCAGTGGGAGATGTAATCAGCAGCCTATGTATAGAGAACAAAAAAAATGTAGGCATCCATGGACCATGTATGGCCATGTATAAATAAATAGATTACAAGGTCAAATTACTGTTGACAAATATCAGATTTTTATAAATTATACAAAAACACAAGTATAGAGGCAAAGAAATACATAATGGTGTGTCACTGTTATGTGAGGCAAAAGGTTCCCGAACAGCAGGAAGTACAAATGTACAGGGGACATAAGTGTAATTGCTTGGAGTTTAGAGTGGCATGGCCTACACAACTCAGCAGATTAGTTTGATGCAACTGAACACAACCAGTTAACCTAGTTCAAAGGTCAAGCATTCCTATGTTCATAAATAAGTTTCCAGCTGCTTCTACAGAACTGTTTAAGTGCCATGAGTAATAAATATTCAAAAGAGAGAAAACACTATGTTGAAGATGTTGGATACATTTATTATGGTTAATCTGAATGCAGCCTATGTATACAGAACAAGGTGCCTAATAAAACCAGTTCAAGCAGATTAAACTATGTTTAAAAAGGACATGTGTTCTGTTGTTAACAACTGACTGCAGTAACTATATGCATCATTTTTTAAAAAAAGGTAACATCTGCGCCGATATTCCAAAAATAACCTAGAAGACTGATTACAGTGAGAAGCATATCATACCATTCCGTAGTCTGTTATGATCATCGAAACATAGTCAGGCGGGGTGGCATCATACCTATTAGATGTGCAACATTATTTTCACTGAGGGGAACAGTATTAGAAGGAATTGCTTGTGCATAGAATTCAGAAACATACGTTAAATTTAGCAATTGGAGATTTGCATTGTCTGCCCAGTTCTTAAGATGGCCTTCTGTCTTCCCAGGAATTTTCAAAATGATATCTGGATCACCTGAGTAAGAAAACTCGTGTCAGGTAATTCTCATGCATGAGGCGAACATATATTTGCAACGCATAAACAACAAAATATCCATACCAAGCTCATTAGCACATATAGAATCAAGTTGCACTCTCTCATGAAACTTGTATGCCTCACAACAAACCAGAACTGGAACTCCAAATGCATGTGCAACCATGGCCACCGATGCTGTCCCAACTCGAGAATAAACTGTCCCATTTGATAATATTGATGAGGCACCCAACAAGACCCGAGTCACTTCATGCATGATGTATGATATGGCATTTATGTGTGTATATGTGCAGTTGATGCCCTTTGCCACTAATCTCCGCAGCAATCCCTGTCCCTCAAGCTTTGGGCGAGAATCTACCACTACAACTCGAAAGTTCCTCCCAAGTTCATGAGCATGGTCCAAAATCATTTCAACAACTGATGATGATCCATATGTCAGTAAGACATCATTGTCTCTGACCTTTGTGATGGCATGGCTGACAATAGCTTTATCTGCAAGAACTATCTTCTCATTTATAAAACGATCAATATCAGACTGAAGACTAGTTTTGGCTTCAGATTCTGACAATGCATGTGGTAGCTTTGCAATCCTGCTCTTCAGAAACCTAATAGCATTGCCCATGCTGATTGAAAGAGGCCTACACTCAATAAGAAATGACACATAACTGCTGATTTTTGCAGTAAGATCTCTGCTGAGAGTTTTATTTGGAGGTGTAGTGTAATCTTTTATTGCCTCTCTGAATGCAAGCAGCATTGCTATGCAACGATCATTACCACCAGATACTTCACCAGATAAATATTGAAGCCCAACCTGAAATGTAGTAAAAGTCCAAATGAATCAATCAGATTTTACCAAAATGGACAATAATCAGTTTATTATTTGTTATTTTCTTTACTAGTCAGAAATCAGCACCACCAAACATCTAAGCAATCAACAACAATAACAACATAAATCCGGCTTGCAAACTAGTTTTGCCTGGGTCTAGATTGTATATTTTGACCAGCGTACAACTCAATAGTAAACAGGCATCACCATACACCATTAATAAATAAACATTTACAGCACAATATACAGCTTAGATTGAAGCTCAGATGGTGACGTGCTGAAGTCATCTCAAGGAGCAGATTTTCTAGAATTCAACAATGTGCAGATGACAAAAAGGGCTACTCATCTGGAAAATGCAATTCTACTATGTATGTACACCAAAGTTACATTCATGGAACTCTACTGTCCTAAGATTTCCCAACAAAATTCATGATGAATAAAAAAACAAAACATAAGCCTTAGTGGCTTGGCTTTTTCGCAAAAACAAGGCTTATCTTTAGTATTCTTCTGGTATATATAGAGCTAGAGCACATATGAACATATTATGCAAAGTCTTTGGCAGGTGTACAGTTTAACATTATCTAAATTTATGGATATTGGAAAGAGAGAAAAAGAAAGGCTGAATTGTGTACAAAAAACAACTTAGATGCAGATACATGACACATTTAGTGTGCTTGAGTTTAGGCCCAGGTCAAAAATCTTAGGACCAGGAGAGCTAGGTAATCCAACATCTGGTGATTAGTTAGGCAGCAATGACTGTTTCATCAACAACCAACTATCTTCATATCTGTAGAAGTAACCCAACAGTTGCATGTTGCATGGTTTCCTACACCTTAGTCCAACTCCAAATGCATGAAGATTTTACGTGGGTAAAGAATAGATCATTGACTAATCCTGCTTGAGATCTATAATATGACTACATAAATGCCAGGGTAGGATTAAAACACAACAGTTACCTTGTATACAGAAGGATGCATTGGTTCTAGTTGAAAGAATTTTGACTCGAGGTCAGGAAGCTGAGTGCCATGCACGTACTGAGGAAGATGCCTGAACAGTTCAACTCTGTTTCGAGCTTCTGATTGGTTGACCACTGCACGTTTTTTTGCTTTCTCCACCTTATGCACATCATCAAACTGCATGCGGGGATGAGGAGCATCTAACTTTCTTTCTCTTTCTGGAGGACGTTCAGTAGCCTTCTTCTCAGAAGCAACTGTACTTGCAGCTTGTGGCACATCTTTCTTCTGAGCAGTTTTTGCTGGCTTGGCTTGCTTGGACATCGCAGCACCAGCAGATTTTCCTGATTTATCTATAAATGAAAAGTAATGTGAAAAGTATGATTGGGTGGTATGCTTGCATTACACACGTGCAAGATCATAATAACAAAGTTCAATATATTCATAGGCACATTTTGTACCACCAAACCCTAGGCCAACAAACAAAAAATAAACAGCTGGGCATGCTGAGAGGCTTTGTGTGATTCAAACAGCGCTCGACAAAACCCTATGTCATGATAATTATTACCTGCCTCCTTCGCTGCAGCTTTAGCAGCACGTTGAGCCTCTTGAATTGCACGTCTCTCTGCCTTTGAGGTTTTCTGCTTTTGTGGAATGGATGCTGGAGCACCCTCATTCCGTACTTCAGCCAAACCACGCTTGTTTTCTTCTGAAACAAACTTATGTGCACGTATATAAATAAAATTGTCAAATAATTTTCTCAACAAAATTAATATATATAAACCATTATTAAGCCAAAACTAACATACAAAAAATCAGAAAAAATATAACTTTCTGGTTTTCATTCATACATCCCCAAATAACCTTTATGCTAAAAAACAACAAATTTTCAGTTAGCTAGAATCGTATTATGTATCCAAGTCAGCTGAAATGTTAAATCAGGAAATTTACTAAGAAAAACAATTTTTCTTCACTTGCTCCCTCAGCACACTTGAGAGGCACAACCGACAGCAAGTTGCTGCTTCCCACAAGCCCTAGCACCAGGCAGTAGGAAGATCCATGGGAAAAGTGGTAGAAAAGAGAATAAAGGAGAAGCAGTCGCCCTTCATCATGTCATCATTAAGGTTTCTTTTCATTTGGGTAAATATGTCATGTACCCAAAAACTTAAATGCTTTTAACCTTTTATCTTAAAGAAGTTAGAAGACCACTCATGATCAATCATAGGTAACAACCTTAATTTATTCACGCTTGTAGCCTGACATTCTAACATCACTTGTGACCAATTCATCAAGAGAACACAAATCCACGTAGAAGCAACACATTTCTGGGTCCACCACACTCAACGGCCTTATAGTAAGTATCAAGTAAAGTAGTGTTTTTAAAGTCTAACATCCTTTAAGGTAACACCATAACAGTGGACGTGGTCTGATATACACTCTCCATGCACAACCAGCTCCAGGTAAACCAACAAAACAAATGGTGAGTTTGGCGACCACATTGTAAGACTGTATGGGCCTATCTAAAAAACAGTCCGCCCCCACCATGGGCTGGGTGTCTCCCTCAGCAGTCAGCACGTATGTGGTACACATGTGTTCATGTAATTCCTAATTCACCTTCTTAAGTATAGTTTTACAAAAGCATTTCAGGTACTAACATTTCATGAATCTACAATCTAGATGTCACACATTATTTATGTGCACATCAACGTCAACAATCCAGGCAAGTTTCAGAGAGAAGCAAGTTCACTTTGCTTAGCTTAAAGTTTCCAGTATTGATTGCATGGCCAGTTGGCCACAAGCCTTCCTATTTTGAAGATAAAAACTGAGAACATCATCTGGTTCATTACCATGAAAGCATAACCTGGTCTCGTTTCTCCCAAAAGCTATGTGCAATAGCATTTGGGTGAATATGTCATGTTCCCAAAAACTTAAATGCTTTTGACCTTTTATCTTAAAGAAAGCTAGAAGACCACTCATGACCAATCATAGCTAACAACCTTAATTTACTTGTGCTTCTAGCCTGACATTCAACACCAGTTGTGACCAATTCATCAAGAGAACAAAAATCTCCATAGAAGCAGCACATTTCTGGGCCTCCACACTCAACGACCTTATAGTCATACCAAGGAGGTTTTTAAAGTCTAACGTCCTTTAAGGCTGGAGTTGGACATGCTCTAATGTACACTATCCATGCACAACCTGCTCCAGGTAAACCAACAAAAAATGGTTATATTTGAGTTTGCCATCTGCACTGTGAGACTGTATGTGCCTATCTAAAAAAACAGTCCACCCCCACCATGGGCTGGGTGTCTCCCTCAGCACAAATGTGAGCACGTAGTTCCTATGTCGCCTACTTAAGTTTAGTTTTACAAAAGCATTTCAGGTACTAACATTTCACGAATACGACTACATCTAGATGTCACAGGTTATTTATGTGCACATTAACGTCAACAATCCAGGAGAGTTTCATAGAGAAGCAAGTTCACTTTGCTTAGCTTAAACTTTCCAGTATTGATTGCATGGCCACGAGCCTTCCTATTTTGAAGGTTAAAACTGAGAAGATCCTCTGGTTCGTTACCATGACAGCATAACCTGGTCTCGTTTCCCCCCAAAGCTACGTGCAATAGCAATCTCATCATTTGACAGAGCGAGGCACAGAATTACCTAGCTCCACAGCAGAAGGCGCGCGTGACCAGGAGTCGTCGTCGCCGATCTCGGACGCGACGTCGAGGCGCGGGGACGAGCGCACGGGCGCGGACGTGGCGAGGACGACGACGTCGCCCGCCGCGGGGGAGTGCGGGCCCGGGGCGAGGTGGTCGGCGTGGCGCGGGGGCGGGATCATGACGGGGGAGAGGCGGCCCGAGGAGAGGTCGTCGGACGCCGGCGGCGACCCCGCGCCCGGCCTCTGCAGCTGCGCCGACGGCGCCGGGGCCGCCGCGGCGGCGGCGGCGGCGGCGGCGGCGGCGGGGGGCTGGGGCTCGGACGGCGCGGAGGCGTCCGGGGTGAAGAAGCCCACCTGGCGGATCTTCGGCTCCACGCCGCCCGACGAGGAGCGCGGCGGCCGGCGGAGATCCATGGCCCTGCCACGGACGACGGCGCCGAGGGTTTGGTTGGGGCTTGGGGGTTTGGGCCGGGGCGGCGCTCGACTCGGGACAAGCGAGGAGTGTGTGAGGCGAGCGAGCGAGAGGGTGGGGGATCCTCGCGGCTGCGGCTGAGCACACGAGCGATGGTGGTGGTGGACCGGGTGCAGGCGGCGTGATGGGCTCGGCTGACGTGCGCGAGAGCCTGGGTCATGGGCGTTAGTGAGCGTGGTGTACAGAGGTTTATTCATTTTGTTTGTTTTTTTACGAGAAGAGGCCGGAGGTGTTCGGGCGGGCCCGAAAGCTGGTGGGGTAATTGGGCCGACCAGATATTTGCATCACATCGGGCCGCTTTTATGTGGACCGAAAGCCCATGGCACTTGAACATTCTGACTGAGTAGGAGATCACGCTGAAAAACAAGCTCTTGTGCATTGTATTTCTATCCACGATATCGTTCCTAGAAATAAATAAAAGGTACTTATATCTATCAACTATAGACTAGTCCATTGTCCATATATACTAGTATCTTGTTTTCAATATCGCCAAGTCATCGAAACCTTAAACAACGGTTATGGGCACTGGACATGGATGCATCATGCATGAGTGTTTGGCCTAGATATATGGAGTAAATGTAATTGCAGTTTTTTTTGACTGAACTGGAGGGGCCAAGCCCCCGCAGGAATTTATTGAATAAAAAAAAGGTAAGAGATTCAGGTTACAACAAGTAAAACAAACAAATAAAACCAAAAGAGAGGGGGGGGGGAGAAAGGAATTAAGATACAAAGAAAGTAGTGAAGAAAATCATCTCCACCCAAAGATCAATTACAGATTTTGACACCATTGCTCAAATTGATGCGATAGGCTTTCCTTCACCCTTAGGGAGACCAATCGAAGTTCCTTTTGGAAGAATTCTTTGCATTCTTGTAATCTGAATTGGTTGTTCCTGAAGATGGCTTCATTCCTAGCGACCCAAATTGTCCATGTCATCAATATGATGGCTATCATGAAGAACTGGGATTGTAGTTGATCCTTTAGTGCACTGATGTTTTGAAAGGAACTTCCATCCTCAACGGTTTCGAGATGTAGGAGACCCCAGCAATCCATGGCAAAGGGACATGCCCAGAACAGATGTTGGGCAGATTCTTCCACCTGGTGTGGACAAAAAGCACAATTGTAGGAGTCTAATGTCATGTTCTTCCTTCTTAGGATGTTCCTTGTACTTAATCTGTCATTTACTAGTAGCCAGAAGAACACTTTGTGTTTTGGCTGACAGTATGACTTCCACAACCACTTGAGTGCTGGTTCAGTGAGCTGGTGACCTTTGAGTAGTCTGTAAGCTTTTGTGGATTTGAATTGAGAGTTGCTACTAGATAATGTCCATATGTCTTGTTCTGATTCATTCCTCCTGCTGGTTTCCATTTCCTGTTGTATTTGCTGGATTTGATTAAAGGCAACTGAGGAAAGGGGGAGGTGGAATAGATCTGTAAAGGTTGCCTGGCTGAATGCTTTTCCCACAGTTATTAGCTCATTTCTTGAAAAGGAGAATGCTTGAGGGAACTGATTTTCTAGTGTATTGTGCCCCCATTTATCTTTCCAAAAAAAGCAAGTGTCGCCACTGTTAATTTGGACAGAGGTCATGTGCTTGAACTTTTGCAGATTTTTTAACACATCCCTCCACCAAAATGATCCCTTCTTAACTGTTCCTGGCAATCTGTCATTTCTGTAATGCTTTTCCCATACTAGGTTCACCCATGAAATGTCTTTTTTGTTATAGAATTTATCCATGTTTTTCATCAGGAGTGCCTGATTCTGAGTTTCCAAGTCAATAACTCCCAATCCTCCTTCTGCCTTGGACTTGCACACCATTTTCCATGCAGCTTTTGGCATCCCTCTTCCATTAATGTCACTTCCTCTCCACAAGCAGCCCTTTCTTATCTTGTCTATCTGCTTTATGACCCCCTTTGGAAGTTCAAGGGTGCACATGTAATAGGTTGGCATGGCACTGAGGACTGCGTTTGTGATCTGAAGCCTCCCTGCCTGATTGAGCATGCTGGTGATTCCTCCTAACCTTCTTTCACATTTGTTAACTAGAGGCAGGAAATCAACAATCTTTGGCTTGGTTATTCCCAGTGGCAGACCAAGATAGGTAAATGGCAGGGTACCCTTTATGCATCCAAAAGTTCTTGCCAGATGATCCAGTTTGTCATCTGTCATGTTTATGGGTAGCATCATGGATTTGCTGTAATTGACCTTTAATCCAGTTGATTCAGAGAAGTTTTGAAGCACTGTTTTGAGAAAAAACAGTTGTCTGGCATCTCCTTCCATAATTACCAATGTGTCATCTGCATATTGGACCACAGGGAAATCTTGATCATTCTGCATGGGAATTGGAAGTTTTAGTAATCCTCTATCTTTTGCATTGTTAATCAGTTCCTGAAGAAAATCAGCTGCCAGGACAAATAGCAGTGGTGAGAGGAGGTCCCCTTGCCTGACCCCTCTCTTACAGTGAAATCTTTTCCCCAAGGTGCCATTGAGAATAACAGAGGAGGTTCCAGAACTCAGAATGTTTTTTATCCATGTTATCCATTTCTGGCCAAACCCCTTTGCCTCTAGGATTGTGGTAATTGCCTGGTGTTCCATTTTGTCAAAAGCCTTTTCAAAGTCCAATTTCAGGTTGACCACCTCCTTTTTTGATTGATGGCAGAAGTGTATATATTCAAATGCCCAAGCTAGGCAGTCTTGAATTGTCCTAGTTCTGATGAAGCCATACTGGTTCTTGTGTATTAAGGGCATGATGACTTGTTGTAGTCTGTTTGCCAATAGTTTTGTCAGTAGCTTCATGGATGTATTTAGAAGTGATATTGGCCTGAAATCATTCACTCTTACAGGAGTGTCAACTTTTGGGATCAGAGTGATGTAGGAGTTGTTGATGCTTTCCAGACAACAGTTGTTGTTGTAGAAGTTATCACATAGGTCATAAAAGCTCTGCCTGATCACAGTCCATGCTGCCTTTGTGAACTCATTGTTGAAGCCATCTGGCCCTGGTGATTTGTAGTTTGGTAAGGCTTTGACAATGTTGTCTATTTCTTCTCTGCTAAAGGGGGCTTCCAAAGCATCTAGGTTGTCTGCACCTTGCATCAGAGTTGATGGTGTGATAGTAAAGCCAGTGAGTTCTGTAATTCCCAGTCTATGTTTGAACTCTTCCCACAGGATTCTCTCCTTGTCTTGGTGTTGTGTGACTACTTGTCCCTGACTGTTTGTCAACTCACTAATCAGTTTCCTTCTATGTTTTAGGCTTGCACTAGTGTGGAAAAAGTGTGTTCCTGCATACCTAGCTGAGCCCATCTGATGTTGCCTCTCTGCTTCCAGTATATTTTTTGGTTCTCTAACAGCTTTAGCAAGTGGTTCTCAAGAATTGCTTTGAAGTTCCATTCTTCTAGGCTCAGGTCCCTATAGTCACTGATCACTTCTAGGAACATAATCAGATTTCTGACATTGTTGATTGTTGTTTTCAGGTTCTGGAATGAGTTTTGCCATTCTTTTATGTCTTTTCTTAGTTTCTTAAGTTTTGCTGTCAGAAGCTTTGCACTGTCATTGGTGTCATGTGGGCTATTCCAACTCTAAGTAGTACCTGCTGAAAGTCTTGGTGTTTCAACCAGAAGTTTTCAAATCTAAAAATGCTGGTTTTGGGAATTGTTGTGGAGATATTGACCACACATGGGCGGTGGTCAGATGGGATCATGTCTAGAGCATAAGCTGTGGTTGATGGGTATGAAATGGCCCAGCTGCCAGAAGTGAAGACCCAATCTAACTTCTCTTGTAATGGGGAGGGTTGTTTGTTTGACCAAGTGTATTTTCTCCCCTGTAAATTGATCTCATTAATTCCCAATTGGTTAATTGCTGCATTGAATCTGAACATATCATTGATATCACCCCCAGGCTTATTTCTGTCTTCCATTTTTCTTATCAGGTTGAAGTCCCCCAGAATAAGATGATCCTCTTCACTGTTAATCTGCATGTCCTTGAACCATTGAAGGAATAGAGTTCTGCCTTCAGGAGTGCAAGGGGCATAGATGCATGTGAGGTTCCATTTGCTTCTGTTGTGGCCCGAACAGAATTCTAATGTTATTGCGTAACTGCTAGAGGTTAGTCTGGTGGCACTGAATAATGAACTTTTCCACACAACTAGAATCCCCCTGAAGCACCATTAGATGGTAGGTATTCAAAACTGTCTAGTGTTGGTGGACAAATGTTTCTTAGGAATGCAGCATCTATCACCTCTTTTTTTGTTTCTTGCAAGCAAGCGATGTCACATTGACTTTCCAGTAGCTTATTTTTAACAGGGCTCCATTTCCAAGAGGAGTTGATGCCTCTGACATTCCATGTCATTACCTTCCAACTTCTGATTCTGTTTTGATTCATGGATGATGTTCATTGGTTTGAGTGTTGCTCCCAGGTCCCTCATCCTCTGCCTGGTTCTCTTTTTCAGCAGTTTCTTCCTGAATGGTGATTCTTGCCCTTGCTATCAGGTGTCCCTTCTTTCTTTTTGCCTCGCAAGCGTTATCATTAACCTCGAGATTCTTCTAAGTCACAAAACTGAGCAGCCAGTTTCTTAATGGCACTTTTTTTCAGGATTGGTGGTCTAGCACAGCAGGGAAGACAACATTTTTTTTTCAATAGTGGTTTTGTGTTTGTGACCACTGCTAGAGTTGCTAATTCTTGGACTCCTTCTTACCTCTGTTTCTACCAGGGCTGTGGCACTCCTTTTGCAGGCTCTCTTCTTAGGAGGAACCCCCTTTGATTCACCAGAATCTGTCATACAATTGAATTTATGGTCTGGGCAATTTGTGGGGATGGAAAATTCTATGCTTCCAAATTCAGAGCAGTCAAGACTTAAAGTTAATCCTGATGCTAGTAGATTTCTTATCCAAGTGAAGTTCCCAGGTGTCAGAAGTTGGCTAATGAAAAAGTTTGCCCAATTCCCTGGGATACTAGTGAGTAAGTTACTGTTGCTACCTGAGCAGAAGTATTTAGCCCATAGTCTGTTTGCCTCAGCATCAGTGGTCTGAGACCAAGCACCTCCCTCTTCCTCTAAAGCAGGGCCCAGTTGCATGGTGTTCCTCTGGTTACACTAGAAATTATCTGCCATCATGGCCTCCATGATCTCATGTTGTAGTGGGAGTAACTAGCTAACTGTCAGTGTCCCCCCTGTTATGTTTTGGGCCTCAGCTCCTGTGCCTTTCCCAGTTGGGCTTCAATTTCCATCTGCAAGTCTTCCTGTTGACTGATATTCTGGCCCATAAGTCCTGGATTTGACCCATTTTCCTGAATTGTCCCATCCATATGAATTTGAAGGTTGGCGCCTGTTGATACTAGATACGCACACGAAAGAATCAAAGAGAAATAATCCGCAAGCGCACGGATATCGGTGAGCACTTCACCCGGGAGATATTCCAGAGTATCGTTATTTATTTATCCGCTAGGAGAAAACGTGCATCTGACTAACCCAAGTCTATACTTAACCCTAAGCTACAGACAAGGTAATGAGCGATATAGAGAGGATTACTACCACAGTCTCCTTCCAACCTATGGCAAGCTTTGCAACTACTACTCTATGGGAGCACCTAAGAAAAGACACCACGAGAGGATGCTTAACCTAGCACTTTTGGACCTACCTTACCTACGACGGGAAGTGGATTACAAAGGTAACAAAGGGACTGTCATCTCCCCCGCTACTACCACGGTTCCTACGGATAGGGAGCATCTACGAGTGAACTTAGCCCAAGCACCACGCTTACGCTACGAACAATTACTCTATTCCCAACCGGAAGCGAATAAAGTAAACTCATAAACCAAAGAGCAATAATAACAAGAACTTACTAGTATCAGAAGTTGAATTGCAGAATGATCCTAGAACCAAGCCTCGGGTTAGGAGACTTGATCCCGCAGGTACAACCGGAGAGGAGACACCGACATGCCGAGCTTCCTCCAACTCTACCTCCACCCTATACTCTCTCTATCTATCTTGAATGCTAGGCTCTAGGGAGGAGATCCATTCAAGGGACCCCCTCACCTGATCCTCTCTAGAAATAATGAATTAGGGTATCATGGGATGCCTCCTCCAGGGGCCAGGGGCCCGTTTATATAGCCCCTAGGATGCACCGGGCGGCCTCTGATCAAACCGACCTAAACGAGACGATTATTATTCATCCTCAAAGGCGGTGGAACAGGGATCCGCGAGGCCGATGCCGATTGGCCGAGATGGCCGGCGCCGCCCAAGGGGAGTCGGCCGACTCTCCACCGAGCCGGTTCGGGCTCCCGTTTGGTCCGAGCCTTCTCGAACCTTCCAGACATGAATTTTCACCGGTTCCCGATTATCTCTATGTAAACCCGACATGTGGGCCTTCCTTTGGTATTTTCAGCTGACACCCTGCAGAAACAGACATTCACCAAAACTCGTGGAATTCCGTTAGTATAACCCCTATATCTAGTTGGTAATTATATTTAGGTCCTTTCTCTTGTTTAGTTGACGGTAAAAATCGACACTTATCGACCGTCAACAACTCCCCCAAGCTTACCTTTTGCTCGTCCCTGAGCAAAGATAAACTCAGTGATGGATCAGGAGTTGCTACAATGCTTTCACGCCTCAAAAGTACACATGCGTTCAAACAAGAACTCTCCTCCGGATTAGAGTGAACTATTCTGACTCAAAACTTACTCATATTACCTTTCACCATGGGGCTTGTAACCGTCACTTGGGTCTTGAGCAGTTGAAAGATAGAACGGTCAAGTCAAGCGCTATGTTTCTCGCTCTTTGATCAACTATTATTCTGGAGTTTTTGCAAGAGTTTCAAATAAAACTCAGAGTTTCCTTGTATGACTCTTTCAAGTCTCTCATTTCTGGTGGGGAGACACTCAAACTCACTTGCATATATTGCATAGTTAAGACATGGATCCAATAGGAACTAAAATAATAATAAAGTCATATGTGCATGTGAATGAGAAAATGGATGATAAGATGATGATAGGGTGATGATGGAATGATGGTGATAAGGAAATGATTATGAGGGTTGATCACTTGGTGAACATCTACTTCTACACTTGCTCCTTTGGGGATAACATGACTCCCTTTATTCGGAAACCTTGAAACTTCTTGAAAGGAAGGACTTGGCTACTCTTTCTTTCTTTTTTTTTCTTTTTCTCTTTTTTTCCTTCTCTTTTTTTTCTTCTTTTTTTTAGAGCTACCAATCCTCTGAAAACGAAACTTTAGCTACGGGAAGTGTATAACTTGAAATGATAATGACTGGAGCTTTTATGTAGGCAAATGGAACAGTGATGATTATTTCTAGATGTTCACTCCCAGAATAGGAGTAGAACCTTTCTGGATGAAGTGAAATGAGTGGCGTATGTATTTTGTGGATGGATGGATGGATGGATGGATGGATGCGTACTCCCAGGGTAGGAGCAGCCTAAGCGCGTTTCTCCAGGGTAGAGACAACACAATATGTGGGGGAATGCGTACTCCCAAGGTAGGAGCAGCATAGGTGCGTATCTCCAGGGTAGAGATAGCACAATATGTGGTGGATGTGGATCTATATGTAGGTGGTACTTCTAGGGACAGAAGTAGAACAGAATGCATGTAGTATTTATAAAATGGGCGCATGCTTCTGAGGACAGAAGTAGCATAGATCAATGGATGGAGAGCACATAGTATTGACTTTAACTGCATGACTGGTTCCTTATGGGTCCACAGCATAACCACACTCAATGCCTATAAAGACTACACTCAAGCCTACAATATGATCTATATAAATAGATGGGTTTTTCTAATCTAGTAAGCATGAATATATGGCTGTGGTAAGAATTTAAACTCTCATCATAAAGGAACTCATCATGCAGGAATTTAATATTTTCACAGATAAATTCTCCAGAACTCTAGTATCTCTAGGAACAAGATGGACAGCAGCTCAAAACTTTTCCCATATCATATCCGTCAACTACCTAGACTTAGATCAAGCATTCGCTACCCACAAGTTTCAGGTTCAGAGTAAATCTTAAATCTAAACAGTTGTGTCCAAAACTCGGGAGAGTGCAAGGTTGAAAACTAGGTACTTGAAAGGAATTACGGCAGAGCAACTATTCATCATTTCCATGTAGAGTTTATTCTAGGGACTTCTTTTAAGACAGATTGCAAGAGCTCTCCAAAAATAGAAAAAGATAAATAAGGAAATCTTTCTGGGTTTCTATAGTTATGCATTTTTTTAGTTGTTTTAACAAAGCAAGCTTTATAAATAAATAGACAAGTTGGAACACTTAGCTTGATACACGGGGGATGCTCTCCCCCAAGCCGGATGTTGGCATAGTCTCGCGATGTTACCGATGTGCATTGAAGACGTTCTAGTCCTCCCGGAGTGTTGTGGATAGTTGCCGTTGGAGACAACACTCAAGTGTCGCGGACAAAGACTCCGACAGGGGACTGGATGTCTTCTGCCTGTTAGCTCTTCTTGATCCTTGATGTTCTGTGAGGCTCAAATAGACAACAAAGCTTGTGGAACTGATTAAGCGTTAGTGATAAACCTCTAAGCCTTGGATGTCTAGAACCTTCTTAACACATAAACCTTTTTAGCAGGATCTTAATATTTTTACAATTTTATATGCAGGCAGAAAAATGCAACTAAGATGAAAACTTATTTTTATGCCACCACAGTGGATATCTTTATGGGCTGTCGCACCACAAAATTATTCGCATGGGGCTTAGCATTTTCTGGATGCAATACAAGACAAAACTTTTTTCTTTTCTAATGCAGATATAGCAAAGCAAATATGCAATAGGAACTGATTATATATGCAGAAAGTAAATATGCTAAAGGAAAAACTTGTGCAATGCTAAAATGGGAAATATGGATAACTACCAAGTTACCTCCTTGGCGAGGGTTCGGTGTTTTAAGCCCTCTGAATAGGACTTCTTGTCATGTTCCATCCCTCGGTGCTTCATTTGATCTCAAAGGTAGAGACCTTGAGAATTACATCTCTTGAGTTGATATTTCTTGAGGAAGGGGCCATCCATGTTTTGTCCACGGTCTGAAGTGAATCTTTTAATTGTGATGCTGGCAGCATCTTGTTTAGTGTGCATGTTGCAGGTTCAGAACTTTATCATTGGAGCACTGTTGGCGGTCCTTAACTCAGATTTATACCCGCCAACTATAGGTCATTATGGGGGAAATAAATATTTTATATCACATATATCTTTACTATTGACCTAATTCCACCCGTGCTTGGAGAAAATATTGTTTTGCGTAATGTACACCAAGTGCAGGAATTTTCGGAATAAAAGTACACTTTTCGGAAGGCGTAAAACAAGCTCAAGAGCAAGTGGGCCATCTCGGGTCGAAATGGGCCAAAAGCACCCGGATGGATGCGACCCGGATGGCGGCCCAGCCCACCTGCCAAAGGCGGTCGGGCGCGCCACCCGCGCGGCGCGCTGGGCGCGCGCCGCCCCCGCCGCGTGGGCCGGCCAAAGGCGGCGCCTCTTTCCATCCGGGATTGACGGTTTCATTTGGGTGATTTTACACCACTACCCCCGAACCGCCTTCTGGGGGCTATAAATGAAGAGGAGAGGCCCCCCACCTTCACACACACCATTTGGAGCCATTTCTACACTTCTCACTTGTTCTTTAGCATTAGTGTTAGTCATTTGGAGCTAGGCAAAGCTACTTGGAGAGTTTGTCTCCAGGAGAAAAAGCTACATCTTTGGTATAAATCTATGGAGCGTTCTTCCTTAGTCAAGTTCTCATTATATTTATATAGTCGTGCATATAAACTAGAGTATAGTCTAGTACACGATATATTCTATGATCAAGAACTCGGCCATAGTTCTTGTGAGAGTTGTTCATCATGTTCTACATTGTTCTTCATCGTTCATATGTTTTACTTGTTTAGATTAGATTGTAGAAGAGGAATAGCGGTTCGATGTGCCTTCGGGCTTGCCTATGTTCTAGCTCGTCCATCCGTAGGGTGGGAGTCCTGGGGGGATGTAGGTAGCTCCTTAGTATGCGGACGTGGTGTCCGGGTGTGAGGGAACCTTCGGATATGTCGGCATGCCATGGTTGAGGTGGTAGGCGGCGGAGTGGTGATGTACCACATGCCTCGTCCCTTGTAATCCCCACGTTCGCATGTTGAGTAGGAGTTCGTAAATGCCACCATCGATCGCGGACCCGGTTGCCGCGTCTCCCCATATTCCTAGTCTATAGTCGAGTCTTGACTTGTATAACATGTGGAATTAGCTGTTCTAGCATTGACTATATAGGACCTGCCTGCTCCACGTAGATTATTCTTTATTCTTTATTTTATCTTTATTCCTTTGAGGTTGCTCTAAGTGTGTGTCCACTATCCAAACTACCGTATGCTTACCCTTGTATAGCACATTGGTCGGTTTCTCCTCATGCTAGATATCATATTCATACCCATGCTAGATTACTTAACTACCCCATGCCTTCCTTTGGGAAATTATAAATAATGATACCCTGAATACTTCCGGGTGAAATGCTGCGACGATAGATCCGTGCGCTTGCGGATATTTATCTTCTAGGATGTGATCTATCTCTGGCAACACTCGCGTAGTTGCTAGAACCGCTTTCTAGTAATTATGCCGAGTAAAGCCATTTAGCGTTTCGGCGCGTTATCGAAATTGGGCTCTAAGTCTATTTTGGTAATCACGTTCGAAATGCCAACAAGCATTTCGGCGCCGCGTTGCCGGGGAAGGCATGGAAGTTAAGAATCTAGCAAAGCATGGATATGCATATGATATATAAAATGAGAAACGACAATGTCTATACGAGCTAACTTTTATGTTTTCTCCTGTTGTGGATGAAAAACAGATAGTGCACGCCTTGTTGGTATTTGTTAAGTGCAACTAAAATAAGAAGGATTCCGCAAGCGCCTGAGAACATACCATTGTAGCATTTTACCGGGAGTAAACCGGGTATCGTTATTTATATTTTACCACGGGAAGCAAGGGTTAAAGAATCGGATAACTCACCATCATGTATCTACTAACTTAGTAAACCAACTAGACTAAAGCGAAAGGGGTAAATGATATATATATATGTAAGGTAATATAATAAAGCACACATGAGAATTCTATGATAAATGAGTAGCTAGCTAGAGTGAGAGGACAACGGGAGAGATCAAAGTTCCTATATACTTCTCTATTACTTTGGTTCTATGATAACGAGGGAATGGTTAGATATAGCAATCACAAAATAGCACTTTGGAGCAAAATGATATATATATGGGTCCTTTCCAACTCTCGAAGAAGACTTCGGGTAAAGAGTAGTTGGGAGAAGGCTGCCGAGAGCTCTACGAGACACCAACCCGAACGTGGTGGAATACAAAGGCCCGACGAGCCGTCACCTCTCGGGGCTACCACAACTATCCGTGGGATTGGGCGCAACCTCAGGTAACCTATAGTCTAGACACCATGCCTACACTATCGATTACTACTCTAATTACATATGATAACTAGAGCACTCAATACGAGCGAAGATCCCATGCTAGAATGTAACAACTATACTAAGCATACATATGAAAGGAATAAAGTAGATAGAGAAGATAAATATATTGAAGCATAAGTCTTACAAGAGTAGATACAAAGACATACCAAATCTCTGAAGACTTCTCCAGAACCGGAGCGTAGCTCCGCTCTCCCTAACTCTCATCTAGATCTAATCTACTACATTGGAGTGTCTAGCTCTAATTCTCTAGAGAAGAGAAGTCATCCATTCAAGGGACGCCTCTACAACTCTGATCCCGCTGGGAGATAATGAATTAGGGTTTAAGGGATGCCCTCTCCAGGGGCCAGGGGCCCTGCTTATATAGCCCTCTAGGGTGCACCACAACCCTCGGATCAAACCGACCTAAACGGACGATTATTATTCATCCTCAAAGGCGGTGGAACAGGGGATCCGCGAGGCCGATGCCGATTGGTCCAGTCATGAGTCGGCCGACCAAGGGTGGGAGTCGGCCGACTCTCCACCGAGCCCGTTCGGGCTCCCGTTTGGTCCGAGCCTTCTCGAACCTTCCAGATTACGGAATTTTCACCGGTTCCCGATTATCTCTATGTAAACCCGACATGTGGGCCTTCCTTGGGTATTTTCAGGTGACACCCTGCGAAAAAGGACATTCACCAAAACTCGTGGAATTCTGTCGGTATAACCCCTATATCTAGTTGGTGAACATATTTTAGTCCTTTCTCATGTTTAGTTGACGGTAAAAATTGGCACTTAACGACCGTCAACAACTCCCCCAAGCTTTCCTTTTGCTCGTCCCCGAGCAAAGATAAACTCAAGGTGTGGATCGGAGTTGCTACAATGCTTTCACGCCTCAAAAGTACACATGCGTTCAAACAAGAACTCTCCTCCGGATTAGAGTGAACTATTCGACTCAAAACTTACTCATATTACCTTTCACCATGGGGCTTGTAACCGTCACTTGGGTCTTGAGCGGTTGAAAGACGAACGGTCAAGTCAAGCGCTATGTTTCTCGCTCTTTGATCAACTATTATTCTGGAGTTTTTGCAAGATTTTCAAATAAAAACTCAGAGTTCCTTGTATGAACCTTTCAGATCTCTCATTTGTGGTATTTCTGGATCCTCTCCAAGGCATGAGTAGTGTATGCCTTCTCTCTTCTCTCAAAATATGTGGTATTTGTGGAACTAAGGCATAGTGGAAAGTGCCTTCTCTCTCTCACCCTACTTTCTAATAGGCTTATGTGGAGCTCATAGGTGGGGAGACACTCAAACTCACTTGCATATATTGCACGGTTAAACCATGGATCCAATAGGAACTAAAATAATAATAAAGTCATATGTGCATGTGAATGAGGAAATGGGATGGATGATAAGATAATGATGATAAGGAAATGATTATGAGGGGTGATCACTTGGTGAACATCTACTTCTACACTTGCTCCTTTGGGGATAACATGACTCCCTTTATTCGGAAACTTTGAAACTTCTTGAAAGGAAGGACTTGGCTACTCTTTCTTTTTTTTTTTTTTGCTCTTTTTTTTTTTTTTTTTTTTTTTTTTACATAGCAACCAATCCTCCGAAAACAAAACTTTAGCAACGGGAGTGTATAACTTGAAATGATAATGACTGGAGCTTTTATGTAGGCAATTGGAACGGCGATGATTATCTCTAGATGTTCACTCCCGGATAGGATGGCCATGAATATTTTTGAGTGTTCACTCCCGGTGTAGGAGTAGAACATTTTCTCGAATGGAATGAAATGAGTGGCATATATATATATATATATATATATATATATATATATATATATATATATATATATATATATATATATATATATATATATATATATATATATATATATATGGAAGAATGGATGGATGGATGGATGGATGGATGGATGCGTACTCCCGGGGTAGGAGCGAAGATAAGCGCGTATCTCCGGGTAGAGACAAGACAATATATGGGGAAATGCGTACTCCCGGTGGTAGGAGCAGCATAGGTGCGTATCTCCAAGGTAGAGATAGCACAATATATGGTGGATATGGATCTATATGTAGGTGGTACTTCTAGGGACAGAAGTAGCACGAATGAATGTAGTATTTATAAAATGGGTGCGTGCTTCGAGGGACGAAAGTAGCATAGATCAATGGATGGAGAGCACATAGTATTGACTTTAACCGCATGACCGATTCCTTATGGGTCCACAAGATAACCACACTCAATGCCTATAAAGACTACACTCAATGCCTACAAAAATGATCTATATAAATAGATGGGTTTTCCGATCTAGTAAGCATGAATATATGGCTATGGTAGGAATTTAAACTCTCATCATAAAGGAACTCATCATGCAGGAATTTAATATTTTCAAAGATAAATTCTCCAGAACTCTAGTATCTCTAGGAACAAGATGGACAAGACTCAAAACCTTCCCATATCATATCCACCAACTACCTAGACTTAGATCAAGCATTCGCTACCCACAAGTTTCAGGTTCGAGCAAATCTCAAATCTAAACAGTTGTGTCTAAAACTCGGGAGAGTGCAAGGTTGAAAACTAGGTACTTGAAAGGAATTACGGCAGAGCAACTATTCATCATCTCCATGTAGAGTTTATTCTAGGGATTACTTAAAGACAGTTAATAAGAGCTCTCCAAAAGTAGAAAAGATAAATAAGGAAATCTTTCTAGGGTTTCTAAGGTTATGCATCTTTTTTTAGTTGTTTAGCAAGCTCTATAAATAAATAGACAAGTTGGAACACTTAGCTTGATACACGGGGATGCTCTCCCCCAAGCCGGATGTTGACATAGTCTCGGATATTGCCGACAGGCGGTGAAGGAGTTCTAGTCTTCCCGGAGTTTCGTGGATAGTTGCTTGTTGGAGACAAAGCGTTCAACCGTGAGGGCAGCACTTCGACAGAGACTGGACATCCTTAAATCTTTAGCTTTTCTTGATCCTTTATGTTCTGTGAAGCTCAAATAGACAACAAAGCTTGTGGAACTGATTAAGCGTTAGTGATAAAACCTCTAAGCCTTGGTTGTCTAGAACAGCCTTAACTCAAATGTCTTATAACAGGATCACAAGAAATATTTTTATCTTTTTTATAATAAAGGAATGCAGACAGAGAAAATAGATATGCTAAAAAATTATTTTTATGCCACCACAATGAATGATTATTCACATGGGGCTTAGTAGTTTTCTGGATGCAAATGCACAACATCTTTATTTTCTTTTTCTAGTGCAAAGATAGTAAAGCGAAGATGCAATTAAGATGCATGTAGTGAAAATAAATATTCTTAAAGGAAAATGCAATGCTATGAAAGGAAATGCTGATAAATACCAAGTTACCTCCTTGGCGAGGGTTCAATGATTTAAGTCCTCTGAACAGGACTTCTTGTCATGTTCACTCCTTCGGTGCATCATTTGATCCCAAAGGCAAAGACCTTGATAACTGCACCTCTTGAGATGGTAACTCTAGGAAAGGGGTCACCCATGTTCTTTTCTTATCCAACAATCTTTATCACTCGGAGTACCTTGTGATGAAGAGTAGATGCTTCTAGTGGTCCTTTACTTCTTCTTGGAGTTTGTCTTACTTGATTAACCTCTCTCCTTGACTTGTTCATGAGCATCTTGTCTTCTAATTGCACTCCTTTTTCCTTCCTAGACCTTGTGCTCCACTCATTGTTTCTTCTCGGCGTGCCGAGTGACGGGGGCTTGAAAAGAGGAAGAGCATTGCTTTGGATCATTGTTTGAAGAGTCATCGGCCTTCCTCCCCCAAGCTTGACCTTGTTGTTACTCGCCACGTGAAACCAAATATGAGTGTTGAGTCGTCCCTCAGAGTGTGTTGTACTTCTATGTCCTTAGACACTGCTTGTCCTCTGTTCTTAAGCCTTCATTTGTCTAAGAGGGACTTTTGATTATAGGTCCATTGAGCAAGGATCTCTCTTTTGCATTCTGCTTTTGATTGTACTGTCCAATCCAGGATGAGCGTACAACGGTTGCATGTTCTTCTTTCGTCAACCATTCTTGATTTGCTTGAGTCTTGGTTGATGAATTGATGTTCATTGGAGATGTAGACTCGAGTTCTTCCTTGATGGTTTCTACTGGCGAAGAGTTGCTTCCTTGATGATCAAGAAGAGGCTTCATTATTATTTGTATGCATACTTCATCTCCAATGGCTTAGGGACATCATCTTGTAGTTGTTCATGGTCTTCTTGGGCTTGGGCGATAGTCAACCCTTGATGATGATTGGTTGACACAAGGATGCATGCCATTCCATCCTTGTCCTTGCTTTTGCCGACATGCAAGATGGTGTCTTCGGAGTTGCTCATAGCTTGTCGCCTTAATCCACTTCTTTGAGTGAGTTCAAGATGTTGATGCTTCTTGTGGTACTCTTGTCTTTCTCTTTGTTCCATTACGAAGTGGCAAATTCGCGGGTGATGCCGATCCACGAATAGGCGAGATCATAAGCTCTTTCAATTCTTCCTTGAACGATGGATGAATTGTGTCTTTTGTGTGAAGTTGTTGGAATTCATCATATGCCTTGCTTCATCTCTCGAAGTGTGTTCATCTCTTGACTTACCCAAATTGGATTTGAGAGTTTTCTCAAGGGGGGTTAGTCCAACAAAATAACCAATATCTACTAAAGCACATTTTAGTTCAATAACCAAACTAGACTCCATGTCTAATTTAATTAAGGAAGACATTTTAACCTAAGCACCACGCTTAATTTAAAAGCCTCTAAAAGTATAGCTAGTACTTCCAAACCAAAACATACTATAGCAAACAAAGGTAGCATGAAAGCATTATAGAGAGTTACTCAAACAGATGAAAGAGCATGATCATGGTGAGGATTTTAGATACGGGCGACATGAATGCATGAAAGAAACTAAACATGCAATGTATGAGCAAACAACAAAAAGTGGAGTGGATGCATGAATATCTTAAAAGTAAACATGCGGTGGGATGCAAGAATTGAAAAGATAACTACTCAAAATTTTGAAGTCCATGAGCAAGACTTCTCACCTTTTCTTGATCATACTTACCATGACTCACATGATGAAATTTGTGCGCGGTGCTTTGCGTCTATGTTCGTCACTTGTGAGGTGATTTGAAATTCTTGTGACGATGACCTTTTCTCCAATCTACACATGGTTAGAAAATATATATGTATACGCAAACCCGTGAGGTGGCGGGGTTCCAATGTTGATGAATGTTGAATGTTGAGGGACCCCGGGCTCTTCAATGTCTCTTCTTTTCTTGTGGAAACTTGCCGGAAGGTCAAAACGGCTTCTTTTGTCCCGTCTATTCCACACTTAACGAACAAGGGGTAATCCTACTAAAGCTAGTGGTACACTAAACTAGCGAGACATCAAGATCATTATCAAAAACTTAACTCCGATTGCTTCCCCGGCAACGGCGCCAAAAATGCTTGTTGGTATTTGTTAAGTGCAACTAAAATAAGAAGGATTCCGCAAGCGCCTGAGAACATACCATTGTAGCATTTTACCGGGAGTAAACCGGGTATCGTTATTTATATTTTACCACGGGAAGCAAGGGTTAAAGAATCGGATAACTCACCATCATGTATCTACTAACTTAGTAAACCAACTAGACTAAAGCAGGGGTAAATGATATATATATGTAAGGTAATATAATAAAGCACACATGAGAATTCTATGATAAATGAGTAGCTAGCTAGAGTGAGAGGACAACGGGAGAGATCAAAGTTCCTATATACTTCTCTATTACTTTGGTTCTATGATAACAGGGAATGGTTAGATATAGCAATCACACAATAGCACTTTGGAGCAAAGCGAGTCCTTTCCAACTCTCGAAGAAGACTGGGTAAAGAGTAGTTGGGAGAAGGCTGCCGAGAGCTCTACGAGACACCAACCCGAACGTGGTGGAATACAAAGGCCTGACAGAGCTGTCACCTCTGGGGCTACCACAACTATCCGTGGGATTAGGCGCAACCTCAGGTAACCTATAGTCTAGACACCATGCCTACACTATCGATTACTACTCTAATTACATATGATAACTAGAGCACTCAATACGAGCGAAGATCCCATGCTAGAATGTAACAACTATACTAAGCATACATATGAAAGGAATAAAGTAGATAGAGAAGATAAATATATTGAAGCATAAGTCTTACAAGAGTAGATACAAAGACATACCAAATCTCTGAAGACTTCTCGAACCGGAGCGTAGCTCCGCTCTCCCTAACTCTCATCTAGATCTAATCTACTACATTGGAATGTCTAGCTCTAATTCTCTAGAGAAGAGAAGTCATCCATTCAAGGGACGCCTCTACAACTCTGATCCCGCTGGGAGATAATGAATTAGGGTTTAAGGGATGCCTCCTCCAGGGGCCGGGGCCCCGCTTTTATATAGCCCTCTAGGATGCACCACAACCCTCGGATCAAACCGACCTAAACGGACGATTATTATTCATCCTCAAAGGCGGTGGAACAGGGGATCCGCGAGGCCGATGCGGATTGGTCCAGTCA
Source organism: Themeda triandra (assembly GCA_018135685.1). Classification (NCBI taxonomy): domain Eukaryota; kingdom Viridiplantae; phylum Streptophyta; class Magnoliopsida; order Poales; family Poaceae; genus Themeda; species Themeda triandra. Next base: position 93,719 of record JAENPR010000992.1, on the reverse strand, counting down.
TGAGTCGGCCGACCAAGGGTGGGAGTCGGCCGACTCTCCACCGAGCCCGTTCGGGCTCCGTTTGGTCCGAGCCTTCTCGAACCTTCCAGACATTACAGAATTTTCACCGGTTCCCGATTATCTCTATGTAAACCCGACATGTGGGCCTTCCTTGGGTATTTTCACCGACACCTGCGAAAACGGACATTCACCAAAACTCGTGGAATTACGTCAAGTATAACCCCTATATCTAGTTGGTGAACATATTTTTTCTCATGTTTAGTCCTTTCTCATGTTTACCAAAAAGTGTTACAACATGAGAAGATCCTGGTGGAAAAATTGGCACAAAGTTTTAATAGCATGATAGAGACCCGTCCCGGTTAGGCAACTCGCCCAAAACCGGGGACAAGGATGCCAAGGCCGAGCTAAAATCGGTAACAACAACAAGGGGAGGAAGGTCCACAAGTGATCCGCCATACCCGACCAAGCGGATCGGGAAGGCGAGAGCGCGAAACGGAGGGAACCTCCCGTAGAGGAAGAGCCACAAGAAGCAACACCAACGGGAGCAACGATAGACTATCCCGATACAAGTAACCTACCGTTCCCCACCAAAACCAAGAAGATGACTCTGCGGATGAACAATTCGCACGCTCGTTGAGATGATAGGGAAGGTACATGTGAGCGTCCCACTCATGGACGTCTTGCATGTCCCTTCTTATGCAAGATATGTGAAAGACATCATCAACAACAAGCGTCCTCTACCATTCACGAGAGACGGTCAAGGCGACGGAGGAATGCAGCGCGCAAGAATACTCAATCACCGCTGAGAAGAGAAAGGACCCTGGATGCCCAACCATCACTTGTTCAATCGGGGCCAACGGTTTGACCTTGCTCTTTGTGATCCGGGGGCCGGCGTGAGCGTCATGCCTAAAACAGTCTTTGACAAGTTGGATTGCACACGGCTTGCACCAACAACCATGACACTCAGTGGCCGACTCCTCCATCCGCTACCCTGCAGGGATTGCTGAGGACATCCCGGTAAAAATCCGAGGGTACTTCGTGCCAGTTGACTTCGTGGTGCTAGACATGGAACTTACCAAGGAGAACCCTCTCATCCTTGGGAGGCCATTCTTAAGCACCGCTGGGGCCCAAATAGATGTTGGAGCTGGAGAAATCCGCTTCAACATAAATGGCCAGGAGGAAAAGTTTGAATTCCGACCCCGCAAGCGAGAACAAGTGCAACATGATCCGTATCAAATACGGACCAAATACTCAAGGCATACGGGAGGTCGAAATTCAGCCCCAGGCCTTCATGAGCAAGCCAAGGAAAGAAAATAAGGAGAAGCCAAAAGCAACTCCTAAGAAGGAGCAAAAGGCTGTGACACAGCCTAAGAAAAAGAAAACTGCTCCTAAACAAAAGGGCAAGAAAGAAAAGGTTTCCACACCACCAAAAAAGGTGGTGCAGAAGGAACAAGAAGAACCACCCGCCGCTGCGCCACCCAAGGTTATTAAAATGGAATGGAGACCCAAGAAGCCATCGGCCACAACGGTCATACCATCCCCGAGCACAAAGGTGGAGGATGTCCTGCCCAAACAGAAAATCAACTCTGAGCCATGAGCTTCAGGATAAGCTTGGGGGAGGACCCCCAAATAAGGTACCTGCATTGCATATTTAATTTCTAGCAATTTTATTTTTATTTTAGCATGTTTAAATTCAAGTTTCTTGCATGAAAAATTCAAAAAAAAAGAAAAAAATATTTACTTTTATAATTCCATTCCATATATGTGCTATGAAATGTTTAGTTCCACCCATGTTGAAATGATTGGTTGCTCTGTTTATGTCTCGTTTGTACTTGTCTAGAATAGAGTTTTCTCTAATATTTGGGTTTATTGGCTTTACATTATCATGCTCTAGAAACTTGATTTAGTGGGTTGCATACAATTACTCTCATCTAGGTTATTGTACGATATGATATAGTGACTTAGACCACAGCAATGAAACGTCCCCTTGAGAAAACCTGATGTCCGGAGCCTTTTGTTTCAAAAATTTTCAAAAACAATAGTTCCTCAGTGATTGCGGAATACCCACCAGAGCCGTATGATCTATCTATAGCATAAGAACCTTCATACACTGCTTATTCGTACATTGAGTTCGGTCGGATTGTTACCGACGTGAGATTATGACTCTACACCCATGATTGAGATCCACTTGCACCCACCAAATAAAAGCCAACTCTTACACTAAGAGTTGCGCACAACATGCACCCAACCACCATCAGCCCGCTCTTACACTGAGAGCCGCGCACCATTTTTCCATTTGCCGACCCTTACCCTGAGGATCGCGCACCCCTCTCTTATAGTTTGCAAAATTTCTCCATGCATTGTTCATCATGACATTTCTCTCCACCATTTCCTTTCCATCAATAAATTTTTGGGCTATATTCTTAGTCAGAAAAAAAGTGAGAGAAAAGAAAGAGAGAAAGAGAAAAAAAGAAAAAAAAGAAAAGAAAAAAGATTGTTTTAGTAGGCAAACGGGAAACATCTTAGATCCCCGTTCAAAAAAAAAAAAATGATGAGAGAGTAAATTTAGTTGTTCTTTGAAAGCCCCTCATTCCCTTCATCTCATTCATTAATAAAAGAAAGCATGTCATGATGCATGGAGACCCAAAAATACCACAAAATTTAGGACTCATCTTTCATTCCATCCACACACTTGCACATCTCAATCAAGGTTTATAGCTTAATCTCCATAAGGTTCAATCCTTGACCGCACAACCTATGTGATACAAGTACGCCCACTTATATACCTACCCAAAACTCCACTCTCAGCTTTAGTGGTAGGAAGAAGGCAATTTGAAAATGCCTTTGGTGAGGTTACTATACACTTTTGAGCGATCGAGTGGGTCATTTGAGGAACTTGGTTTATTTATAAAAACTTACAAAACCTCCAGACTGAAAGTTGATCTTGGGACGAATGAAAAGCACCGGTCTTTGGAACTGTTCTATTTTGCAATCGCCCAAGACTTGAGAAAATTAGAAGCCCCACTCCATCAGGAATCATAGAGTAGATATAATTGTCGATTTATCCAAATAGCAGTAGAACGCTCTCTTCTAGCTTGTACACTTGAGATATAATCGGCATCGTAGCAACCCCTGATCAACAGCCCAAAGCAAAGACTTGCTCGGGACGAGCAAGGGGTAAGCTTGGGGATCTTGTTGGCGGTCCTTAACTCGCATTTATACCCGCCAACTATAGGTCATTATGGGGGAAATAAATATTTTATATCACATATATCTTTACTATTGACCTAGTTCCACCCGTGCTTGGAGAAAATATTGTTTTGCGGAATGTACACCAAGTGCGGAATTTCCTAATAAAAGTACGCTTTTCGGAAGGCGTAAAACAAGCTCAAGAGCAAGTGGGCCATCTCGGGGTCGAAATGGGCCAAAAGCACCGGCATGGATGCGACCCGAGATGGCGGCCCGGGCCTACTCCCGCCAAAGGCGGTCGAGGGCGGCGCCACCCGGGCGCGGTGCGCTGGGCGCGCGCGCGCCCGCCTGCGCCGTGGGCCCGGCCAAAGGCGGTCGCCTCTTTCCATCCGGGGATTGACGGTTTCGCTGGTGATTTTACACCACTACCCCCGAACCGCCTTCTGGGGGCTATAAATGAAGAGGAGAGGCCCCCCACCTTCACACACACCATTTGGAGCCATCTCTACACTTCTCACTTGTTCTTTAGCATTAGTGTTAGTCATTTGGAGCTAGGCAAAGCTACTTGGAGAGTTTGTCTCCAGGAGGAAAAGCTACATCTTTGGTATAAATCTATGGAGCGTTCTTTCTTAGTCAAGTTCTCATTATATTTATATAGTTGTGCATATGAACTAGAGTATAGTCTGGTACACGATATATTCTATGATCAAGAACTAGGCCATAGTTCTTGTGAGAGTTGTTCATCGTGTTCTACATTGTTCTTCACCGTTCATATGTTTTACTTGTTTAGATTAGATTGTAGAAGAGGAATAGCGGTTCGATGTGCCTTCGGGCTTGCCTATGTTCTAGCTCGTCCATCCGTAGGGTGGGAGTCCTGGGGGGACGTAGGTAGCTCCTTAGTATGCGGACGTGGTGTCCGGGTGCGAGGGAACCTACGGATATGTCGGCATGCCACGGTTGAGGTGGTAGGCGGCGGGTGGTGGCAGCCACTGTCCGTCCCTTGTAATCCCCCACGTTCGCATGTTGAGTAGGAGTTCGTAAATGCCGCCATCGACCGCGTGCATCAGTTGCGCCGCGGTCTCCCCATATTCCTAGTCTATAGTCGAGTCTTGACTTGTATAACATGTGGAATTAGCCGTTCTAGCATTGACTATATAGGACCCGCTTTTTAACTCCGCGTAGATTATTCTTTATTCTTTATTTTATCTTTATTCCTTTGAGGTTGCTCTAAGTGTGTGTCCACTATCCAAACTACCGTATGCTTACCCCTGTATAGCACATTGGTCGGTTTCTCCTCATGCTAGATATCATATTCATACCCATGCTAGATTACTTAACTACCCCATGCCTTCCTTTGGGAAATTATAAATAACGATACCCTGAATACTTTCGGGTGAAATGATGCGATGATGGATCCGTGCGCTTGCGGATATTTATCTTCTAGGATGTGATCTATCTCTGGCAACACTCGCGTAGTTGCTAGAACCAGTTTCTAGTAATTATGCCGAGTAAAGCCATTTAGTGTTTTTGGCGCAGTTATCAGAATTGGGCTCTAAGTCTATTTTGGTAATCACGTTCAGAAATGCCAACAAGCACCCTGGGATGAAGAGTAGATGCTTCTAGTAGGCCTCTCCCTTGACCTTGTGCTCCACTTATTGTTTCTTCTCTGCAGAGGATTAGTGGACAACACATACCCGAAGGATAATAACAAGGGTAGATTTGTCATAGAGCTAAGATCATATTCTATGCTACAAAAAAGTTTGGTTGAAAATTTTAATTAGCATAGAACATTTGCTCAACATTACTTCTTCTCTTAAGGATTGATTTTAGTTTATCTTGAGTTTGATTGGTGTATGAAGTCTGTAGAAAACACTCAAACTTATAGAGAGGAAGTAATTGCGAATGGAGGGATTGCAAACCAAATGCGGAGCGACGAGGGCTTGAGAAGAGAAAGAGCATTGTTGGATCATCATTAGAGGAGTCGGCGGCCTTCCTCCCCCAAGCTTGTTGTTGCTCATCATTGGAAGCCAAATGTGTGTGTTGAATCATCCCTCGAAGTGTGTTGTAACTCTATGTTCTTTAGACACTATCCATCCTCTGTTCTGAAGTCTGTCGGAGAGGGATCTCGATTCTAGAGCAAAGATCTCTCCTTCGCATTCTTCTTTTCTTTGGACTATCCAATCTAGGACGGACAGTTGCATGATCTTCTTTTGTCAACCATTCTTGATTTTTGCTGAGCCTTGGTCGACTAATTAATGTTCATTGGAGATGTAGACTCGAGTTCTTCCTTGATGGTCTTTGTCTTCTAGTAGCATGGCGAAGAGTTGCAGTTAATGATACGCCATCCGTCTTGATGATCAAGGAAGGGACATCATTAATTGTATGTAGGTGTAACACCCTGTTTAAAATAAAACAGAGGAGCAAGTATATGTGGGCCCAGGAAGTCCCAAACCACATATACACACTTAATACAAAGATATCATAGCACGAACAACGTTATAAACTTTATTACATCACTGGGACATGTTCATGACATAATCATCACATCATAGCCAATGGCTTTTATTACAGTGGATACGTAGAAAAGCTATAAAAACTCCATCCCACGGGGACACCGACCGGTGGTACGCCCACCTCGCAGTCCCGGTCATCACCGAGTACTCCTCATAACCACCTCCATCCGTACCCATCCGGGATTTTCATTGGTGATACAACAAGCGTCGCTCACCATGCTCGGCAAGTATAACTATGGGGTATGCAAGGCTCAAAAGGTTAGACATAGGTTTAAGCGGTCGGCATTTTAGTTGGTCATATTTTATTATTAAACCCGAGTTACTAGTTTAGTGAGAAAACCCATAACCATGTGAAAAGTAATTATTAACATCAATATTAAAGATATCTCCCAACCAACCACATATCCGGCTAAAACGAAAGGATCCGGGCCGCTCGTGTCCGTGAGCACGGCCGATATATCGCTTTGATCAAACTCTGCAGAGTGTGTACACTTTCACCTTGAGTCATGATTCTCTTTTGCCCGAGGTGATCAGCCTCTTGACCCACTTCCGAGGTAAGTCGGCAGGGTCTCACTACGAAGCCTTTCACTAATTACCCTAACCAGGTTAGTAGCCGCGAGGTTTTAGCGGCTAGACGAATGGAGCCCCCTTCAAGACCGGCACACCAAGTGACCGCAGCCCGGACACATCTTGACAGGCAAAGAGCCATCCCGCAACCTAGGCCCCCTCTTGCGCCGAACGAATTCGGTAACTACTAACAAGCTAGAGAAAAACTAGTTATATGACTAAGACCGTTCCCACTTTGATTCTCAAGGTTGTACGGATGTCCCGGGTTGCCGCTTTTAGTATAAGTCCTTATGGAGAGCAACTAGAGTAAAGACCCATACTCTAGCCCCCTTGGTTCAAAAGCATCTTTTAAACTTGTTCCATAGATCCATTAATCAATTTAACATTAAGCAACACTGAGCGCGTAGCAACACTTAACCTTCTACTATGCAAAACCCCCATAGGTAACAAGGATATTTACGTACAAGGTGTTCTAGGCATGTCCTTAAGGTTAAACAAATTAAGACACATGCATAATGATAAAGTGATTAATAAATTGCTGGGTAACAAGGAAACCATAGGCTATACTTGCCTTGCTCACCAACTTGGTCCCTGCTTGCTCCCGAAAACCTGCTCCTCAAACACGTCACCCCTATACGAAAGATCATCACCAAGCAAGATATCCAGACAATCAATACATGCAAGAAAGATATAATTCTATTAGAACATTACACCATGAAATAGAAACATATAGAGAAACAATTATAAAACTAATCTACACGTCTCTATGAACACATAGACGTTTGAATCACGCTAAACGGACCTATAAATATAAAGTTATGAATAAAACTAGTTGCATGAACATTTATACAAATTAAATATATTTTTCTAAGGATTTATAATCTAATACCGAAGCCTAATAATCATTGGTAAACCAAAAACAGAAAGGTTTATATGCTAAACATGCTCTCCGGACTTCGGGTGCGTAATCCGAGAGAAATCGGGGTCTATTCCGCTAAAAAGAGGGCCTAAAACTAAGGCTTTCGGACCGGGGAGAATTTATTCGGATTTTCCTAAAGCGCGGGGGCCTAAGCGCAAAAGCGGCGGCGGCCGCCGGCGCGTGGCTGACACGGCGACACGCGGCGCGGCACACGGTTGGGCGAGCGGATGACGCGGGGCGACGCGGGCGGCCGACGCGGCGGCCGACGCGGCGCGCGCCGACGTCCATCGCGCCACGCGGCGCGACGCGACTGGGCGGGTCCGTGGACTCGGCCGTGGACCGCGTGCACGGCCCGGTCCACCGGTCCACCGTGGACCGACGGCGGCTGGACGCGGTGGCGCGCCATGGGAGAGGCCCGAGCTCGCCGGCGACCGGCCGGAACGGCGTTCCCGGCCTCGGTTCGCGACGCGGGTGGCACTGGGGCGACGCGGAGGCGATGGGGAGCGCGGCAAGGGGCTCGGCTCCGACGGGGGCTCACCACGGCGAGGACGACGCCGGCGAAATCCTGCAGAGAGAGAAAGGGAGCTCCGGTGAGGTCTAGCTCGCGCAAGAGAGAGAGAGGAAGGGCACGGGAAGGTGCTAGGCGGACGCGGCTTAGGCAGGCCGAGCAGGCCGTGGCCTGGGCCACTTGCTGGGCTACTGCGCGCGTGAGAAAAAGAAAAGGGAGAGAGAGGAGGGCTGGGCCGGCTTTGGTCAGGTCGAAAGAGAGAGAGGATAAAGGAGAAAAGAAAAGGCTTTTCTTTTTCTCGTTTTAGCAAACTTGCTCAAATTCAAATGAAGTTTGAATTCAAACCACTCAACACTATTCCTACAATCAACCAAAATAATATGCACCAAAGATGAATGCAACAAAAGTGTTCCTAGGCCTTATAGTTGATTTTAATATTTATAAAAATAATACTTAGCCTATGTGATTCATGATAAACGAAAATAAAATAAGCACATTTAATTACTATTTCGAAAATGATTTTTAGGGTGTTACAAACCTACCCCCCTTAAGAAGAATCTCGTCCTCGAGATTCGGAAGATTGAAAGAGATGGGGATGCTCGATTTTAGATCTTCCTCTCTTTCCCATGTTGCCTCTTCTTCGAATGCCTCCGCTCCACCGAACTTTACACATCCCGATTATTCTACTTCGAGTGATTCTTTCGCCACTTCCAATATCTTGATAGGATACTCGGTATATGTGAGATCTTCTTTAATAGCAACCTCTTCCAAAGGCAAATGTTCCACCTCGTGCACACGTAAACATTTCTTAAGCAGACACATGGAACACATCGTGTACTCGACATATTCTGTGGTAACTCAAGCCGATATGCTACCTCTCCTCTTCTCGTCAAGAATCTTGAAAGGACCCACATACCTTGGTGACAACTTCCCCTTAACATTGAACCTCCTCATTCCCTTCATAGGTGACACTTTGAGATAAACATGATCACCCACTTTAAACTCTAGATCCCTTCTTCTAGTATCTCGCATAACTCTTCTCGCCTTGATCGTGCTATCCTCAAATTCTCTCTAATTGTTTGCACTTGCTTCTCTCGCCTCTTTCAATATATCTGGACCAAACACTTGTCGTTCACCCGCTTGATCCCGCAATAGTGGTGTCCCGCACCCTCGCCATACAATGCCTCAAAAGGTGACATTTTCAAACTCTTTTGATGGCCGTTGTTATAAGAGAATTCTGCATATGGTAAACTTTTATCCCAACTTGTTCCATGTTGTAGTGCACATGCCCTCAACATGTCTTCTAGGATTTGATTTGTTCTTTCGTTTGTCCATCTCTGTCGAGGATGATATGCGTAACCGAAAGTCAATTTAGTACCCAAATTCTCATGTACTTTATGCCAAAATTTAAGGTAAACTGAGTCCCTCTATCGAAACAATCTTTTTAGGAACCCCATGCGGACATACAATCCTTTCCATGTACAGTTCAGCTAACTTTGCTCCTGTGTATGTGGTTTTCACGGGTAAGAAATGAGCTACTTTGGTTAACCGATCCACAATTACCCATATTGAGTCATACCCCTTTTGAGTGCGAGGTAAACCCACTATAAAATCCATTCCCACTTCTTCCCATTTCCATTCGGGAATCTTCATTGGTTGGAGTAATCCTGCAGTCTTTGGTGCTCAGCCTTGACTCTCGACATGTATCACATACGCCACATATTCTCGCTACGTCTCTTTTCATTCCATACCACCAATATCTCTCTTTAGATCAAGATACATTTTAGTGCTTCCTGGATGTATAGAGTAAGCCGAGTCATGAGCTTCTCTTAGTATCATGTCCTTGATGGATTTGGAATCAGGCACACAGATCCTTTTTCCGCACCACACTTGTCCCATGTTCATCTAGGTGAAACTTAGGAGCCTTTCCTATCACAACGTTCTTAGCAATCTCCTTTATTTTCTCATCCTCCAACCGTCCTTTTGCGAATCTCACGTTCAAGAGTAGGCTCCACTTCTAACTCCATGGTATTAGCCACAATAGACAAATTTAAAAGTTCAAACTCTTCGCACAGCTCTTTTGGTAATTGGGACACATAAGCCATATGCACATGACTTTTTCGACTAAGAGCATCTGCCACCACATTTGCTTTACCAGGGTGATAGTGTACTTCTAGATCATAATCCTTTATTAATTCTAGCCATCTCGCGTTGCCTCAAATTCAAGTCGACTAAGTAAATATGTACTTTAAGCTTTTATGGTCGTGTAAATCTCACACTTATGGCCTATCAAATAGTGTCTCCATATTTTCAAAGCGTGCACCACAAATTTGCCAACTCTAAATCATGTGTTGGATAATTTAACTCATGTTTTCTCAACCGCCTAGATGCATATGCTACAACCCCCGCCTTCTTGCATAAGAACACAACCCAAACCAAGTCTAGATGCATCACAATATATAGAAAAACTCTTGGTGATATCTGGCAACACTAGAACTGGTGCTGTAGTTAACCTCCTTTTTAACTCTTCAAAACTGGCTTGGCACTCAGCTGACCATACAAACTTGGCATTTTTCTCAAGCAAAGCTGTCATTGGTTTTGCAAGCTTTGAGAACCCTTCTATAAATCTGTGATAGTATCCCGCCATACCAAGAAAACTTCGAATCTCGCTCACATCCTTTGGTGGATTCCAACTCAACACATCCCGAACCTTCTTTGGGTCCACAAAGCAACCCCACCATTTGAAATAACGTGCCCAAGGAAAGACACTTCTTTCAACCAAAATTCACATTTACTTAGCTTGGCATAAAGTTGCTGTTCTCGAGTTTCGTAGCACAAGCCTCAAGTGTTCCTCATGTTCTTCTTCATTCTTGGAGTACACAAGAATATCATCTATGAACACCACTACAAACTTGTCAAGATATTCCATAAAGACATTATTCATCAGGTACATGAAGTATGCTGGTGCATTCGTCAGCCCAAAAGACATAACTGTAAACTCGTACAGTCCATAGCGAGTGGTGAAAGCTGTTTTTGGAATGTCAGAATTGCGGATCCTCAACTGATGATACCCGGACCGAAGATCAATCTTGGAAAATACACATGAACCCCTTAGCTGATCAAACAAATCATCAATTCTTGGCAATGGATATTTATTCTTAATTGTCACCTCATTCAGTGATCTGTAATCTATGCACATTCTCTGTGAACCGTCCTTTTTCTCAACAAACAAAACAGGTGCACCCCAAGGTGAGGAGCTAGGACGTATATAACCCTTGTCTTGCAATTCTTTTATTTGTTTCTTAAGCTCTTCTAATTCTGCTACCCCCATTCTATAAGGCCTTTTCGCTATTGGTGCTTGTGCACTGGTAAAAGCTCAATTATAAATTCAACATCACGTTCGTGTGGCATACCCGGCAAGTCGTCAGAAAAACATCTGGGAATTCTTTTACAATTGGAATATCGTGATAGCTGCACCCTTCATCTCGATTAACTTGACCCCCAAAGAGAGATGCCTCTGCCTTATACTCAACTGTTTCTCCTGTTTCAGTTTTCAGATATATGGTTCGATGGCACATTGAATCACTGCCTTGTGTGCAATTAACCAATCCATTCCCAATATCACATCTAGTCCAAGAGTTCAGAACTTTGAGATCTGCTTCAAACTCTACCCCCTTATGCCAATCTTAACTTTAGGACACATCAAAGTTGCTTTCATATCCCCCCAGTGAACTAACTAACATAGTGTTTGGCATTGCATGCATAGACAAAGTATGTTTCTTCACAAAATTTGTGGATATAAAGGAATGTGATGCGCCTGAATCGAATAAAACTGAAGCGGGATGGGAGTTAACTGGAAACGTACCGAACACCACATCGGGCGCCTCCTGAGCTGATTCCGCATTCACATGATTCACTTTCCCTCGAACATAATTATGGCGCCCTTGCTTGCTTGGAGTGTGAGCATTCACCTTCTGATTGCCTGGCTGTCCCTGAGGGCCTTGAGTTGTTTTCTTAGGACAATTATAAGAAATGTGTCCTGGTTCCCCACAAACATAGCATACGTTCTTGTTTGCAGTATTGGGAGTGTTGGGTGCATTGGTCTTCATTGGAGTATTACTAGCTTGCATCTGATGAGGAGTCTGTGCACGGTACTGTCCCTGCTGCTGCTGATATGTTCTCTGCTGAAACTGATTGCGATTAGCCATGTTGGACTGCCCCTGATGGAACCTCTGCTGATTGTTCTGACCCTGAGAAAAGCGTGGTTTACTGCTGCTGCCCTGCTGATGGTTCTGGAACTTTCGCTTTCTCGCCTCAATATCATTCTTCTTATTTTCAATCACAATAGCCTTGTCAATGAGCTGCTGACAGTTATCAAAAGTTTGTGAGAGTAACTGATACTGCAGTTCATCATTCAAACCCTCCATGAACAACTCCTGCTTGTCAAGATCATTTTCTACATCATGAGGTGCATAGCGAGATAGTTGAGTAAACTTGTCTCTGTACTCAGGGACAGACATTCCCCTCTGCTTCAGTGCAAGAAACTCCTTCCTTTTAAGCCTCATTGTCCCTGATGGCACATGATGAGAGCGAAAATTGTCTCTGAACTCTTGCCAAGTAATTTGATTGGCATTAGGATGAGTGTTCTGGAATGATTCCCACCAGTCAAGAGCTGCCCCTTGTAGCTGACCTGCTGCATAAAGCACCTTCTGACGATCGTCACATTGCGCTATGTCAAGTTGTCGCTCCACAGCACGCAGCCAATCGTCAGCTTCAAGTGGATTTGGGGAATGATCAAAGGTAGGCGGGTGGCCCTTCAGAAACTCGCTCCTCTTGTCACGGGCTGGCTGGAATTGCTGAGGATTGTTCTGTTGGTTCTGAATGGTCTGCGCCATCTGCTGCATAATCTGTGTTTGCATCATCATGAGTTGCTCCATGTTCACAGGTGGTGGTGGAGGTGGCTGAGCTGATCCACCAGCACCAGACCTGGTTTCAACCATCTGTGACACACATAGTTACACCACATGAGCTTTATGTATCCATGAACCATATGCTGCTGGATAAAGATCAATGTGATAACAGGTAGACAATGTATAGCAAAAGACAGAAATAAGATACAGAGTCTGAACATTCTGAATTTTCTGGCGAAATGCATAGACAGCAGTACAGTAATACTATCATAACTTCCTCTCTGTTTATCATCTGACCATGAAATTTACCTTTCTGGAAATCTTATGAAAAACTCAAAATCTTTCATTTTGAACATATTTTCAGATTCAACAGTTAAAAATGACGAAAACTGACAACAAGCAGATCTGTTTCAGAACTCTGACAGCACAGTTATACCAAATTGAATCGGCCATTTCTCCCAGAATATAATAGATATTAACATGATTCCAGTTGCTTTGGTCAGATAATGAGATCTAGTTTCTTCCATAAAATTTTCATGATTTTAGGATTCATAGATTTTGAGATATGAACAGAGAAAGATAGATAACTCAGGAAAGACAGATTCTGGAAACAAGATAAAGAGGAACCCATCTATTTTATTCATTAACCTTATGCCTTACATTAAGTTGTACGAGATGGTTGTGGACAGGCCCCACAACTCATCACAATCATGCAAAGATACAACTCATACATATAGCATCATAACAAGCATGTAGGCACATTATTAACTCAATGTTTCACGAGACTCGATGACTCAACCGACACAACCGACTCGACGGACACAACTTCGCATTATTATCGTTCCTCTAGGCATAGGAAGGGGAAACTCCTATGGCTCAATGATGGTGTCGGTGCAGGTGCAGTCCAGGTGGTGCCTCTTGCGGGGGAGTGCTAATGGCGCCATCAAATGCGAGGGCTGATGGAGATGGCTCCTGTGGCTCTTCTCCCTGTGAATCGACGCTGCATGTCATCAACCTTGTTCTCAAGCTTTTCAACCTCATTCCACAGATACCTCTCGGTCAAGCAAAGAGCGATCCAAGCTACTGTTGAGAGATGCAGCAAGTTGCACAGTCTTAGTCGTCTAGCACTCTCACCCTCCTGCAACTTGGCCACCCCGCAGCCGAGACTCCCTAGTGCGACGACGTGGATAGTAGCGGTCGTCGTCCTCCTGCACAGTCGGGAACATCACCTCGCGGTGGGCGAAGTAAGCCTGCCTCGCAGCGTCCTCAACACCAAACTCCTTGGTGTAGGTGTGACTCAGGGCGCGATGGACGGTGCGAACCTTCCATGCGCGTTCTTCGTCGCACCAAGTCTTCACGAAAGCCTTCGTCACGTAGTAGGTGGTGTACTCCGGGTGTGAGAACTTTCTGCTGCGATATTCCACCAGAGCGGGAAGTGGGTTGTACTCCACCTGAACAAGCTCAAAAAGTTTCGGGTGGTAGAAGTTGTCGGTGAAGTCGGTAGTCAAGGTCTCCCGGTCCATCCCGAGCGTGGCTTCTTGTCCTCACCCTCGTCTCCGACGTGGTACTCAAGTGGCTCATCGCCACCCTCGTCTCCGTCCCGGTCCTCGGCCCGGTCCTCGTCGCTCCACGTATGGCTCCTCGTCCGGCTCCTCGTCCGAGCGGGTGCGAGAGCCGTCGGAACTGGCCGAGTCGCCGGGCGCTCGAGTCCCCGAGTCGTCAGGGTCTCCAGCCCCAACCTACTGCTCAGGCTGCTCATGGTCCTCCTCCTCCTGGAGCTCAGGGTGAAGGTACTCAGCACGAATGGGAGCACGACCTCCAGTTGACTTCCGTGCAGTCTGTCGTGAGCGAGCCATCTATAAAATTTTAAATATGAGTCAGATATAAGTAAATTTTACAAAGAACAAGAGTAGTGTACCAGAAAATTTGTAAAATACCGAAAGCAATAAAATTTCACAATTAATCCTTAAAGGGGTGTCCAGTTCTACCTAAGGTGAGCGTCCTACAGTCAGTTCGGCTCTGATACCACTTTTGTAACACCCTGTTTAAAATAAAACAGAGGAGCAAGTATATGTGGGCCCAGGAAGTCCCAAACCACATATACACACTTAATACAAAGATATCATAGCACGAACAACATTATAAACTTTATTACATCACTGGGACATGTTCATGACATAATCATCACATCATAGCCAAAGGCTTTTATTACAGCGGATACATAGAAAAGCTATAAAAACTCCATCCCACGGGGACACCGACCGGTGGTACGCCCTCCTCGCAGTCCTGGTCATCACCGAGTACTCCTCATAACCACCTCCATCTCGTTACCCATCCGGGATTTTCATTGGTGATACAACAAGCGTCGGCTCACCATGCTCGGAAGTATAACTATGGGGTATGCAAGGCTCAAAAGGTTAGACATAGGTTTAAGCGGTCAAGATTTTAGTTGGTCATATTTTATTATTAAACCTGAGTTACTAGTTTAGTGAGAAAACCCATAACCATGTGAAAAGTAATTATTAACATCAATATTAAAGATATCTCCCAACCAACCACATATCCGGCTAAACAAAGGATCCAGCCGCTCGTGTCCGTGAGCACGGCCGATATATCGCTTTGATCAAACTCTGCAGAGTGTGTACACTTTCACCTTGAGTCGTGATTCCTTTTGCCCGAGGTGATCAGCCTCTTGACCCACTTCCAAGGTAAGTCGGCGGGGTCTCACTACGAAGCCTTTCACTAATTACCCTAACCGGTTAGTAGCCGCGAGGTTTCAGCGGCTAGGCGAATGGAGCCCCCTTCAAGACCGGCACACCAAGTGACCGCAGCCCAAAGACACATCTTGACAGCAAAGAGCCATCCCGCAACCTAGGCCCCCTTGCGCCGAACGAATTCGGTAACTACTAACAAGCTAGAGAAAAACTAGTTATATGACTAAGACCGTTCCCACTTTGATTCTCAAGGTTGTACGGATGTCCCGGGTTGCCGCTTTTAGTATAAGTCCTTATGGAGAGCAACTAGAGTAAAGACCCATACTCTAGCCCCCTTGGTTCAAAAGCATCTTTTAAACTTGTTCCATAGATCCATTAATCAATTTAACATTAAGCAACACTGAGCGCGTAGCAACACTTAACCTTCTACTATGCAAAACCCCCATAGGTAACAAGGATATTTACAGACAAGGTGTTCTAGGCATGTCCTTAAGGTTAAACAAATTAAGACACATGCATAATGATAAAGTGATTAATAAATTGCTGGGTAACAAGGAAACCATAGGCTATACTTGCCTTGCTCACCAACTTGGTCCTGGTACTGCTCCTAGAAAACCTGCTCCTCAAACACGTCACCCTCTATACGAAAGATCATCTCCAAGCAAGATATCCAGACAATCAATACATGCAAGAAAGATATAATTCTATTAGAACATTACACCATGAAATAGAAACATATAGAGAAACAATTATAAAACTAATCTACACGTCTCTATGAACACATAGACGTTTGAATCACGCTAAACGGACCTATAAATATAAAGTTATGAATAAAACTAGTTGCATGAACATTTATACAAATTAAATATATTTTTCTAAGGATTTATAATCTAATACCGAAGCCTAATAATCATTGGTAAACCAAAAACAGAAAGGTTTATATGCTAAACATGCTCTCTGGACTTCGGGTGCAGAATCCAGAGAAATCGGGGTCTATTCCGCTAAAAAGAGGGCCTAAAACTAAGGCTTTCAGCACCGGGGAGAATTTATTCAGGATTTTCCTAAAGCGCAGGGGCCTAAGCGCAAAAGCGGCGGCGGCTGTCGGCGCGTGGCTGACACGGCGACACGCGGCGCGGCACGGTTGGGCGAGCGGATGACGCGGGGCTGACGCGGCGGCTGACGCGGCGCTGACGTCACTGCGCCACGCGGCGCGACGCGACTGGGCGGGTCCGTGGACTCGGCCGTGGACCGCGCGCACGGCCCGGTCCACCGGTCCACCGTGGACCGACGGCGGCTGGACGCGGTGGCGCGCCATGGGAGAGGCCCGAGCTCGCCGGCGACCGGCCGGAACGGCGTTCCCGGCCTCGGTTCGCGACGCGAGTGGCACTGGGGCGACGCGGAGGTGATGGGGAGCGCGGCAAGGGGCTCGGCTCCGGCGGGGGCTCTCCACGGCGAGGACGACGCCGGCGAAATCCTGCAGAGAGAGAAAGGGAGCTCCGGTGAGGTCTAGCTCGCGCAAGAGAGAGAGGAAGGGCACGGGAAGGCGCTAGGCGGACGCGGCTTAGGCGGGCCGAGCAGGCCGTGGCCTGGGCCACTTGCTGGGCTACTGCGCGCGCGAGAAAAAGAAAAGGGAGAGAGAGGAGGGCTGGGCCGGCTTTGGCTATGGGCTGAAAGAGAGAGAGAGGATAAAGGAGAAAAGAAAAGGCTTTTCTTTTTCTGGTTTTAGCAAACTTGCTCAAATTCAAATGAAGTTTGAATTCAAACCACTCAACACTATTCCTACAATCAACCAAAATAATATGCACCAAAGATGAATGCAACAAAAGTGTTCCTAGGCCTTATAGTTGATTTTAATATTTATAAAAATAATACTTAGCCTATGTGATTCATGATAAACGAAAATAAAATAAGCACATTTAATTACTATTTCTGAAAATGATTTTTAGGGTGTTACAGTAGGCTTCATCTCCAATGGCATAGGGACATCATCTTGCAAATGTAGTTGTTCATGGTCTTCTTGGGCTTCGTCGGTAGTCAACCCTTGATGGTGATTGGTTAACACAAGGATGCATGCTATCATGACATGCTTGTCCTTGTTGCCGACGTGCAAGATGGTGTCTTCAAGAACAATGAGAGCAGGTCTTTGATTGGCTAAAATGAGGTGAGTTGTGTGCAGCTTCTCATTGGTGTCCTAGCTCGAGTTTTTAGGCTCAATGCTATGATGTCTTCAAGGTTGCTCATAGCTTGTTGCCTTGTTCATCGACTTCTTTTGGGTTAGTGCTATTGATGTAGTCCATCTTGTGGCACTCATGTCTCCTCCTTTGTTCCATCACTGAAGTGGTGATTTGGCAGGTTCACCATGAATAGGCACACCATAAATTCTTTCAATTCTTTCTTGGATGATGAAAGAGCTACGTCTTCTGTGCGAAGTTGTTGGAGTTCATCATATGCCTTGCTTCATCTCGTATGTGAGTTCATCTCTTGACTTACCCGATTTGGATTTGGAAGTTTTTCTGCAGGGGTTAGTCCAACAAAATATACCAATATCTACTACAGCACAATTTTAGTTCAATAACCAAACTAGACTCCATGTCTACTTAGATTAAGGAAGGCTATTTAACCTAAGCACCACGCTTAATTTAAAAGCCAATAGAAGCATGTACAATACTTCTAAACCAACACTTACTATGGTAGACAAAGGTAACAATAAAGCACTACAGAGATTTACTCAAATAATGATGGCAGAGCATGATTGATGTTTAGCAAATTGAGCATGCCTTAAAGGTAGGGACAACCAAGATATTGTAGCAACATGGCAAGGAATCTATTTACGGAAGTATACCCCCCCCAAGCTTGACTTTGGCAGAAATCAAGATCGGATGAAAGTAATTCAATGTTGCATAATGATTGGTTGGACATACCTTGCATTTGTTATTCCTTCGATGTTTTTGCTTCGAACCTGGAAAGGTTAGTGACACGAATACCCGAAGGAATATTTTCATAATTATAACTCTATGCTCATAAGGATAGCGCATCGAAAAGGTGAACACTTATGTCATGATCTAAACGGTGCTTGTTTTAGGACACTAAGCTTGTCCTTAGGAAACCTTCAAGATGTGAATTGGTGAAGTGGTTCCCCCTCCAACACCAGTCTATGTATACTATCTCAAGATTCACATCGACGATATCTGCAATGTTTATGATAAACATATGTGTCTACAACCACCCTCTTAACATCTTTAGGAACAGGGAGCATGAGGGGGTCGAAGATCTCGCGCGTGGTAATGTTGGAGAGACTAAGTGAATCAGGAGATTTTTCATATGAGCAAGGTCTTGATGGGGTGTTTAAGAAGTAACTACTTTGCTCATTGAAGCCTCCATCATCTTTCACTTCCAAGGGTGACTCGACATAAATGTCCAAAATTCCCCTTGGATCGTCTCTCGAAATGATCTCATCTAAGGCCTTATCCATCCATTCAATGGCAATAGCACATAGGTTTTTGATGCTCTCTAGCCATGGATGTTGCTCTTCGCGATCCTCTATATGGTTTTGATGATTCCTATGCATGGGATAGCTAGATGGATTTCTAGGATCATTAGGAGGTTTAGGAGAAAGAGCATAGAATGAGTCATAGGGGTCAAGGATGGGTTTAAAGATGGATCTGTATTCTATATCTGATGTGGGCACAAAAGGAGAGAAGACAAAGGTGGATCCTAGATGGCTACGCTCTCCTTCCATGGCATCACTTGATATGCCATCCTTGAGTCTTTCTAAGCGTCGTTCAAAGGGATTGGATTTGAGACGCTTTCTAAGAGATCTCTTCCTGAGAAGATTTATAATGCATGCACTGAAAGATCTCTTATGAAGCGGGAAGTTAAAACTCCTCCCAAAATCATTATCAAAGAGAATCTCTAAGGGTAGAATTACTTCTTCCCTTAGGGGACTTTGGAGTACTACTAGTTTGGGATGGGTAACCAAATCATGGAATTGGAATGTTTGCAAAGTTGTTGACATTTCTTAGCGCAATCACCAAAGATAGATAAAAAGTCTATCCCCGGCAACGGCGCCAGAAAGCTTGTTGGTATTTCTTAACGTATGCAGAGAATCCGTAAGCGTACGGAAGTACCGTTGTAGCCTTCACCGGAAGTATTCAGGGTATCGTAATTTCCACAGGGAACGGAGGTATTTCTCCTAGCTAATTCATCCAAGGAACAACCCAAGGGTAGAGATAGAAAGGTGGGTAGAGATGGATTCCTATAGCTTTAGGGTCCTAAGCATAGCGAAACAATACTTCCACTAGCTCACTTCGGGCACCGGATCGCACCTGGCAGCAGGTGATGCCGGCCTGTAGCTCTACGCCGCACCCGGACGTGGGGGATTACAAGGGACGGATAGGGCTGTCACCACCTGCCGCCTACCACCTCAACCGTGGAGTGCGAGTGCAAACGAAGGCAGCCTCTAGCCTAGACACCACGTCTATGCCAGCGACTACTACTCTAGCGTCATACAGGGGATCCCGTCTCTATCAGGGGCCCTCTACTAGAGCATCCGCCACAAGGACGGACGACGAACCCGTGAACAAGCATGGTAAAGCTCAACTACACAAAAGACACAAAAGACTATAAGAAACATGAATACTCACTTAGCCAAGATCCCGTTAGGGAGCCGAGTAGAATATCCGCAGAGGTACAAGGTCGGGGAGACACTGACAAGCCCGGCGCTTTCCCGCTCTCTTCCCTTACATCTCTCTCTAACTCTATAGCTAGTAGGGCATAGCCCTTTGGAATGAGGCTCTAGTGTGGTGCTCTTCTCCTTTGAATGGTTGATTGTGAATGAAGAGAAAAGAGCCCCTTTTATATGTGGAGAGGAGGGGGCTTCTTGCAAATGTGACATTGTTGATGTCTATTAAGTGCAACTGAAATAAGAAGGGTTCCGCAAGCGCACAGAATATATCATCGTAGCATTTTAACCGGGAGTAATCCGGGTATCGTTATTTATAATTTTACCACTTTGGGAAGGGAATGCACTTGGATAATGAGTGATGAGCAATGCACATGCAATAATGGAGAGCTCAACCTTGTCTCGTATCGATCATCTCATACGGGGTAAGTGTCACATAAAATATAAGAATGAATGATAAATGACATAAGATAAATGAGAGCATTTAGCCACATAAAATAATAGTAATAAGCCATCTCAACTTAGCACTCTAAGCTTATAACACTAGCATGGACTAGGACGATCTAGGGTGTAATCCTATGTTATTCTAACTATAAGGTCAAAGCATACAATGATTAGTGCAAGAACATCTAGCAATCATGGCGGGAAAAGGTTACATCTATGCATAGTGATATTACCAGAGAAGACAAGAGACATAGCAATGACTTCAATGTAATAGGTTTGTTCTGCTAGACCTATACTCGGGAGAAGGGCTACAAAGGACTCAACAGGACTGTCACTCCCGCGATCTACCTCACGATCCGGAATATAGGGTGCAATCGTAGATAAATACGGTCTAGGCACCATGCCTACACAATATTTACCACTCATCCATCGATCTAATGAGCAAGCGCTATACGATCCTATGCATAAACATAATTCTAGTCCAACTATGCTAAACATATAATCAAAGTAGACTAAGAACAATATAATTGAGAACATAATCAAATAGAGCAAAGTCAAGTCTGATATAATAGAAATATAGAATAGAATAAAGTACTACTCATAGTATCACGAACAATGATGAATATTACAAGAATGTAGAGGGGAATTACCAAGAACTCCGACAGATCCGGACTCCAAGCTAGGATTGATTCCCTCTAGATCTATTCCTATGTAGCTATGCTACTAAACTATGGAGCTCTAATTGAGATGGTGGCTCGGCTTCTCTCGAATTCGATGAGAGAATGAACTCTTGAATGAATTAGGGTTTTACCCGAGGGCCGGGGCTCGAATATATAGCCCCCTAGGATGAACCACGGCCCTCGGATCAAACCGACCTAAATGGACGATAATTATTCATCCTCAAAGGCGGTGGAGGCGGGATCCGCGAGACTCAACGTGATTGGTCGAGGTGGGGAGTCGGCCGACTCCCCCTTGGGCGGCCGGCCGTGCCGCCTTGCGCGTGGGCCCCCGCTTTCGGTATCGCCTTCGGAGTCTTCTAGAATATACAATTTCACCCGTTCGGTCTTTATCTCTATGTAATCATGACATGTGGGCCTCCTTTGGTTCTCTTTCGATAACCGCTTGCGAGAAATAGACAATCACCAAAACTCGTGGAATTACGTCGTGTAACCCCTATATCTAACATGTGAACTCATATTAGTCCTTTCTCTTGCTGCGTTGACGGTATAAAATTGATACTTAACGACCGTCAACAAACTCCCCCAAGCTTACCTTTTGCTCGTCCCCGAGCAAAGATAGACTCGATGATGGATCGGGAGTTGCTACAATGCTTTCACTCCTCACAAGTACACATGCGTTCAAACAAGAACTCT
This sequence comes from Themeda triandra, assembly GCA_018135685.1. Classification (NCBI taxonomy): domain Eukaryota; kingdom Viridiplantae; phylum Streptophyta; class Magnoliopsida; order Poales; family Poaceae; genus Themeda; species Themeda triandra. The sequence continues at coordinate 71,901 of JAENPR010000992.1, read as the reverse complement.
CCTCCGGATTAGAGTGAACTATTCTGACTCAAAACTCACTCATATTACCTTTCACCATGGGGCTTGTAACCGTCACTTGGGTCTTGAGTAGTTGAAAGATAGAACGGTCAAGTCAAGCGCCATGTTTCTCGCTCTTTGATCAACTATTATCCCGGAGTTTTTGCAAAGTTTTGAAATAAAACTCAGAGTTCCTTGTATGAACCTTTCAGGTCTCTCATTTGTGGTATTTCTGGATCCTCTCTCTAAGGCATGAGTAGTGTATGCCTTCTCTCTTCTCTCAGAAATATGTGGTATTTGTGGAACTAAGGCATAGTGAAAAGTGCCTTCTCTCTCTTACCCTACTTTCTAATAGGCTTATGTGGAGCTCATAGGTGGGGAGACACTCAAACTCACTTGCATATATTGCACAGTTAAGACATGGATCCAGTAGGAACTAAAATAATAATAAAGTCATATGTGCATGTGAATGAGGAAGTGGAATGGATGATAAGATGATAATAGATGATGATGGTATGATGGTGATAAGGAAATGATTATGAGGGGTGATCACTTGGTGAACATCTACTTCTACACTTGCTCCTTCGGAGATAACATGACTCCCTTTATTTGGAAACCTTGAAACTTCTTGATCTTCTTCTTGAAAGGAAGGACTTGGCTACTCTTTTCTTTCTTCTTTTTTTTAGAGCAACCAATCCTTTGAAAAACGAACTTTAGCAACGGGGATCATATAACTTGAAATGATAATGACTGGAGCTTTTATGTAGGCAAATGGATCGGCGATGATTTTTTCTAGATGTTCACTCCCAGGATAGGAGTAGAACCTTTTCTGGATGAAGTGAAATAAGTGGCGTATGTATATGTGGGTGAATGGATGGATGGATGGATGGATGGATGCGTACTCCCAGGGTAGAAGCAGCATAGGTGCGTGTCTCCAGGGTAGAGACAGCACAGTAAGTGGAGAATGCGTACTCCTAGGGTAGGAGCAGCATAAGTGCGTATCTCCTGGGTAGAGATAGCACGATATGTGGTGGATGTTGATCTATATGTGGGTGGTACTTCTAGGAACAGAAGTAGCACAGAATGAATGTAGTAGTTATAAAATAGGTGCGTGCTTCTGAGGACAGAAGTAGCATAGATCAATGGATGGAGAGCACATAGTATTGACTTTAACTGCATGACTGATTCCTTATGGGTCCACAGCATAACCACACTCAATGCCTATAAAGACTACACTCAAGCCTACAATACGATCTATATAAACAGATGGGTTTTCCTAATCTAGTAAGCATGAATATATGGTCAGTGGTAGGAATTTGAACTCTCATCATAAAGGAACTCATCACGCAAGAATTTAATATTTTCACGAGATAAATTCTCCCGAACTCTAGTATCTCTAGGAACAAGATGGACATGACTCAAAACCTTCCCATATCATACCCGTCAACCACCTAGACTTAGATCAAGTGTTCGCTACCCACAAGTTTCAGGTTCAGAGCAAATCTCAAATCTAAACAGTTGTGTCCAAAACTCGAGAGAGTGCAAGGTTGAAAACTAGGTACTTGAAAGGAATTACGGCAGAGCAACTATTCATCATCTCCATGTAGAGTTTATTCTAGGGATCACTTCAAAGACATATTGCAAGAGCTCTCCAAAAGACAAATAAGGAAATCTTTCTGGGTTTCTATGGTTATGCATCTTTTTTAGTTGTTTTAACAAAGCACACTCTAATAAGGCATACATAGATAAGTTGGAAACACTTAGCTTGGTATACGGAGGATGCTCTCCCCAAGCTGGATGTTGACATAGTCTGCTGAGGTTGCTGACAGGCAATGAAGACGTTCTAGTCCTCCAGGAGTGTCGTAGATGGTTGCTGTTGGAGACAGCGTTCAATTGTCGCGGACAGCACTCCGACAGGGGACTGGATGTCCTTCTGCCTGTTAGCTCTTCATGATCCTTGATGTTCTGTGAAGCTCAAAATAGACAACAAAGCTTGTGGAACTAATTAAGCGTTAGTGATGAAACCTCTAGGCCTTGGTTGTCTAGAACTTCCCTAACTTAAAACTCATTCTAACAGGATCACAAGAAATATTTTTATCTTTTTGTTATTTAAGGAATGCAGACAGGAAAAGTAAATATGCTAAGAAGTTATTTTTGTGCCACCACAGTGAATGATTATCCACATGGGGCTTAATGATTTTCTGGATGCAAATGCACAACATCTTTATTTTCTTTAATACAAAGATAAAAGAGTAAAGATGCAACTACGATGCTAGTAGGAAAATAAATATGCTAAGGTAAAAATGAAATGCTGGAAAGTAAATGCTGATAAATACCAAGTTACCTCTTGGCGCGGCGTTCGGTGGTTTTAAGTCCTCCGAACAGGACTTGTCATGTTCGCTCAATTTTCAAGGGGCGCATTGGCTGGCGCCTCTGATGACGTTGCCTCTTGTGTAGGAATGTTTTCTGATTTTTCTTTCACCTTCCACACCTTCTTTGTTGGAGAGGGTGACCTTGTGGAGGAAGCTTCTTGGACCACTTGTTTCTCTTCTGTTGATAGCACCTCTTCTTCTATAATGTTCTTATCTTCTGGGTACCGGTCTTCATATCTTGACACTTCTCCCTCATAGTCAGCCCATCCATCTGTAGTGATGTTCTTCTTGTTCTGGCGGTGGGTACGCTGCCTTCTCCTTGTTCTGTTCTTCTTGGGCTCCTCAGTGATTATATAATTATTGTTGAAGTAGCGGCGTACCTTCTCGGTGGGAAAGTGGAAATGGATCTCTCCCGTCCCAATATAGATAATAGCTCGGTGGTGTTCGGGAATGGTCTTCCTAGGATGATTGGAGGATCGTAGTCATCTCCCATATCGACGACTAGGAAGTCGTAGGGACATAGTGATCATCTATCTGGATGAGGACATCCTTCACTTCTCCTTCGACGAAGCGGAATGTCGATCGATCGCCATCTGCATTTAGCATAGGTAGGCTCCAAAGGCATAGTGCCATATAGATACTCATAGGTTACCTTGGCCATAATGTTGACGCGATCCGGTGTCACGATGTTTTATTGAAAGAGCTTCGTTGATGGAGCATTGAATGGTTGGGACACCTGGATCATCCTTCTTGATCGGACGTGGGGACCCGAGTAAGTGGTCATGCTCCTTGTGGACCGCGGTGACCATCCTCACCGTCTCCGTCTTCTTGGTCTTCTTATCTTTGTTCTTGCTCTTCTTAGCTGGATTCTTCTTCTTCTCACTTCTGTCGATGAGGGTGTCTTTGGGAACTGCTAGCACTCTGTTCTTGAAGAAGAATGTCTCTCTCTTGCCCTTGATGTTGAAGATGATCTTGGCGGTGTTGGCATACATGATAGCTCCAGGTGTTCAAGAATGGTCATCCCGGAATGATAGGGGACCTTTCATCACCGCCTGTATCCACTACCACGAAGTCTGCGGGGACATACGAGTTGCCTACTCGTACACAAATGTCTTCTAGTACTCCCAAAGGAACACGGAGTGACCGATCTCGCAAGCCGTAAGCACATGGTTGTGTATGCTAAGGGGCATCGAATAGCTTCTCATATATCACTCTTGGCATGATGTTGATGCTTGCACCGAAATCACAGTTGCCTCATTGAAGTTGGTACTTCCAATGGAGATCGGAATGACCGGGTCTCCCGGATCGCCTTTCTTGATTGGCGAGTTGAGTCAATCCATGACCCCTTTGATGGATTACTCCGGCTGTCTTCTACATTGAATATATCAACAAGATTTGCAGCTTCGAGCTCTTCGGGTTGTCCTGCCAATTTACTTGGCCAGTGGAGGGAGCAAGGTTAACAAGCCGTTGTACTGCGACTCAAGTATCTTGTTGAAGCCGAAGCCGACTCTTGATGGCATTGGAAAAGCCATCCATTCATTCTTGAGTGTCTCTAGGACCTTGTCATTTGATGTCGGCTTCTTGGACGGATTGTCCATCATCTTGCCTTGATTCAAAGCACTAACTCTCTCAAAGGCGGGGTTGTAATTATTGTAGGAGGAGTTGTTACCTTGATAATTGCCTCGAGTAATTGCCCGAGTAGTTAGGCCTCTGGCTTCTGCTGATTCCAACCTTGATTCTGCGAGGACGATAGTAATTGTTGTTGTTGTTGTTGAGGTAGTTCACATCCTCCTTCACTCACGGGCGCTTAGCACTGTGTGCCCGATCTCTCCACACTCTTCACATGTCATGCGAGCATCATGTATGTGCATGACTTCTTTCTTCTCTCGGGGCTCTCTCATCGAGCCTCTTCATTAGTAGATCCATTTTGGCGGAGACGCATGTCTACCTCCTTCAGCCGGTGCATTCCTCCTCCTCTTTTGCGGGTCTCGAGTTCTTTCTTCACTCCAACTTTGGTTGGATGCCATCTTCTCCACAAGAGCGTGGCCCGAGGGATAGTGAGTGATAAGAATGCACCACCAGCAAAGATCCATTGTCTCACGTGTCTTGTTGCCGAGCCCATGGTAGAATATCTCGCATAAGCGGCCAATTCTCCATGCCATGATGAGGACACTCGAGGATGTAGTCTTGAAAGCGCTCCCAAGCTTCGGGACAGTCTCATCATGGTGTTGCTTTGAAAGCTTGATATCTTCCCACGAAGAGCATTTGTCTTGCCCATGGGGAAGAATTTCACCAAGAAATTGGTGGAACATAGTGCCCACGTAGTATTCTTCTCCTTATTGGCGTAGAACCATTGCTTCGCTCTCCCCAAGAGTGAGAATGGGAAGAGGCGAAGTAGTATAGCATCTCTGGGGACATCCTTGATAGTGAATGTGCTACAAATCTCCAGGAAGTGTTGGAGATGAGCACTAGCATCTTCATGGGCCTTCCCACGAACGGCTTGCTTGCACCATGTTGATTAGCGCGAGGCTTGAGCTCAAAAGCTCCTTCGATGTCCGCATGGTGGTCCCATACGAATGTTGTCCGTAGTGGGCCGAGAACTCGCGGAGTGACTTGTTCGCCATGGCTTCAAACGCGGTGTCAAGTCTCGAACGAAAGGTCGACTTTACTGTTTCGACAAACTTCCAAGTTGAGTAGATGATGATGATTGGGTGGTCTTCTTCAACTTGCTTCTGGCTTTCCTGAATAAAGCTTCTGGATCGTCAATATAATTATCAAGAAGAATTGTCTTTTTCATACATTACCACGCATAAGATATAAAATAGACGAAAAACAAGGGTAAAGCCGTATGAGTAGAGAATGGTGACGTGCTCAATCTCATTATGTAGTGCAATGCTGCTCATTATCCATTGGCTTTCAACCTTCCCCGGCAACGGCGCCAAAAATGCTTGTTGATGTCTATTAAGTGCAACTGAAATAAGTAGGGTTCCGCAAGCGCACAGAATATATCATCGTAGCATTTTAACCGGGAGTAATCCAGCTATCATTATTTATAATTTTACCACTGGGAAGGGAATGCACTAGATAATGAGTGATGAGCAATGCACATGCAATAATGGAGAGCTCAACCTTGTCTGTATCGATCATCTCATACAGGGTAAGTGTCACATAAAATATAAGAATAAATGATAAATGACATAAGATAAATGAGAGCATTTAGCCACATAAAATAATAGTAATAAGCCATCTCAACTTAGCACTCTAAGCTTATAACACTAGCATGGACTAGGACGATCTAGGGTGTAATCCTATGTTATTCTAACTATAAGGTCAAAGCATACAATGATTAGTGCAAGAACATCTAGCAATCATGGCGGGAAAAGGTTACATCTATGCATATTGATATTACCAGAGAAGACAAGAGACATAGCAATGACTTCAATGTAATAGGTTTGTTCTGCTAGACCTATACTCGGGAGAAGGGCTACAAAGGACTCAACAGACTGTCACTCCCGCGATCTACCTCATGATCCGGAATATAGGGTGCAATCGCGGATAAATACGGTCTAGGCACCACGCCTACACAATATTTACCACTCACCCATCGATCTAATGAGCAAGCGCTATACGATCCTATGCATAAACATAATTCTAGTCCAACTATGCTAAACATATAATCAAAGTAGACTAAGAACAATATAATTGAGAACATAATCAAATAGAGCAAAGTCAAGTCGATATAATAGAATAGAATAAAGTACTACTCATAGTATCACGAACAATGATGAATATTACAAGAATGTAGAGGGGAATTACCAAGAACTCCGACAGATCCGGACTCCAAGCTAGGCTTGATTCCCTCTAGATCTATTCCTATGTAGCTATGCTACTAAACTATGGAGCTCTAATTGAGATGGTGGCTCGGCTTCTCGAATTCGATGAGAGAATGAACTCTTGAATGAATTAGGGTTTTACCCAGGGGCCAGGGGCTCTGAATATATAGCCCCCTAGGATGAACCACAGCCCTCGGATCAAACCGACCTAAATGGACGATAATTATTCATCCTCAAAGGTGGTGGAGGCAGGATCCGCGAGACTCGACGTGATTGGTCGAGGTGGAGAGTCGGCCGACTCCCCCCCTTGGGCGGCCGACTGGCCAGCCTGCCAGGTGGGCCGCCGCTTTTAGGTATCGCCTTCTGGAGTCTTCTAGAATATACAATTTCACCCGTTCGGTCTTTATCTCTATGTAATCATGACATGTGGGCCTCCTTTGGTTCTCTTTCTGATAACCCCTGCAGAAATAGACAATCACCAAAACTCGTGGAATTCTGTCAGTGTAACCCCTATATCTAACATGTGAACTCATATTAGTCCTTTCTCTTGCTGCGTTGACGGTATAAAATTGATACTTAACGACCGTCAATAGACATACCCACTTGGAAGGTGGAAACCGACCTCCCAACGTTGGTTTGAGGTACAATGCACCTGGACGCACCCCAGAACCGACCTCCCGGCGAGTTAATGCACCGACCTGCAAAAGTTGGTCCAGGCTGGCAGCCGCCGGGGCGCGAGCGCGCCAGCTCCTTGGCCGAATGTGCTGAAACTTGGTGAGTGGATGGGCCTCGTCGCCAGCTTCGCAACGCATATTCGTTTGCCTCAATCGGAGTCCGTATGAGTGAGATATGGCCCGTTTACTGAGACCCACTCATCCAGCCCGAGATGGAGTTGGACCGGGTTTTGGTCTTCCATCTTTTGGGCTTATGTTTGGCATTTTGGCCCATGTATGAGACCCACAATTGTCAGGCAAATGGGCCACTCTCTTATTCATGGTTTTCTTGTGTGTTTTGGCCCATTTGTGTGCATTTCCGAAGTTGTCTTCCTGCAAGCGACAATCACCGAAACTCGTGGAATATGTTAGCGTAAAGTCCTATTTGCTAAGTTTGGGATAGATTTTATATTGTTATTGGCGGTCTAAAATGTGCGATAAGGACCGCCAACAAGATCCCCACACTTACTCTTTACTCGTCCTCGAGTAAAGCTTAGGACTAAGAAGGCTCATCTCTTTGATGTATAACCTGCATACAAGTTATTCCAAGCTTCACCTGCACTTGTGAACTTTTGAATTGTCTACCACATTATCTTGGGCAATTGAATAATGGAACAACATGGATTCAAATCCCCTTGCATCAGTCATATCAGAAACTTGGGTTTTTTTTGAATGGTTTTATAAAAAGAAAAGATAGCGTTGCTCCTCATATGACTCACTCAATCGCTCAATGTGTATAATACCTCACCAAAGGCGTTTTGAGTTTTGCCTTCATCCTACCACTAAAAAGCTGAGAGTGGAGTTTTGGGTAGGTATGTAAAGTGGGCATACTTGTATCACATATATTGTAAGGTCAAGGATCGATCCATACGGAGATTAAGCCATACACCTTGATTGAGACGTGCAAGTGTGTGAGATATATGATGGTTCCTAGTCTTTGTGGTATTTTTGGCTACTCCAAGCATCATGATTCTCTCTTTATTGAGGAATGGAATTTTTGGGAGAGCATGGCTATGAGAGGTATGCTAAAAATCTATTCTCTTATTTCTTCTTCTTTTTTTCTCTTTTTTTCTTCTTTTTTTCTCTTCTCTTTTTTTCTTCCTTTTTTTTTTTTTTTTTTTTTTTTTTTCACCCTTTTTTTTGAATGGGGATCTTTGCTTTCCCGTTGTCTTATTTCTTGGATCCTAATCTAACTTGTGTCCCTTGACTTCTCTCTCTTTTTTTTTGAATAAGCATAGCCCATAGCTCTCTATGAGGAATTTTGGAATGGAGAGAGGTATCATGATAGAATGCGGGGAGTAGATTTTGGTAGCTAAGGAATGCGCAACCCTCAGGGTGAGAATCGGCATTTTTATTTGGTGGATTGGTGCGCAACTCTTAGTGTAAGAGTTGGCATTTCTGGTGGATGGGGTGCATGTTTGTGCGCAACTCTCAGTGTAAGAGTTGGCACTTTATTTGGTGGGTGCAAGTGGATCTCAATCGTGGGTGTAAGGTCATAATCTCGCGTCGGTAATAACGATCCGACCGAACTCAATGTATGAACAAGCAGCGTATGAAGGTTTTGTTCTATAGATGAATCATATGGCTTTGGTGGGTCTTTCATAATCATTGAGGAGCATGCTATTAAATTTTTTCTTTTGTAAAAATAAATCCCAAGTTCTTCACAAACAGAGCAAGGTTCAAATCATCCAGCTATATCACATACTCCAATTACTTAGGTAACATGGGGTCCCTATGATAACTTGTTCACAAGGCATAGGCATATTAGCAAGGAATAAAGAGTATGCAAATCTTATCAAAGGATAGCACTGAGAAAAAGTTTTGTCTTTTTAATTTCAATAAATCTTAAACTTCAAAACTTTTGAGATGTGAGGATAGAGTTGCACAAACCATCGTTTGAAGATGAAGGAGTCAGAGGGTCACTGTTCTTCGCTTGAATCTTTTTCTTCTGTCCTCTTGTCTTGCTTGATGTTGTGCGTTATGTTGGGGAGATCTTGAATACATGTGTTAGTATTGTTCGAGAGATCTCCCCCACACTTATTCTTGTACCTGCTTTATTTAAGAAGAAAACGAAAGAAAAACAAATATGGGCTCTAATGGTTGGAAAACCAGGGAGCCAGAGTTTTATTGATCAAAATAAACTCTTTTTTTTTTACCTTTCTTTTTTATTTGCTCAACCAACTCGTAACTCAAACAAGGTCAAGATTAAATTGCATAGAAAAACAGACCTTGATTTATCTCCATAACAGATTACTTCCCATAGTCTATGGCAACAACTCAAGTTCATTAATCAAATTTCGACACCTTGTCAAAACTTGATTAAAGAAGATCATTTTAACCTAAGCACCACGCTTAATTTAAAACGACCTATGGGTGTATAACATGGGCCCATGTAGACACACCCAAACATAGAGTATAAGACATAAACCTGAGAAGCATGAATTTGTATGGTCACATGGAGACAAGTATGAGTAAACAAGTTGGTGAACATTACCTTTGCTTTACCTGAGCGTACTCATCGGTAGCGTATGCTGATGAAAATTTTGATCTTGCCACTTCAGCGCCATGGATTTCAGCTCAGGTATGTACCAACCCTAGGTCACACATAGCTAGTATGCATGGACCATGGGTCTTGATGGTAGCAAAGATCCAAAGAAGGAGAGAACCCTTGCCTTTTCTCTTCTCCTCTCTTTCTTTTTTTTTATCAAGGTGAGGCTGACATCTACTTGAATTCACCACTTAATTTTTTCTTCTCTTTTTTTTCGGTGTCTCAGTGCGTGTGGAACATGGGCTTCTCACTTCCCTCCCCCACACTTGGACTTTTGTGTAAAAGCCAAGTTTAGCGTCAGGATCCCCTTGCGAGTGTGTTCCATTGCCTAAGAGAATCAAGGCTTGTACTGATGTCACTCCTCGTTTGCAAGTGTTGTATGACCCGTTTTCTTCTCAACCTGAGATGATTAGCAATAGGAATACCCCAGGGTGCATACTACTTGAAATCATGACCCTGCTTTATTTTTCAAAGATAATCCGGGGTATCTCCCGGTAGTGCTTAAGTTATGGTCTTAAGCTGGACCGCAGGAATTTATCTTGCAACTCTCAAAGGTGGTGTTGGCCACCAAATATTTGGCAAAGGTGCTAAAGCTGCAAGGTTGATTCCATCGTGCCGCTACGAGTTTTGAAAAATGCTTATGACAGCCATCCACAATCATCCTCTTAAAGTTTTGAATCAAGTGTTAAGAGGTGGTTGGGATTCTCGTAGGAGCACGTGGTCAGAAGCAGAATAAACTCTAGAGATCTCAAAGGCGAGCATGAAACATGAATCTCAAAAGAGAGCCTAGCATGCTCGTTAGCGGATTCACTCTAGAGTTGTTGCTTCACACATGTCCAAGGCATGGGAATGACCAGAGGAACATGTCTCTTGTTCGAGCAAGGGCGAAGATGGATATTCCATTTCACAAGGATGATAAGGAAACTCAAACCTTGCCTGGTTGAACAAGTAGCTTTGCTTTGCCTATGGGTCTCTGGGGCAAGAGTTAAGGCTAGCAGAAGCTAAATGCTCAACTTCTCATGAGGGCTCTTTTGAGATAATTCTTTTTGCACCAGATTTTCAAAGAGCGCCTTATGAGAAGTTGATCATCAAGGATGGCATAAAAATGAAGGTCTATGTAAACCTCGGTTCGTTCATTTCAAATGGCACAACCCTAACACAATCCCTCAATCACTCAGATGAGTCTTTGATTGGCTTTTGATGAGTTTTGTCAATCGGGACTAGCGGTATGTTTTCCCAAAAGGGTTTCCGCAAGGAAATGATAAAAGTCCCGATTTTGAGGTTGTGTAGGACTTCTAAGGGAGTCTCATTTAACGAACAAAATATAGTCATGAAAGGTGAAAGAATCTAAATTGTTTCACTTTCAACAACTATTCTCATGACTGTTCTTTGTTAGAGGAGACTTCCTTAGAAATAAATGCTTGATTTACGTGCCAAGAAATGCTCGAGGTTTTGCCACATCCTCGAATTTTTATAGCGAACTCCAAAGGATAAAACATTCCTTCCTTTGGTGTTCGTGGTTCGGGTGAGGGCTCTTACAAACGAATCTAGCAAGGGCAAAGATTCGATTGATAAGGGTTCCTCAAAGCTTGACATGCCCTTTTATGGAGGGGTTAAGGCTCTATGACGGGAGAAGCATGCTTCTCTAGGATGTTAACAAAGATTTTCCTCTATTCTGTCATGGTTTTACATAAAACAACCCTCCAATGGTCATGTCAAAGCATAGGGCAGCATCTATGCCTATTCCCAAAAGATATGCAAATGCATGTCGTTAGGTAAAGACAAGTCTAGGCCGGCATGTGTTAACATTGTAAGCCTCGCCTAGGCTGCACCTATGGGTTCCTTCTCGCTCCGCTTGAAATCGAGGATTGCCCTTGGTAGAGAGTTGATATGGGGCGTAAGGGAGAATGTGAGACAAAACTTGTCTTTAAGTTCTCCCTAGTCTCCATTCAAACTTCCTACGGCATTAGTAATCCATTGCTTCGCCTCCCCGTTTGAGGGAGAGCGAAAACAACTTCCACATAAGAATTTCATTGTGTTATGCCAGGAATGCTTAGGCATGAACACATTTCCTCAAAAGCGTGCAGATGTCTAAATGATTTTCGTCATCCAGACTGAGAAAGGCTATGCCCAAACCAGGGTTCTGAATCCTAGGTGGAGTTCACAGCCGGATAAAAATTTTGGTTTTTGAAAGAGAATTTTGGCTCAAAGAACTCCTCCTTTTGAATCAAAAAGATTTAAAATTAGGATTGGCTTCATGGTGGTAGGATCAGATAGAAAGTGTGTTTGGTTTATAAAAAGAAATATAAAATATTTTCTTTTTATAAAAAGATACGAGGACGAACTAGGTTCAAAGAAAATAGCAACCGTTCCCCGGCAACGGCGCCAGAAAGCTTGTTGACATTTCTTAGCGCAATCACCAAAGATAGATAAAAAGTCTATCCCCGGCAACGGTGCCAGAAAGCTTGTTGGTATTTCTTAACGTATGCAGAGAATTCGCAAGCGTACGGAAGTACCGTTGTAGCCTTCACCCGGAAGTATTCAGGGTATCGTAATTTTCACAGGGAACGGAGGTATTTCTCCTAGCTAATTCGTCCAAGGAACAACCCAAGGGTAGAGATAGAAAGGTGGGTAGAGATTGATTCCTATAGCTTTAGGGTCCTAAGCATAGCGAAACAATACTTCCACTAGCTCACTTCGGGCACCGGATCGCACCTGGCAGCAGGTGATGCCGGCCTGTAGCTCTACGCCGCACCCGGACGTGGGGGATTACAAGGGACGGACAGGGCTGTCACCACCTGCCGCCTACCACCTCAACCGTGGAGTGCGAGCGCAAACGAAGGCAGCCTCTAGCCTAGACACCACGTCTATGCCAGCGACTACTACTCTAGCGTCGTACAGGGGATCCCGTCTCTATCAGGGGCCCTCTACTAGAGCATCCGCCACAAGGACGGACGACGAACCCGTGAACAAGCATGGTAAAGCTCAACTACACAAAAGACACAAAAGACTATAAGAAACACGAATACTCACTTAGCCAAGATCCCGTTAGGGAGCCGAGTAGAATATCCGCAGAGGTACAAGGTCGGGGAGACACCGACAAGCCCGGCGCTTCCCCGCTCTCTTCCCTCACATCTCTCTCTCTAACTCTATAGCTAGTAGGGCATAGCCCTTTGGAATGAGGCTCTAGTGTGGTGCTCTTCTCCTTTGAATGGTTGATTGTGAATGAAGAGAAAAGAGCCCCTTTTATATGTGGAGAGGCTTCTTGCAAATGTGACATCCCCACTTGGAAGGTGGAAACCGACCTCCCAATGTCGGTTTGAGGTACAATGCACCTGGACGCACCCCAGAACCGACCTCCCGGGGAGTTAATGCACCGACCTGCAAAAGTGGGTCCGGGCTGGCAGCCGCCGGGGCGCGAGCGCGCCCCTGGCGCGAGCGCGCCAGCTCCTGGGCCGAATATGCTGAAACTTGGTGAGTGGATGGGCCTCGTCGCCAGCTTTACAACGCATATTCGTTTGCCTCAATCGGAGTCCGTATGAGTGAGATATGGCCCATTTATTGAGACCCACTCATCCAGCCCGAGATGGAGTTGGACCGGGTTTTGGTCTTCCATCTTTTGGGCTTATGTTTGGCATTTTGGCCCATGTATGAGACCCACAATTGTCAGGCAAATGGGCCACTCTCTTATTCATGGTTTTCTTGTATGTTTTGGCCCATTTGTGTGCATTTCTGGAGTTGTCTTCCTGCAAGCGACAATCACCGAAACTCGTGGAATATGTTAGCGTAAAGTCCTATTTGCTAAGTTTGGGATAGATTTTATATTGTTATTGGCGGTCTAAAATGTGCGATAAGGACCGCCAACAAAAGTGGCTATGGAAACTTCCTCCTCTAGTTTGGGGAATGATTCCTTCTCTACCTCTAGGATGTTATCATGAAGGCTAGAGCAAGGAGTGTGTCCACTAATAAAGACAAACCTCACTTCACTAAGGGATAAAGAAAGGAAAACTCCTCCAAAGGTGATATTATCAAGACCCGTAATAAGATGTTTAAGAAGAACATGGTCTTGTAAGGCTAGGTCTAAACCTAAATTTATATGAAAATTAGAAGATTCCCTAAGTGTAGCAGAAAGTTCATTACCTACTTGATCAGAGGATAGGACTTGGGGTTCATTACCCTATCCGGTTGAGGATAGGACCTTGGGTACAATACCCTCTTGATTAGAAGATAGGACTCTAGCTGTAGAAAAGGGTTGGCTTTGACCTATTGCAACCAAACATTGGTGTAGCTCATAGCTAGATGTGAAAATCATGGGTTCTAGAGGCTCTAAGCATGTGCTCATGGGTGCAAGATATTGATGGATAGGTGTGAAATTTGGGTTATCCATAAGGATATAAAATAAAAGGCAAAAGAAAAATACAAAAAGATAAAAGTATAATACAAGGCTAAGCATGACTTAAGGTTATCTCAGCAGACCGTCTTTCTCCCCGGCAACGGCGCCAGAAATGCTTGTTGATACTAGATACGCACACGAAAGAATCAAAGAGAAATAATCCGCAAGCGTACGGATATCGGTGAGCACTTCACCCGGGAGATATTCCAGAGTATCGTTATTTATTTATCCGCTAGGAGAAAACGTGCATCTGACTAACCCAAGTCTATACTTAACCCTAAGCTACAGACAAGGCAATGAGCGATATAGAGAGGATTACTACCACAGTCTCCTTCCAACCTATGGCAAGCTTTGCAACTACTACTCTATGGGAGCACCTAAGAAAAGACACCACAGAGGATGCTTAACCTAGCACTTTTGGACCTACCTTACCTACTGACGGGAAGTGGATTACAAAGGTAACAAAGGGACCGTCATCTCCCCCGCTACTACCACGGTTCTCGCGGATAGGGAGCATCTACGAGTGAACTTAGCCCAAGCACCACGCTTACGCTACGAACAATTACTCTATTCCCAACCGGAAGCGAATAAAGTAAACTATAAACCAAAGAGCAATAATAACAAGAACTTACTAGTATCGAAGTTGAATTGCGTAATGATCCTAGAACCAAGCCTCGGGTTAGGAGACTTGATCCCGCAGGTACAACCGGAGAGGAGACACCGACATGCCGGGCTTCCTCCAACTCTACCTCCACCCTATACTCTCTCTATCTATCTTGAATGCTAGGCTCTAGGGAGGAGATCCATTCAAGGGACCTCCTCACCTGATCCTCTCTGGAAATAATGAATTAGGGTTTCATGGGATGCCTCCTCCAGGGGCCAGGGGCCCTGTTTATATAGCCCCTAGGATGCACCGCAGCCCTCGGATCAAACCGACCTAAACAGACGATTATTATTCATCCTCAAAGGCGGTGGAACAGGGATCCACGAGGCTGATGCTGATTGGCTGAGATAGCTAGTCGGCCGCCCAAGGGGGGGAGTCGGCCGACTCTCCACCGAGCCGGTTCGGGCTCCCGTTTGGTCCAGAGCCTTCTCGAACCTTCCAGATTACAGAATTTTCACCGGTTCCCGATTATCTCTATGTAAACCTGACATGTGGGCCTTCCTTTGGTATTTTCACCGACACCCCGCGAAAACAGACATTCACCAAAACTCGTGGAATTCCGCTAGTATAACCCCTATATCTAGTTGGTAATTATATTTAGGTCCTTTCTCATGTTTAGTTGACGGTAAAAATCGACACTTATCGACCGTCAACAGCGCCATCATTTTCATTCTGGCAAAGCTATAGGCCTACCCTTTGATTACTCTCTTCAACATTCTGCCCATCTAGCATCATCTGTTCCTGCATGATCTGCTGGACTGCCCCTCCACTGTGGTTCTGTTCTTCCTCTATCTCATCAGGCCCCCCTTGAGTGCTCTCTTCATTGTTGTGGCCAACATTCTGCCCATCTAGCTGCATCTGTTCTTGTATGTTCTGCCCATCTGGTTGCATCTGTTCTTGCATGTTCTTCTGTACTTCCACGCCATTGTTATTATGTTCCTCTTCCATCTCCTCAGAACCTATCAGCTGGTCGAGTGGTATTTCTTCATCAATAAACTGTGCAGGGCTTCCCTGTAACTGTATCTCTGGGACTATTTCATGTTCTTCGTGTGCAGCTAAGTGCCCCCCGGCCCAAGGGCAAGATTAATGTCTGCTTCCTGTTGAAGAGGGTTAAGTTGAAACACTTCTCCTTGCTCCTGCAACAGGTAAAGTATCTGTTCTCCTTGACCATAGGGGTCATCTTCCATCGGATTGATGATAACTGGGTCTAGATCATGTTCCATGGGAGGTTGGTTCAGGTCAAGTTACCCTTCCCCTTCTTCAAGTACTGCCTCATTTAGATTCAGGTTTAGGTTCTATCTAACCTGATTAAGAATTTGGTCACCTTGATTGAGGTCCTGTTCCATCTGGTTCAGGTTTAGGTCCCATTCTCCCTGTCCATTGCCTATATCTTCTAGTGGCTCGGCTGCATCTTCCATCTGATCAGGCCAAGGCCCCCATCCTTCATTCCCTGCTCCTTGAATCTGATTTACCTGGCCATTAACTGGTTGACCAAGTCCCATGAAGTCGTACGACATATTGTGCTCAAGTACATTGTTTTCAGGTACAAAATCCTGCTCTTGTGGTATTTCATTGGGTTCCTTCTGACGGAGCACTTCACATTGAATTGTGAAGGACTCCCCTTCGACAGTGTCTGGATCTTCAAGTACTACAAATTGAGGGACTTGTTGAACATCACGAACTCTTGCCCTTATTAGCAGAGTTGCCTCAGAGCCTTCCTCCACCTGAACCAACACCTGGACCAACAGTACTCTAGCAAAGTCCCCTATAGCCTGGTGGATGTGCCTTTGAGAGATGTAGTCTTTCGGGAAATCAAGAAGCAACAGCCAGCATTCATGGTTGAAAGCCACCACCCTCGTCATGAACCTCCTATTCTGGACCTCTTGGACCTCCAGGTAGTTCGGCAGGAATGGAGCAGGATCCACACGCTGGAACGCCATGACCTCTTCTTCCGCTGGAGTATGTTTGAGGTCGGGGAGGTCGCAATGGCGGATGGAGAGCTCAGGGTTTTCTTGAGAAATAGTAGCAGCACCGCTCTTGGTAGAAGGCGAGGGGGTGGAAGGGAATAGGAGCCAGGTACTGGGGTCCTCGGCTGTGTATATTCACTCACTCGAAAAAACATCAGTTCGAGGAGGGATATTGGGCCGTCGGCCCATATTAGTGACAGCATTAGATGCCAGCGCGGTGTTCCTGGTGGGTCGTTCATTAGCAGAGCATTGACCTGTGGCATTTAAATCGAGAGTGCCGGGCTGGGACGGTTGAGCAGCCTGAACAACGCGACACCAGCGCATTTCCTGTGTCACAGCAGTTTTGCCATAGGTGCTCCGAAGATTTTGCTGTCGCTGGTGGGATTTGAAGTTAAGGCACGACGCAGCAACGTGGTGTAACATCCCCGATGTTAAGGTAAACTAAAACTTGACTTGTCATTTTATGTGTTGCATTGCATGGATGTTTAGTCCAAACTTGATGTGCATCAACTAAAATAAGTTTATATTTTTAGGTTGATTGTGCCTCTGAGATGATATGTGACTTCACCAAAAATCTTATTTTTGAATGTCATCTCAAATACTTGGTTTATGCTCTATGTACCTTGAGGTGTTAAGCGTGTTAACACTAGTGTCGAGCATAGTGTGTAAATCCAAGTCAACAATTAAAATCTGACACCTTTTTAAAATGATTTTCAAAAGTCAACTTGGTCAACCAAGGGTGCCTTTGGGTCATTGACCTAAAAATGTCCTTGGATGATGTTTGTGATCACTAATGACCAACCAATTAATGTACCAATTTAAATCAAGCTCAAATCCCTTTTAAAACCCTATTTTCCAGAAAACCCTATTTTACTCCCTTTTCTCTAGTTCAAAATCTACAAAGAATTTGGGGTTGGGTCCAAAAGGGGTAATTGTGGGTCTTGATGAGAGCTTCAAAGTTGGTGTTCAAAGTTTTTCAAGTTTCAAAACAAAATTTCAAATGATTTTGAAAATATTGTTTTCCAAAGATTTGTCCCCCTTTGGTTTTAAAGCCATATTTCAAAAACTATGCATCTTTTGGGAAAACTTTCTTTAGAGAAAATATTTGGTTTGAAAAGATGAGTATTTCATAGTTTGGAAGAGTTTCAAGTTATGTTGAAAAATCAAAAGTTATTTCAAATATTGGTTTCTAGGGTTTTTGTTCTCTTTTCAAACTTTATTCAAAAATTTATATTTCTAGGCATAATTTGAAAATCTTCATTTTGAGAAAGTTGTATATCTTGAAAAATTAAGTAGACTTTGTTTTTACAGTTTTTCAAGTTCTTTAGAAAAATCCAAAGTTATTCAAAATGTTTCTTTGTTGGATTTTGTCCCCTTTTCAAATTCTGTTCAAAATTCAAATGTTTAGGCCGATTTAGAAAAAGTTCCTGTTGACAAAGTTGGAGCTCTTGAAATTTTAGGTGCGGTTGCTTTTTGGAACTTTTTGAGTTTAGTTCAACTTTTGGGCGCAAATTTCAAATTTCGTCGGAGGGCATTTTGGTAATTTCCGGGAACAAGTGGATCCATCGTACCTCGCACGGCCGCTCGTCGCCGGCGAGCCTTCCACGGCTTTCCTCGGCCGCCGTCGCGCCGCGTGGCTATCCACGCGTCCCTCGCCGCCTTGACGTGTGTAACATCCTAGATGTTAATGCCAACTAAAACCTGTTTAAGAGTTTTGTTAAAACCTAATCATCGAGCATCATGGCATTAATGCATCCATGTTTTAATATTGTCTTTGGTGTGATGCTTTGTTTTACTCTTGAAATGATGTTTGTGAGCGGTAAGGATCAATCGAGTAATGTAGAGTTTAAACCAAGCTCCAATTCGGTTTCAAAACCTCGCTTCCCGAAAACTCGCTTTTATCCCCTTTTACGTATTTCAAAATCTACAAAGAATTTGGGGTTGGTTCAAAAAGCAATATTGTAGGGCTTGATGAGACCTACAATGTTGGTGAACAAAGTTTTTCAAGTTTTCAAAAAGAATTTCAAACAAATTTGAAAATACAGGTTTTCCCGAAGCTTGTCCCCCTCGATTTTCAAACCATAATTCAAAAACTATGCATATTTTGGAAAAACTCTTTTTGGAGAAAATGTGCAGTTTGAAAAGTTGAGTATTCCATAGTTTTGGAGTTTTTCAAGTTCTTTAGAAAAATCCAAAGTAATTTCAAATATTTCATTCTAGGGTTTTTGTCCGCTTTTCAAATTTGATTCAAAATTCAAATTTCCTTTTAGAATCTGAAAATGCTCCTTTTGAGGAAGTTGTAGATCTTGAAAAATTAGGCTAGGGTTGTTTTTGGAATTTTTCGAGTCCAGTTCAAGTTTTTGGAGTAATTTGCAAAATTCTGAAAGATCTCGGTTGCTACTGATAAAGGCTGACGTCAGCATCGCCCTGTTCTCCTCTCTGTTCGTCACCGTCGCCGTGTCCATGGCCGCCATGCCGGCTTGTCGGTCGTCGCCAGTGCGCGTCGTCACTAGAAGTCTCCTTGCGCGCGTGTCGCCTTGCCATTCCCCCGCCAGCCTCGCCTTATCCCTCCCCAGAGTGGAGAATCGGTGGCCAGCTCCATCTTCGTCCTCCTCTGTGCGCTCCGTCGCCGACGTCCTCTGGCTGCCGCCCAAATTCACCACCGTCGAGCCGCCATTGCCCGCTTGTTCTTGCTCATAGCTTCGCCTTACTCCCGCGCACGCGCTAAGCCCCCTAGCGCCATCCCTCGCTGTCGTACCCGCTCGCGCGTCGCTTTCTTCTCCGGCGACGTCCAGCACGCCACCATGAACAACTCACCGCCGCCTGCCCTCGTCGGTGAGCCTCGTGTTTCTTTTTCTTGCTTTTTAGCTTCGCCTTGATGCCGTGGCCGTGGTCGGTCCATTACTTCTTGCATCCGGAGCCCAGAATCGTCGGGACGTCTAGGATGCCACCGGAGCGCGCCGCCGTTGACAGCGTTGCCGCCGTGCTCGGTGCTTCACCCCATCTCCGCCGTCATCAGCGTGAGCATCAGACTCAGGGTGAGCTGTTGCATCGATCCGCGCCTTTTCCTTCGCCCCGTCGCTCTGTCGCCCTCGGTCCGAGAGCTCGCCGCCGAGCTTTGCTCAGCCCGCCGGCGCCGCTGCGTAGCCGCTTAGGCTAGAAGATAGTCTCGGTTCAAATTAGGGTGCGCATCGCGTTTGCCTGCGTTCGTGGGGTAGGATGGCGTGCTCGACTTCGTCGGAAAAGCTCTGGCAATCCTTGCAGCCTTGCCGCCACGCCGCCAAGTCGCCCTGCTAGCCGCCGGCCATGCTTTATAGCCTCCGCTGTCACGTCTTTGTCTTGAGGAGCTCCGCCGTGTCGAGTAGGTCGCATAGGAGCAAGCCCGACCGTCGGGAACCTCGCCGCCGGCAAGAATCCGGTCGGCCTTGCCGTTGCTCTGCTCTGGAGAACCGCGAGGACCAGTAGATGGAAATTTGGGAAAATCCAGGGGTCCCGGTGAAAAGTCCATGACACATTTGAATAGGGCAAAATAGTGTTTGGACCTGTTTATGAATTTCAAAAACATCAAGGACCTTTTTGTAAAACAGCCGAGCCAGGCTTGGGCAGGCCGCATTGGGCCGGCCTGCTCGCGCTCTTGGGCCGCACCCCAGGCCTCCGCGCGGGTCTGTTGGGCCGAAGCCGGCCCAGGTCCTGTTTTTCTTTTTTATGGAATTTATCTTTTTCTGAAATCTATGAATAGTGCTGATATTTGTTATTTTCATATAAAATTATTTATAGCTCCAAAAATTATGAAACTTTTTGTGTGTGTCCCCTGTGATGAGCTTGATCCAGGAAAAATATAAAATACCAATTTTGAGTAGTTTTGCTATGTTCAAAAATTAGCTCTTTTAATTGAAAAATGAGTCTTCCATGATTTTTATTTATTTATTTATTTATCCAAAAATCATGAAAATTATTTGGTAGCCTTCTCAGGCCAGGAGGAGCTTAAGTTTAATTTTTGAGATTTATTTGACAATTTTTATTTTATCTTTATTTTATACTTGATTATTTAATAGATTTTCAATTATTTATTTGGCAATTGATGACGGGGTTTTCTTGAGTGACTTTGGATTTAAGTGATGACCCTAGGTCATTAATCTTAATGATCTTCAATACTTTAATTAATTGTTTATGCTTGTCTTTAATCTCGTTTAGCTTCCGTCGAGCATCATATTTATATTCAATCATGTTGAAGCATTCTATTTATCACGTGTAGTCCCCGTGGTCGAGGAGAGTCCTGTCGATCTTGTTTCTGGGAAGTGGTTGTTGAGTCAACCCTAGTTCCTGAGGAAGTCATTCCATCTTTGGTGATTAGTCGTAACTTCCAGACACGTCGTTGAAGAACGTCTACACCGACTTTCAAGGCAAGCCCCGGATCCATCAACCCATTCCTTGACTTTACAAAGTTTTATCACTTGAGTTGTATTGCTGCATTAAGTAATAGGAGTTGAGTGATCACCTAATTGACGCATGAACTACCTTGATTATTCCAACATCATCCTTGAAACCATTTTGATTGAAAAATACGTAACAATGCTTAGTTTTGCTAATTTAGTTCGGATTTCGAAAACGTTTTCAAAAGAAAGTGCTTACCCTGTCGGTAAGGTTAATATTACTCATCAATGTTATCTTTGATCGGGCTATTGGGTTACATCGAATGACGTCTCGAAGTAATCCTTCGGTCTGGATCAATTATACCTTATAATGAAGTTGAGACCGGTCGGGTAACTTGCATCGAGAATGGAGTCTTGATGTAGTGTTTCCGACTTGTCGATTAAGGACCGGCCGTTGTTGGCCTGCTGGACAAGACCTTGCAACTACTCACATATCTACGGAAAAGCTTTACCCTAGGATAATCTAAGGACTAGTACGGTGAGCCCGTGCACTGGGAGTGGCGAGATGGCGGGAGTACAATACCCTCGTGGGCCGTCCCCTGGATTGGAGGTGTAAGTGTACTCTCGGGTGGCACGGAAGCTGAGCCTAGTTCTAGAATGTCCGACGGTATTGTTGATATAATTGTGGGTTAGAGTCCCCACTTATATCGTGTGTTTAGGAATCCTCAGCTGAGTAAATCGATTCGAATCGTCGTGCTCCTCGGTTATGGAGACTTGATCCTCCGACCATACATCGTAGTAACTAATGGAACTTGAAGGAATTTGATGGATGTATAAGAATGTGATCTTCATGAATTATCTTGATCTGCTGTATTCAAGCTAGACTAGACTCACTTTAGAACCTAATGACTAATCTGGAAAGTAAAACTGGAGGTTGAAACTAATCTTTAGTGCTTTTCTGCAAAATGCTTTGATTCTTCGCAAAGCCTTACCTTGTCCTATTTGACCTTCATTCCTGAGTCTTCTCCCCTATTTTTCGTCGGGTAAGTCTTGCGGAGTACTTTTGTACTCAGGGTTTGTTCTACCCTTGTTGCAGGTGTGTCCGTCTGGTTGAGGATGTCGAGTAGTATGTTTGGCTCTTGGGCAGAGCACTACGTTTTGATGAATTATAAAGTTAAGTAATGATATTCCACTACTATAGTTGTAATTAAAACAACTTATTATTTGTAAAATTTTATTTGTAAATGATTTGTAAACTTATGTTATCGTAATACTTCCGCACTTTTACTCTGGTATACTTTATTTGTACAAAACTGTTGTAATACTGCAATGTCTCTTATAATGATTGATCCTGCTCGGAGAATCGTGGAGGTTTCGGGTTCATCCCGACAGAGCTTCATAAGTCGTGTAGAACACATGCATAATAATCTAAGGTCTGTTAAGACGAGGATTAGTGCATGTGGGCCACATTACTTAGGAGGTTCTGCCACAACATGTCCTCGCGTCCTTCCTCGCGCCGCAGTACAAGTAGGAGACGACGGCCGGCGTCCTCATCCGTTTGCCGGCCCGTCGCCATGGCCGAGCTCCGCCTCGCCGCCAAATTCGCCGCCGTCGCTCACTCCTAGCTTCCATCTTCATCACCATAGCCTCCGCCTCACTTTTGCGACCCCGAAGAGCCCCTTAGCGCCGCCTCGCACTGTCTATCGGGCCCAAGCGCCGTCGTCTCCCTCGCGTACGGCAAGCCGCGCCGCCGCGAGCTCGTCGTCGCAATTCATCGTCGTCCGTACTCTGTTTTCCAATTCCTTTGGCAGTCGAGGTCGCCTTCATCTCCGTCATTTGATGCTCCCCTTGTTTCTCGGTTTGGTGGACAGGAGTCGCGGGAACATCAAGCTTGCCACCGGAGCTCGCCGTCGCCGCCCCGGTCCACGTCAAGCTAGTGCCTCCGTCGCCATCGAGTCATCTTTCTCGTGCGCACCGTGCCCGCGGTGAGCCCCTGCTCCTACCCATGCTCTTGGTTGGTCCGAAGGTGCCCTGTGGCCGTGTACCGCTGAGCTCGCCGGAGCTCTGCTTGCCGCCGCCGCCGCGCACAGCGTCCGCCGCGCTGGGTGCCGCTAAGGTTCGCGCGAGTGCGTAGTCGCGTCCGCTGAGTCGTGTAGCCACGCCTGCTCGCGCTATCGTCGCCGGAGAATCTCCGGCTAGGTTTGCAACCGCGCCGCCGCGCCGCCGTTCTGCCATGGTCGTTGGTGACCAAGCTCCACCGCGTCCGCCGTCCCATTAGTTAGTCTAGGCGAACCGCCTCGATGCATAGAGCACGTAGGTACCAAGAGCGCCGCCTGAAACCTCACCGTCGGTGAGGAATCGGCAGTCAAAATCGCGCCCCCGCGGTCAACCGTCGGGAGGTTGAAGATGACTCCCTTTTTCATTTTCTGAAAATTCATTTTAATGCCCTTTTCTTTGATAAATTATATCTAATTATGTATGGGTCCAAAAATTATGAAAATTTTTGTGTAGGCTTTATACAGTGAGCTTGATTTATGAAAAATATTAAATGCCAATTTTGATGATGTTTGATATGTGTAAAAATTAGACCTTTTAATTGAGAAATGCCTCTTGTTTTAATTTTATAAAATTATTTCTTTATCCAAAAATCCTGAAAATTGTTTTGCTTACTGTTTATGATGTAATCTACTTAAAATAAAGTTTTGGAATAAAATTGGCAACTTTTAATTTTATGTCCTAATTTTCCTTAATTATTCTGATTAGTTAATTAGTGTGGGATTAGTCTTAATTATAGGGTTTTGATGTGATTTTGGGATTGATTGATGACCTTAGGCCATTAACCTTAATGACCTTTGGCACTTAATTAATTGCTTGTGCTTATTCCTTAATGATGTCATTAGGGCTTAATTAATATTTATTTATTTGCCTAATCACTTTCACTAATGATGTAGCTAACCTTAATGAAACCCTAGGGCTAGGTTAGATGATGTTCTTAGTGTACAACTTTATCGCGAAGGAAAGTTGTACTCAAGAATTTAATCTTGTTTAATCATCTTGTTGCTTGTTTTATATTGCATCATGTTGAGTCGAGTCTTGCTTTGTGTAGTTTCCGGGGTGAGCAGTGTCGGGTTGAACTAGTTCTATCAAGCCAACTCCAGCTCCTGAAGGGATTATACCATCTTGAGTGATTGGTCTTAGCTTCCAGATACTTCGTTGAAGAACGTCTTCTTCGACACCTAAGGCAAGCCCCGGATCCGCCAACCCATTCCTTGAATTGAAAAAGTTTATCACTTTTATGTATTGTATTAAGTGTAGGAGTTGAGTGATGACCTATTTGACACATTAACTACCTTGAATATTCGGACATCATCCTTGGAACTGTTTTGATTGCAAAAATGTGTAGTACTGTTTATCTTTGCTATACAAGTAGGTTTGTGAAATAAAATGTTTCAAAAGGAATGAAGTATGATAATGATCAATGATATAGATCTGAGACCGGACGGTTGGGTTGCATCGAAAGACGTTTTGGTGCAATGCTCCGTCTCTACCGGATGGATAATGACAGTTGAGACCGGTCGGGTAACTTGCATCAAGAATGGAGTCTTGATGTAGTGTTTCCGACTTGTCAGTTAAGGACCGTTCGTTGTAGGCCTGCTTGTGTTTCGAGACCTTGCAACTACTCACATACCCTACGGGGCAAGTTCTTGCCTAGGAGATTTCATTACTAGGACAGCGAACCCACGCACTGGGAGTGGCGAGATGGCGGGAATAGAGGAACCCTCGGGGGACAAGGTACCCAAGGTCTCGGGTTCGAGGGGGTCCGTATTCTCGGGTGGCGTGGAACCTGCGGCTAGTTTTGGGACATCCGAAGCTAAGAATTGATATACTTGTGGGCGAGAGTCCCCTTATATCGTGTGTTTAGGAATCCTCAGCTGAGGAAATCGTTTCAAATGTCGTGCTCCTCGGTTATGGAGACTCGATCACCTGAGCTGCTTCATAGATAAAAGAAGGTTACTTGATGGTAGAAGTAAAAGAGAGTTGTATGAATTATCTTGATCTGCTGGTTTTAATTGATTAGTTTGGTATCTCTAATATCTTACTGGCTAATCCTAAGAAAAGTAAAAACCTGAAGATAAGGACTCACTATTAGTGGCTTTTCTGCAAAATATTTGAATCTCGCTTAACCTTACCTTGTCCCATTGGCCTCCATTCCTGAGTCTTCTCCCCTCTTTATCGTCGGGTAAGTCTTGCGGAGTACTTTTGTACTCAGGGTTTGTTCTACCCTTGTTGCAGGATTGTTTCAGGAACAGGTCTGTTTTGGATCTTGTTGCCTGACACAGTCGGGGTTGAGAGTGACGACGAGTAGGATGTTCTTCTGGGCAAAGCACTACGACTTGGGTGTTATTTTAAGGTTATATAATGTTATCCGCTACCACCACTATTATAGTTGTAATAATTTATTTTAAGGTTTTTAAACTTATGTTATTGTAAACTTCCGCACCTTACTCGATGTAAATTATTTTATTGTAAAACTGTTGTAATACTGCAATGTCTCTTATAATGATTGGTCTTGCTCGGAGAATCGTGGATGTTTCGGGAGTTCCCGACGGAGCTTTCTAAGTTGTTTGGAACACATGCATGGCCGTCAGAAGTCTTTTGAGACAATGACAGGTGCATGTGGGCCACATTTCTTAGGAGGTTCCGCCACACGTGGCCAGACACAAGGCATGCACGACACCTAATAGGCTTGTTACAGTTGACCCTCCAATGGTCGAGAGAGAGGCAACGGGAGCAGCGCCTCGTTTGTCCCATGTGATCATGATTAGGCGGTTGGCGTTGAGCCGAACCCCTGGAGATGTGTTTTGTGGTCTGGCCGCCGCCCACCGGAATAACATTGGCGCCAGATAAGCAGTTGGGCTGGGTCCCACAAGTTTGAAATGATGAAGTGTTTGTTTGAACAGTGGCGGCGCCGTGGTCACCATTGTTCATGGCCGGGCCACGGGCAGCGCCGTTCATGTCGGCGCCGTCGATAAAGAAGAAGGGACCACGGGTCTCCGAAACGGGAGGCGCATGTCCACGGGTCTCCGAAGAGGAAGGAGCGTGGCTATCATGGGACCGTTCCGACCTAATGGGAATGGAGTTGGCTCCCGTGAGGATGGCAGTTTTGTTAGGCTGCGGCCACAGAGATAGGGCGTCAACAACGGGTCGGCGAGTGGGTTTCTTCTGTGACCAAGAGGCAGCTTCTTCTTGTAGGAAGTGGCGGTATTCGACACGCCAGTTGGGTCTGCCATTGCCCCACAGAAAGAAGTAAACCTTGAACGCATCACAGGAGAAGAAACGTAGTGAGGCAATGAAGATTCCAACTTGTTTAGAGGAGACCGCAAACTTGAAGGTGCGATCTCCCAGTTGAGAAACGAAGAAGTGGGCGGCGGAGCCACCAAGAGCAGATTGCAAGAGAGTCCCCACAGATTGAGCAGATAAATGAAATTTGCAACGCCCAAAAGCCGCCACCAGGATGAAGGAGAAGCGGTCAAGAGTGGAGTGGGTGACCGGGGTGGCAAAACGCTGCCGGATGCGTTCCTGGGTAGCGATGCCCGGGCCAAACGAGAGACCTTGAAAATCCATTGCGGTAGAGGGAAAAAAGGGGGGTCACACACCTGGAGCCAGCGAGCGGCGGTCAGCACTACGGACCTCCACCTGTGAGCTGGGGCGCTCACAGGCTGTTCGATGTTTTGCCGGAGCCGCAGCTCCACAGGTTTGGCGGGGAGGCAGGATGCTGCCGCAGCAGCAGGGAGCCGGCGGAGTCGACGTGGCCGTCGTAGTAGTAGGGGCCGGCGAAGTAGGCATGGCCAGCGGGGCCGTTGTGGCCGTCGGCGAGGGAGAGCGCTTCATTTAGCGCTCAGCCTCACTCATCGCAGGTCCCTCTCCCATGTCCGGCGGATATACAGCGCGCAGTGGAGGGCGGAGCAGACTACAGCCGCCCAGGCCCCACCCGCCGCCGGAGCTCGTGCCCGAGCGCTCCGTAGCCGAGGGGCGGCGCCGTGCGGGGGCGAAGAGCCGGGCGGCCGCCGAGAGTGGGTGCACCCATGTATTCTGGGTCGAGGAATATTTTGGGGATCATGGACAGTTAAGGTCTGAGTCTTCTGCAGGGCTATGATCCATTATGTTAGTTGCATTAAAAAACTATGTAATTGCAGTTTGATGGGCACATCATGTCTGTCCGTCTCGATCGGTCGGTCCCCAACAATGTCGTCCAAGCTAGATAGGGCTGGGCGGACGGCCGGCCTGCGTCCATAAAGAGGGACCAGGACAGTACCAAGCCACAAGCCCACAATACTTGAATGTTCATGCACGCATTATCCGGCTCCGGCCGGTGGCGATGGCGTCGTGATATGCATACACACGCTACCGCGCGCTAGCTAGGTGCTAGATAGCGGCGAGCTTCGATCCATGCATCGGCCGTGTACATGTTCGACTGCTCGTGGACCATCTGCACCATGCTCTGCATGCATGCTTTATCTGCAGCCGCGCTATACATAGGTACCAACCTTCTGTCTCTGACCGAGACTTCTGTCCACCAAGGCACCAACCGATGAGTTGATGTGCATGTGAAGTTTTGTCCACACTTCATCAGCCTATACAGTCCTACATATATAAGTATGTCATTGTCGTTGGTCCTCGATCACACTATCGCGCACCGACCAGCTTATGCAGGACGACAACGATCGATGATCTTTTTTTTTGACGATGAAAAGCAAATGGATTAATTAGCGGCAAACAACCGCAAGATAGGTACAATGTTCAGCGATTACATCTTTGGACAGCCTCACAGCTGGACAGCCTTGCACATGACTAGTGTTGAAGCATTGATGAACTAATGAACTATCACAGGAAGCTGAGGCTTTAAACCCTTGAACAGCAAGAATGTGAGCCTCAATATTGTGCTCTCTATTGATTTTAAGGACTACAGAATTAGTAGCAGCAGCATTGTTGATGAATTTTTGCGTATGAACCTTTATCCTCCAATCGGGTGGGGATTCATGATCAGCACCTTGCAAGAAATGAACGAGCACTTGATTGTCATTGTGGAACTTCACTTGGGAGAAGCCCATGGACCTGGCAATTTCTGAAGCAGCAGCTAAAACCATTGCCTCAGCCATCAGAACTGAGGAACAGGTGCCAACTTGGATAGTAACCTCGCAATTTTAGATTGGAAGCATCATCAAGGAAAGAAATGCCAAGACCAAACTTTCCCGAAGATTGCCGGAACTTGGTCGTGCAATGTTGAAGCATCTCGTAAAACACTGTACTCCTTCGCATTGAGGCCCTGCAAAAGACAAACAGTATGAAGGAGCAGCATAATGAAGCTGCTTTATGGCCATGTTTTTTGCATTACAGGTTTCATCTTCAAAAGCCAAATTCATGCCAGAAATGTATGTCTTGATTGCATTTTGCACCTGCCACACAGATCTTTTGATTTTGTTAAATCTGAGCTCATTACGAGCTTTCCACAGAAACCAAAGAGTAACAAGAATATTGACAAAAGCCTTTTCACAGCTGCAATTAGAAAGGAGTGCCTCTATCGCTTGTTGTACACCATCTTGATCATGAGGCAGGGTAGAGGATCTTATTGGAGGACTACCTGCAAACCAGACAGCTCTTGCAAAGTTGCAATGAAAGAATAAATGAGCATCATTTTCAGACTCTCCACATCTACTGCAGTTTTTGTCAATATGCTCAGATAAGCTCCCAGCTCTTTGTCCAGTTGCTAGAGCTCTTCTAATCAGGCGCCAAGTGAAAGTTTTGATGAGAGGAGAAATTGTTTTCAGTTTCCATACCTTTCTGAGAATTACCAGAGAGCCGTGTGTTATGCTTCTAGGACCTGAGGTAGGCAAAGGGACCTGCAGATTGTTATTTAGAAACCTAAAAGCATCTTTTTTTTTGACAACTGCATATATTATAAATTAAAGCAGCCCTATTACATAAAGGTCCTTCAAGGAGGACCAGGTTACATCAAGGTCCTGCGACCAGAATAAAAGACAACAGCGTCTACTGAAACACGGAGGAGAACGATTCTGTCGGCGAGGGGTATACGCAGGGGCGTCAAAGACGCGTGCACCCGGATGGACTGACCGCGCACAGCGACGGTGAAAAGTGGGTCGGCAGAGCCGTCGTAGAAGAATCATGCCGACAACCGAAAGATAATGTTGATGTTGTCGTTGGAGATATAAGTAGCTCGAACCGAAAACCCAAGTGAAGACTGAATCGTCGAACCAATGTAACAGAAGTAGATGTCTGATTGTAGTCGAAGACACTAGGACCCTAGGCTGCGAGATGGTGGAGGCGTGGTACTCTGCATGCTGCACAGGGTAGACAAAATTAGTACAAGCAAAATTCACCATGAAGGATAAGAATAGGATGCCTTTTGCTCTTGCATGCAGAACACGTCGCTCTTGAATAGGGCGGCACGCGTCATCATTTTGGGGACGGGAGAACCAGGCACCATCGCATGCGGGACACCTTGCAGGTGCGGGCCCCACACTGGGTCCCCCCACGAGGCTTCTGGTCACCACGGAGAATGCTTCGACGGAAGGAAGTGGGCGAGATTGGACCGCCGCCCATCGCTGACACGACGCCGGCAATCCTGCGATGCTAGCAACGCCTGGGGAGCCGCCTCAGGATCTTGACATCCTTCGGCCCTCCATCGGCTCCGCCTGGTCCGTGAAAGGACATGACAGAGAGGTGGGCTCGGGCGGCTGGGAGGACGCCGGGGAGGCCAATGTTGCGCCGCACGAGTTCATCACGCGCCGGGAGGACGCTCGAGAGACGCGACCTCCACTGTGTCTGCAATGCCATCCTGCGCCGCACCAGCTTCGTCGACCGAGGCGGAGGCAGGTCGGCGTGAATCAGCGCCCAGCCGGACAGAGCCCAGGCACCAACATAGCTTGCGCGAGCCCCGGTTTCGAATTTGCAACAGGGAGAGGTCGCCGGAGCCGATGATGGAGACACTGGTGGTAGCTATGCCTCCTCCTGTGTTTGATTCGGGTGAAAACGGCACCATGCCGCTCACCCTGCAAGTATGGAGGGGACTCTCGCCGATGGCTGCCGGTAGCATGGCCAACCACCATAGGATGAAGATGAGGGGGACTAAGGGATTCACAGCCATATCGGAGCTACTGCTGTGTTATTGTAGTAGGGAATTTTACAAGGGGGTGGAGAGGGGGAAACAGGGGCAGAGGAAAGTGAACCGGCCCACCTGACCTACCGCCGGCGAGGACGTCGGGTAGGCAGGGGGCCGGCGATGGTGGAGGCTAGAAGGGGCGGCTGGACTCTGTTCGCTCGGAGGCGGAAGGTTGGGTAAGAAAAGATACTACAAAGAGCGATACTACTGAGAGCGTCTCTCAGAGACTTCGTTCCTCCTGTGTTGTTGTTCTGCCTCTAGAGCTATGACTTGAAAGTCTCCTAAAAGCATCTTTAGTGGTGCAGGTACCTTTAGAAGAGTGTGTCCAAATAATCTTATCATTGTCATCAGAGGGAACAGGGTTTAGCTTAGAAATGATTTCAGCAGCTGTATAGTCAAAAATCTGAGTGATAAGCTCATTATTCCAATTAAGTGTAACAGGATCTCTAAGATCAGCAATTGAGTCTGGAAGTTTAGGGACTGCTAAAGGAAGCTTAAGATGAGTATGAATTTCTTTCCAGATTTGGCACCAAGGTGTATTCCAAATGCAAGAGTTACCTTTTTGAATTTGTACTGTACATGAGTTGACAAGGGTATCCTTAACACTCATAATCGATGCCCAGAAAGTAGACTTAATGTGAGGGCATTTAGCATTCCAGAAGCTGCTGGAGGGATGATATTTTGACTTTAGAACCTGCGACAAAAAAGGATTTGTACCTGTGGCTATTTTCCATGCTGCATTGAGTATAAGACTCCTATTAACAGTTTGAAGATCCCTGATTCCTAGTCCGCCCTCCTTTTTCGGCCTGCACATATCTTTGAGAGATCTAAAATGAAAGCTTTTGGTGTTAGATTCTTCTGGGACTCCAGACCACCAGAACTTGGTAATGATGGAGTTGATTTTTGCAATGATTTTTTTAGAAAATAAAATGGTGGTCATGTAATAAATAGGAATAGAAGCAAGCACAGAGTTTATATAAGTTAATCTGCCAGCATGATTTAATTTATGAGCCTTGAGCTTGGTGAGCTTGGCTTTGAATTTAGCAAGAATAAAATTGTAAGCTCTGCCTCTGTCCTTGTGATTGAAAATCAGAGGATGCCCCAAGTATATGGAATTAGGGGTTAGGGGTTGGACAGGGAAAATACTTCTCACCTCAGACTTGCTATGCTCATCTACATTAGCACTGAAAAGAATGGAGGATTTTGCAAGATTAGGAGATTGACCTGAAGCTTGACAGAAGGACATTAAAATGTTATGTATTTTGGAAGCTTCATCCCTATTGGCCTGGCCACAGATGATAAGGTCATCAGCAAAAAGAAGAGAGTGAATGGGAGGACACCCAGGACCAAGGGAAACACCCTGAATGGAATGAGTGGAAGATAGATTCTGCAGACTAATGGAGAGCTCATTGACAGCAATGATGAAAAGATAGGGGGACAAAGGACATCCCTGTCTAATACCTCTTCTAGGATGGAAGGAGGGGGAAGGATCACCATTTATTAAAACAGAGATCGTAGTAGAAGATATGCTGTTATAGACCAGATTGATGAAGGTGTCCTTGAAGCCCTGCCTCCTGAGAGCCTTAGTAATAAAATCCCACTCTATCCTATCGAAGGCTTTAGCAAGGTCAACTCTAAGGAAAAAAGCCTTCTGCTTCCAACTTTTGAGATTAAAGGAATGAATGATCTCCTGGGCAAGAATAATGTTAGAAGCTATGTATCTACCCTGGATGAAAGCAGACTGGGTGGGATGTATAATATGTGGAAGATGGCCCTTGATTCTATCAGCAAGAATTTTAGCTATGACTTTATAAGCAACATTACAAAGGCTAATGGGCCTATAGTCCTTAGGGGAAATGGGATTATTAATTTTTGGAATCAGAGCAATATGAGTCTGTTGGCATTTCTGAGCGCGATTACCAAAATAGACTTAGAGCCCAATTCTGATCACAGCGCCAGAAATGCTAAATGGCTTTACTCGGCATAATTACTAGAAACTAGTTCTAGCAACTACGCGAGTGTTGCCAGAGATAGATCACATCCTAGAAGATAAATATCCGCAAGCGCACGGATCTATCGTTGCGGATTTCACCCTAAGTATTCGGGGTATCGTTATTTATATTTTCCCAAAGGAAGGCATAGGGTAGTTAAGTATTCTAGCATGGGTATGAATGCGATATCTAGCATGAGGAGAAACCGACCAATGTGCTATACAGGGGTAAGCATACGGTAGTTTGGATAGTGGACACACACTTAGAGCAAGCTCAAAGGAATAAAGATAAAATAAAGAATAAAGAATAATCTATGCGGAGCAGGTCCTATATAGTCAATGCTAGAACAAATTAATTCCACATGTTATACAAGTCAAGACTCGACTATAGACTAGGAATATGGGGAGACCGCGGCAAGCGGTCCGCGGTCGATGGCGGCATTTACGAACTCCTACTCAACATGCGAACATGGGGGATTACAAGGGACGGACATGGCTGTCACCACCTGCCGCCTACCACCTCAACCGTGGCATGTCGACATATCCGAAGGTTCCCTCGCACCCGGACACCACGTCCGCATACTAAGGAGCTACCTACGTCCCCCCAGGACTCCCACCCTACGGATGGACGAGCTAGAACATAGGCAAACCCGAAGGCACATCGAACCGCTATTCCTCTTCTACAATCTAATCTAAACAAGTAAAACATATGAACGATGAAGAACAATGTAGAACACAATGAACAACTCTCACAAGAACTATGGCCTAGTTCTTGATCATAGAATATATCGTGTACTAGACTATACTCTAGTTCATATGCACGACTATATAAATGTAATGAGAACTTGACTAAGGAAGAACGCTCCATAGATTTATACCAAGAGTGTAGCTTTTCTTCCTGGAGACAAGCTCTCCAAGTAGCTTTGCCTAGCTCCAAATGACTAACACTAATGCTAAAGAACAAGTGTGAGGTGTAGAGATGGCTCCAAATGGTGTGTGTGAAGGTGGGGGGCCTCTCCTTTTCATTTATAGCCCCCAGAAGGCGGTTCGGGGGTAGTGGTGTAAAATCACCAGCGAAACCGTCAACCCCCGGATGGAAAGAGGCAACCGCCTTTGGCCGGGCCCACCTGGCGGAAGGATGGGCGCGCGCGCCCCAGGCGCGCTCTCGCCTGGTTGGCGCCGCCCCCTGACCGCCTTTGGCAGGTGGGCCTGGGCCGCCATCTGGGATCTGTCCATGCTGGTGTTTTTGGCCCATTTCGACCCCAGATGGCCCACTTGCTCTTGAGCTTGTTTTACGCCTTTCGAAAGGCGTACTTTTATTCTAGAAAATCCTGCACT
The DNA here is from genome assembly GCA_018135685.1 of Themeda triandra. Taxonomy (NCBI): domain Eukaryota; kingdom Viridiplantae; phylum Streptophyta; class Magnoliopsida; order Poales; family Poaceae; genus Themeda; species Themeda triandra. The sequence continues at coordinate 38,532 of JAENPR010000992.1, read as the reverse complement.
TGGTGTATATTCTGCAAAACAATATTTTCTCCAGGCACAGGTGGAACTAGGTCAATAGTAAAGATATATGTGATATAAAATATTTATTTCCCCCATAATGACCTATAGTTGGTGGGTATAAAACTGAGTTAAGGACCGCCAACAAGATCCCCCAAGCTTACCCCTTGCTCGTCCCGAGCAAGTCTTTGCTTTGGGTTGTTGATCAGGGGTTGCTACGATGCCGATTATATCTCAAGTGTACAAGCTAGAAGAGAGCATTCTACTACTATTTGGATAAATCGGCAATTGTATCTACTCTATGATTCCTGATGGAGTGGGGCTTCTAATTTTCTTAAATCTTGGGCGATTGCAAAATAGAACAGTTCCAAAGACCGGTGCTTTTCATTCGTCCCAAGATCAACTTTCAGTCCGGAGGTTTTGTAAGTTTTTATAAATAAACCAAGTTCCTCAAATGACCCACTCGATCGCTCAAAAGTGCATAGTAATCCTCACCAAAGGCATTTTCAAATTGCCTTCTTCCTACCACTAAAGCTGAGAGTGGAGTTTTGGGTAGGTATGTAAGTGGGCATACTTGTATCACATATGTTGTAAGGTCAAGGATTGAACCTTACAGAGATTAAGCTATACACTTTGATTGAGATGTGCAAGTGTGTGGATGGAATGAAAGATGATTCCTAATTTTTGTGGTATTTTTGGGTCTCCATGCATCATGACATGCTCTCTTTTATTGATGAATGTGATGGAAAAGATGGGCTATCAAAAGACATTTAAAATTTACTCTCTCATTTTTTTTTGAACGGGGATCTAAGATGTTTCCCGTTTGCCTACAAGAGTGACAAATCTAACTCTAATAATCTTTTTCTCCTTTTTTTCTTTTTCTCTCACTTTTTTTTTCTGACTAAGAACATAGCCCAAAAATTTATTGATGGAAAGGATGTGGTGGAGAGAGATGTCATGATGAACAATGCATGGGGAAATTTTGCAAACTACAAGAGAGGGGTGCGTGATCCTCAGGGTGAGGGTCGGCAAAATGGTGCGCGGCTCTCAGTGTAAGAGCCGGCGGATGGTGGTTGGGTGCATGCTGTGCGCAACTCTCAGTGTAAGAGTTGGCTTTTATTCGGTGGGTGCAAGTGGATCTCAATCATGGGTGTAGAGTCATAATCTCACGTCGGTAACAATCCGACCGAACTCAATGTACGAACAAGCAGCGTATGAAGGTTCTTTATGCTATAGATAGATCATATGGCTCGTGGGTATTTCGCGATCACGAGGAACTATTGTTTTTGAAAATTTTTGAAACAAAAGACTCGGACGTCGGGTTTTCTCAAGGGGACGTTTCATTGCTTTGTGGTCTAAGTCACTATATCATATCGCGCAATAACCTAGATGAGAGTAATTGTATGCAACCCACTAAATCAAGTTTCTAGAGCATGATAATGTAAAGCCAATAAACCCAAATATTAGAGAAAACTCTATTCTAGACAAGTACAAACGAGACATAAAACAGAGCAACCAATCATTTCAACATGGGTGGAACTAAACATTTCATAGCACATATATGGAATGGAATTATAAAAGTAAATATTTTTTTTTGAATTTTCCATGCAAGAAACTTGAATTTAAACATGCTAAAATAAAAATAAAATTACTAGAAATTAAATATACAATGCAGGTACCTCAATGGGGGGTCTTCCCCCAAGCTTATCCTGAAGCTCATGGCCCAGGGTTGTATCCCTGGGACCTCCAGTAGGCCCTCTGCTCCTCCTGCTGGATGCAGAGGCGCTCGGCAAGAGCGTCGAACCTCTGCCCGTACTGCTGCTGCCACTGGGTCGTCGACTGCATGAAACCACCCAGGTTGTTTCTGATGTCGTTCGTCTGGATCTGCAGCTGTCCAATGCGGACGTTGACTGAGGCCAACGTCGGCTCCTGCTCCGGTGGTGGCGAGTCGACAGTGTACTGTCTCTGTCGCTCCCACTCGTCGGTCCCTGCCTCGGACCATGCCCTCTCAGCGGTCTGTGCCGGCTGGGGGTACTGCTCCCATCCCGAGTAGCCTGCGTAGCCCTGATAGGCCTCCCACCCACCATAGCCATACTGCTGGGGAGGCTGTACAGGAGCATCTGGCTGAGCAGGGGAGTCAGGCTGTGCATAAGCCTCAACTCCTCCTCTAGTGGCTCTCGGGATCTGTTCTTCCCTGCGTGCTTCTTCTGTAGTCTTCAAATCAAAGGTGAGCACATCACAGTTATATAAATAGAGATTCGGGTTAGGTAACCGAATCTTATTTACATAACCGGCAAAGAAGAAACAGATATGATTTTTCCCATCAGCCTTCAATGTGTGCCCTTGGGTTAGGGTACGTAAATCACAAATTGGCCGATCAAGGGGAATGTACTCAACATCGTTACCATCTAGTGCTCCTATGGCATTGGCAATGCGAGTAATAAGAGAGGTGCAACTGATAGCATAAGACTTCTTAACCATGTCTAACCAGTGAAGGCACATCTCCCTCACAGGAGCGACCTTGAATTTGTGAACCATGGCATAAAGAAGCTTAAGTTCTACTGAATGCACCCATCTAACCTTGCCAGCAGGAAACAAAGTCATGGAAATCCAGCGATGCATGAGTCTAAGGGTAGGGTGTTGGATCTGAGTGTTCAGGGGTTTGAAAGGTCCAACTTCTACCCTACCCGAAATCTTCTCCCAAAAAGAATTTCGATCAAAACCAGGGATAGATGCATCTAGCTTAAGTGCACACTTGTAGTGAAAGCCTAGATGATGAGTGAGTTCCCCCCAGGTAAGAGAATATTCCGTGCCAAATAAATGGAAGAAAATACGCTCATCATCATAATCAAGTGTGCAAAGAAACTGGATGGTCAAGAGACGCGAACCTTGCTCATCGACGGGCTCGAGGTTTTCCCAACCAACCGCCTTCCAGACGGTGTCGAAGTCGGTGTCCATACCTATCTTCTCGATGAGGTCGGCGTCGTAAATCGTGGTGTGGTTGAAGAGCCGATCCTTGAGGCGATGGTACCTCTGCAGCTCCTGCTCTTCCTCCAAGTCGAGGTACGGGGCGTCGACCTCGTAAATCCCCTCAGGCTCGGGGGTTGCAGGTGCCGCCTCTTCGGCTACTTCGGGTTCGTAGGGGGCACTTTGGTAAGAGCTCGAGGCCTCACCGTACCCCCATGAACCGTAGTCGCTCATGGCGGACTATGTCGGTGGCTAGCTCTCGGGTGCGAAAGAATTGGTGGAAGTTGATTTTCCACACCCGAGACTAGCTCCAACTCTTGCTCTCTTGCTCAAAGATTGCTTGTGGGAGGTTGTTGTGTGGAGAGTGGAGGTGGAAGAGAGTGAGAGTGTGAGAAATAGGAGGTGGTTGAGCACCCCGGCCACCCCCTCCTTTTATAGCCGAGATCACCAGCATCAAAGGGGAGGGGCAACGGCTAGGAGCCGTTGGGCGCCGACGCGGGCCCCACCTCAGCAGGACTGGCGCGGGCGCGCCTTGGGCGCGCGCGCCTAGGCGGGCCCCGCTGCCGCTCCGCTTCGGCCGTTGGGCGCCAACGGCTAGCCCTTGGCGCTAGCCATTGGTGATCCCGTCCGTTTGAAATTTTTTTTCTAAAATAAAATCTTCTCTCTCTTCTTTTTTTTCAGAGAAGAAGTTTTATTTTATTCCTTCTTTTTTTTTCATCTACTCTCTCTCTTTTTTTTTCGAGTAGCAAGAATGTACTTACCGACCTGCTTTTGTCGGTGCTCTTATTTTTCTCCCCCAAGCTTGCTTGGCTTAACAGGGGTGACCAAACCCTATTGCGACCATGTTTACTGACTCGGGCGGGACCTCGGGTTGCCCCGGCATCCTGCTTGTGTCAGCATTCATTGGGATTGCTGCGGCAATCTGGGCGAGCTGGGTCTCTATCATCTTATTGAAGCTCAGCTGGTTCTTGACTGCTGATGATAGGCCCTCTATCTTGTTATTCATATTCTCCAAGATCTTGTCGTTTTGCATCATCTTTTTGGTGAGGTTTTCGTTGATCTTGGCTTGGCCATAAACCAGGTCCTTCAATGAAGGTTGATTCGAATTAAACCCGGAGGCGTGATTCGAATTACCTTGGAATGGAGGACGGGACTGGTTATTCCAGCCATTCCCTCCTCCTTGTTGCTGGCGAAACCCATTGTTGAGGTAGGCGGCCTCTTCATGGGTCTCGGGGCAGTCATTCCCCGAGTGTCCAGCTTCACCACAGACCTCGCACGTCATGCGAGCGTCCATGGAGTTGACGGTGCCGGATGCATCATTGATGGCACCACCGTCAATCTTCTTTAGGAGTAGGTCTATTTTTGCGGCAAGCATATCCACCTCCTTCACAGTATGCATGCCTTTTTGTCCCTTGGTGGGAGCGCGGTCCTCCCCCCAAGCTTGGTTTTCCACCATTTTGTTGATTAGTGCCGTAGCACTGTCAACAGTCAATGATAGAAAGGCGCGCTACCTGCGGCCCAGTGCCCCTTCGACATGGGTGTTAACCCATTGTAGAAGTTCGAGCACCAGCCAACTTTCCATCCCATGGTGAGGGCATTCCCGGATGTACTCCTGGAGCCTCTCCCATGCCTCAGGGATGGGTTCCAGCGAATTCTGCTGGAAGTTGGCGATTCGTCCCCGCAGGGCATTGGTTTTGCCCATGGGGAAGAATTTAGCGAGGAACGCGGTGGAGCACTTGCTCCATGTGTCAACAGCGGCCTTGTCCTTGTAGAACCAGGTCTTCGCCTTTCCCACTAGGGAGAAAGGGAAGAGCCTGAGCCTGATAGCATCAGGTGCGACATCCTTGATGACGATGGTGTCGCATATCTCCAAGAAACGCTGAAGATGTGCGTTGGCGTCCTCACTAGGCAGTCCACGAATGGACTTGCCGCACCATGGTAATGAGCCTGGCCTCGAGCTCGAAGTTCTTGTCTCCCAAGTTGACAGCGGCCCGGTGGGCACGTTGGCAACATTGGGGACAGAGAACTCGCGCAGACTTGGCCATGGAGTGCGGCGTAGTAGGTGCAAAGGTGACTGGTTTCTCTGTCGGCGGAGCGAAGAGGAGAAGGCACGAGTCCTCTTCCTCCTTAGGAGTGCTTCCGGATTTGAGTTGTAGTTATCCGGCAGGAGAAACCGGTCATGCACTATCCTGTTTTCATCCACAACAGAGAAAACATAAAAGTTAGCTCGTATAGACATTGTCGTTTCTCATTTTATATATCATATGCATATCCATGCTGCTAGATCCTTAACTTCCATGCCTTCCCCGGAACGGCGCCGTAAATGCTTGTTGGCATTTCGAGCGCGATTACCAAAATAGACTTAGAGCCCAATTCGATAACAAATGGCGCCGTAAATGCTAAATGGCTTTACTCGGCATAATTACTAGAAACTGGTTCTAGCAACTATGCGAGTGTTGCCAGAGATAGATCACATCCTAGAAGATAAATATCCGCAAGCGCACGGATCTATCGTTGCAGCATTTCACCCGGAAGTATTCAGGGTATCGTTATTTATATTTTCCCAAAGGAAGGCATGGGGTAGTTAAGTATTCTAGCATGGGTATGAATGCGATATCTAGCATGAGGAGAAACCGACCAATGTGCTATACAGGGGTAAGCATACGGTAGTTTGGATAGTGGACACACACTTAGAGCAACCTCAAAGGAATAAAGATAAAATAAAGAATAAAGAATAATCTACGCGGAGCAGGCAGGTCCTATATAGTCAATGCTAGAACAGCTAATTCCACATGTTATACAAGTCAAGACTCGACTATAGACTAGGAATATGGGGAGACCGCGGCAACTGGTCTGCGAGTCGATGGCGGCATTTACGAACTCCTACTCAACATGCGAACGTGGGGGATTACAAGGGACGGACAGGGCTGTCACTGTTGACGGTCGTTAAGTGCCAATTTTTACCGTCAACTAAACATGAGAAAGGACTAAAATATGTTCACCAACTAGATATAGGGGTTATACTTGACAGAATTCCATGAGTTTTGGTGAATGTCCTGTTTCTCAGGTGTCACCGAAAATACCCAAGGAAGGCCCACATGTCGGGTTTACATAGAGATAATCGGGAACCGGTGAAAATTCTGTAATCTGGAAGGTTCGAGAAGGCTCGGACCAAACGGGAGCCCGAACGGGCTCGGTGGAGAGTCGACCGACTCCCACCCTTGGTCGGCCGACTCATGACTGGACCAATCGGCATCGGCCTCGCGGATCCCCTCGTTCCACCGCCTTTGAGGATGAATAATAATCGTCCGTTTAGGTCGGTTTGATCCAAGGGCTGTGGTGCATCCTAGAGGGCTACATAAACAGGGCCCCTGGCCCCTGGAGGAGGCATCCCTAAAACCCTAATTCATTATCTCCCAGCGGGATCAAAGTTGTAGAGGCGTCCCTTGAATGGATGACTTCTCTTCTCTAGAGAATTAGAGCTAGACATTCCAATGTTGTAGATTAGATCTAGATGAGAGTTAGGGAGAGCAGAGCTGCGCTCCGGTTACGAGAAGTCTTCGAGAGATTTGGTATGTCTTTGTATCTACTCTTGTAAGACTTATGCTTCAATATATTTATCTTCTCTATCTACTTTATTCCTTTCATATGTATGCTTAGTATAGTTGTTACATTCTAGCATGGGATCTTCGCTCGTATTGAGTGCTCTAGTTATCATATGTAATTAGAGTAGTAATCGATAGTGTAGGCATGGTGTCTAGACTATAGGTTACCTGAGGTTGCGCCCAATCCCACGGATAGTTGTGGTAGCCCCAGAGGTGACAGCTACTGTCGCCTTTGTATTCCACCACGTTCGGGTTGGTGTCTCGTAGAGCTCTCGGCAGCCTTCTCCCAACTACTCTTTACCCGCCTCTTCTTCGAGAGTTGGAAAGGACTCCGCTGCTCCAAAGTGCTATTGTGTGATCGCTATATCTAACCATTCCCCGTTATCATAGAACCAAAGTAATAGAAAAGTATATAGGAACTTTGATCTCTCCCGTTGTCCTCTCACTCTAGCTAGCTACTCATTTATCATAGAATTCTCATGTGTGCTTTATTATATTACCTTACATATATATATATCATTTACCCCCTCGCTTTAGTCTAGTTGGTTTACTAAGTTAGTAGATACATGATGGTGAGTTATCCGATTCTTTAACCCTTGCTTCCCCGTGGTAAAATATAAATAACGATACCGGTTTACTCCCGGTAAAATGCTACAATGGTATGTTCTCAGGCGCTTGCGGAATCCTTCTTATTTTAGTTGCACTTAATTTATACCAACAAGCATTTTTGGCGCCGTTGCCGGGGAAGCAATCGGTGTTAAGTTTTTGATAGTGATCTTGATGTCTCGCTAATTTAGTGTATCACTAGCTTTAGTAGGATTACCCCTTGTTCTGTTGAGTTGTGGAATAGACAGGACAAAAGATGTCGTTTCGACCTTCCGACAAGTTTCCACAAGACAATGAAGAGCCCAGGGTCCCCCAACATTCAACATTCATCAACATTGGAACCCTGCCACCTCACAGAATGTAGAAAAGGTCATCGTCACAATAAGTGATGAACATAGATGCCGCAACACTACTCACAAATTTCATCCTGTGAGTCATGGTAAGTATGATCAAGAAAGGTGAGATAGTCTTGCTCATGGACTTTAAAATTGATGAGTAGTTATCTTTTTAAATTCTTGCACCTCACTACATGTTTACTTTTAAGAATTCATGCATCCACTCCACTCTTTATGTTTGCTCATCCATTGCATGTTTAGTTTCTTGCATTCATCCATACGTTTTGCATCTAAAAAAAAATTCCTCACCATGATCATGCTCTTTCATCTCCTCTTGAGTAAATATCTGTAGTGCTCTCATGCTACCTTTGTTTGCTATTGTATGTTTTGGTTTGGAAGTACTTCTAAAGGGTATTTCCAAAGGCTTTTTAAATTAAGCGTGGTGCTTAGGTTAAATTGTCTTCCTTGACCAAATTAAGACATGGAGTCCAGTTTGGTTATTGAACTAAAAATGTGCTTTAGTAGATACTGTTTATTTTGTCAGACTAACCCATGCAGGAAATCCACAAATACATTTTGGGTAAGTCAAGAGATGAACTCACGTGAGAGATGAAGCAAGGCATATGATGAACTTCAACAGCTTTGAGCAAAGACAACACTCATTCATCGTCCAAGGAAGAATTGTAAGTATCAAATATCATTCACATTGTCTTTTGTTGCAAGTTATTATCTTTGCCTTGAACCATGTTAAATTGCCATAAAAAAAGGTTGTTAGAAAACTTGATAAAACAATCTGTGCTAAAGTAACTCAAAACCATCTCTTTGTTAGCATAGATGATGACCATTTAGATAGTGGATAATAGCTCATAGTTTGAAATTGTTGCAATCCTTTGGGTATGTGTCTACTAACATTTTGCAGGAAAGAATTTATGATGTGCCTGTTCATGGATTGGCATCACCTGCGAAATTGCCACTTCAGTGATGGAACAAAGAAGAAGACAAGAGTGCCACAAGAAGGATCAACATCTTGAACTCACTCAAAGAAGTGGATCAAGGTGACAAGCTATGAGCAACCTTGAAGACATCATAGCATTGAGCCCAAAACTCGAGCTTGGATGCCAATAAGGAGCAGGGTGCAAGTCATCTCATTTAGCCAATTAAAGACTTGCTCTCATTGTTCCTGAAGACACCATCTTGCACATCGGCAGCAAGGACAAGGATGGCATGATAAGCATGCATCCTTGTGTCAACCAATCACCAATCAAGGGTTGACCACCGACCAAGCCTTGAAGGACTATGACTATGGTTGCAAGATGATGTCCCTAAGCCATTGGAGATGAAGCATGCATACAAATTCTAAAGAAGCTCCTTCCTTGATCATCAAGATGGATGGCATACAACTCTTCGCCATGCCGCTAGAAGACAAAGACCATCAAGGAAGAAGTCGAGTCTACATCTCCAATGAACATCAATGCGTCAACTAAGACTCAATGAAAATCAAGAATGGTTGACGAAAGAAGATCATGCAATTGTCTGTACGCTCATCCTGGATTGGACAGTACAATCAAAAGCAGAATGCAAAAGAGAGATCTTTGCTTAACGGACCTATAATCAAAAGTCCCTCTCAGACAAATGAAGGCTTAAGAACAGAGGACAAACAATGTCTAAGGACATAGGAGTACAACACACTCTGAGGGATGACTCAACACTCATATTTTGTTTCACATGGCGAGCGACAACAAGGTCAAGCTTGGGGGAGGAAGGACGATGACTCTTCAAACAATTATCCAGCAATGCTCTTCCTCTTTTCAAGCCCCTATCGCTCTGGCACGCTGAGAAGAAACAATGAGTGGAGCACAAGGTCTAGGCATAAAAAAAGAGGAAGGAAAAAGAAGGAGTGCAATTTTAGAAGACAAGATGCTCATGAACAAGTCAAGGAGAGATGTCAATCAAGTAAGGCAAACTCCAAGAAGAAGTAAAAGACCACTAGAAGCATCTACTCTTCATCACAAGTTCTCAAGGTCTCTACCTTTGGGATCAAATGATGCACCAAGGAGTGAACATGACAAGAAGTCCTGTCGGAGGACTTAAATCACGAACCCTCACCAAGGAGGTAACTTGGTATTTATCAGCATTTCTTTTCACAAAGATTGCATTTTCCTTTAAGCATATTTATTTTCCCTACATGCATCTTAATTACATCTTCGCTTTACTATCTCTCGCACTAGAAAAAGAAAATAAAGATTTCTGCATTTTGCATCCGAAAACTACTAAGCCCCATGTGAATAATCATTCACTGTGGTGGCATAAAAATAATTTTTTCAGCATATCTATTTTCTCTCGTCTCGCATCCCTTTATAAAATGATAAAAAATATTTCTTGTGATCCCGTTAGAAGACATTTGAGTTAAGGCGCTTCTAGACAACCAAGGCTTAGAGTTTTTATCACTAATGCTTAATCGGTTCCACAAGCTTTGTTGTCTATTTGAGCTTCACAGACTTAAAGAATCAAGAGGAGCTATCGCTAAAGGACGTCTTGTCCCCGTCGGAGTGCTGCCCTCAACAATCGAGTGCTGTCTTCAACAGCAACTATCGACAACACTCCAAGACGACTAGAACGCCTTCACCGATCGGCAATGTCGACAGGACTACGTTAACATCCGGCTTGGGGAGAGCATCCCCGTGTATCAAGCTAAGTCTTCCTACTTGTCTATTCATTCATAGAGCTTGCTTTGTTAAAAACAACTAAAAAAGATGCATAACCATAGAAACCCAGAAAGATTTTCTTATTTATCCTTTTCTGCTTTTGGAGAGCTCTTGCAATCTGTCTTTAAAGTGATCCCTAGAATAAACTCTACATGGAGATGATGAATAGTTGCTCTGCTGTAATTCCTTTCAAGTACCTAGTTTTCAACCTTGCACTCACCCGAGTTTTGGACACAACTTGTTTAGATTTGAGATTTGCTCAACCCGAAACTTGTGGGTAGCAAACACTTGATCTAAGTCTAGGTGGTTGACGGGTATGATATGGGAAGGTTTTGAGCTGCTTTGTCCATCTTGTTCCTAGAGATACTAGAGTTCGGAGAATTTAACTTTGAAAATATTAAATTCCTGCATGATGAGTTCCTTTATGATGAGAGTTTAAATTCCTACCACAACCATATATTCATGCTTACTAGATCGGAAAACCCATCTATTTATATAGATCATTTTTGTAGGCATTGAGTGTAGTCTTTATAGGCATTGAGTGTGGTTATGTTGTGGACCCATAAGGAATCAATCATGCGGTTAAAGTCAATACTATGTGCTCACCATCCATTGATCTATGCTACTTCGTCCTCGAAGCACGCACCCATTTTATAAATACTACATTCATTACGTGCTACTTGTCCCTAGAAGTACCACCTACATATAGATCCATATCCACCATATATTGTGCCATCTCTACCGTGGAGATACGCACCTATGCTGCTCCTACCCTGGGAGTACGCATTTCCCCACATATTGTGCTGTCTCTACCCTGGAGATACGCGCTTATGCTGCTCCTACCCTGGGAGTACGCATCCATCCATTCTTCCACATATATATATGCCACTCATTTTGTTCCATTCAGAAAATGTTCTACTCCTACACTGGGAGTGAACACTCAAAAATATTCATGGCCATCCTATCCTGGGAGTGAACATCTAGAGATAATCATCGCCGTTCCAATTGCCTACATAAAAGCTCCAGTCATTATCATTACAAGTTATACACTCCCGTTGCTAAAGTTTTGTTTTCGGAGGATTGGTTGCTATGTAAAAAAAAAAAAAGAAGAAAAAAAAAAGAGAGAAAAGAGAGAGCGGCCAAGTCCTTCCTTCAAGAAGTTTCAAAGTTTCCGAATAAAGGGAGTCATGTTATCCCCAAAGGAGCAAGTGTAGAAGTAGATGTTCACCAAGTGATCATCCCTTATAATCATTTCCTTATTATCATCATCTCATCATCATCTTATCATCCATTTCCTCATTCACATGCACATATGACTTTATTATTATTTTAGTTCCTATTGGATCCATGGTTTAACTGTGCAATATATGCAAGTGAGTTTGAGTGTCTCCCCACCTATGAGCTCCACATAAGCCTATTAGAAAGTAGGGTGAGAGAGAGAAGGCACTTTCCACTATGCCTTAGTTCCACAAATACCACATATTTTGAGAGAAGAGAGAAGGCATACACTACTCATGCCTTGGAGAGGATCCGGAAATACCACAAATGAGAGATCTCGAAAGGTTCATACAAGGAACTCGAGTTTTTATTTGAAAATCTTGCAAAAACTCCAGAATAATAGTTGATCAAAGAGCGAGAAACATAGCGCTTGACTTGACCGTTCGTCTTTCAACCGCTCAAGACCCAAGTGACGGTTACAAGCCCCATGGTGAAAGGTAATATGAGTAAGTTTTGAGTCGAATAGTTCACTCTAATCCGGAGGAGAGTTCTTGTTTGAACGCATGTGTACTTTTGAGGCGTGAAAGCATTGTAGCAACTCCTGATCCACACTGAGTTTATCTTTGCTCAGGGACGAGCAAAAGAAAAGCTTGGGGGAGTTGTTGACGGTCGTTAAGTGCCAATTTTTACCGTCAACTAAACATGAGAAAGGACTAAAATATGTTCACCAACTAGATATAGGGGTTATACTTGACGAATTCCATGAGTTTTGGTGAATGTCCGTTTCGGGGGTGTCACCAAAATACCCAAGGAAGGCCCACATGTCGGGTTTACATAGAGATAATCGGGAACCGGTGAAAATTCATGTCTGGAAGGTTCGAGAAGGCTCGGACCAAACGGGAGCCCGAACGGGCTCGGTGGAGAGTCGGCCGACTCCCACCCTTGGTCGGCCGACTCATGACTGGACCAATCGGCATCGGCCTCGCGGATCCCTGTTCCACCGCCTTTGAGGATGAATAATAATCGTCCGTTTAGGTCGGTTTGATCCAAGGGCTGTGGTGCATCCTAGAGGGCTATATAAACAGGGCCCCTGGCCCCTGGAGGAGGCATCCCTAAAACCCTAATTCATTATCTCCCAGCGGGATCAGAGTTGTAGAGGCGTCCCTTGAATGGATGACTTCTCTTCTCTAGAGAATTAGAGCTAGACATTCCAATGTTGTAGATTAGATCTAGATGAGAGTTAGGGAGAGCGGAGCTGCGCTCCGGTTCTGGAGAAGTCTTCAGAGATTTGGTATGTCTTTGTATCTACTCTTGTAAGACTTATGCTTCAATATATTTATCTTCTCTATCTACTTTATTCCTTTCATATGTATGCTTAGTATAGTTGTTACATTCTAGCATGGGATCTTCGCTCGTATTGAGTGCTCTAGTTATCATATGTAATTAGAGTAGTAATCGATAGTGTAGGCATGGTGTCTAGACTATAGGTTACCCGAGGTTGCGCCCAATCCCACGGATAGTTGTGGTAGCCCCAGAGGTGACAACTGTCGGGCCTTTGTATTCCACCACGTTCGGGTTGGTGTCTCGTAGAGCTCTCGGCAGCCTTCTCCCAACTACTCTTTACCCGCCTTCTTCGAGAGTTGGAAAGGACTGCTGCTCCAAAGTGCTATTGTGTGATCGCTATATCTAACCATTCCCTGTTATCATAGAACCAAAGTAATAGAGAAGTATATAGGAACTTTGATCTCTCCCGTTGTCCTCTCACTCTAGCTAGCTACTCATTTATCATAGAATTCTCATGTGTGCTTTATTATATTACCTTACATATATATATCATTTACCCCTGCTTTAGTCTAGTTGGTTTACTAAGTTAGTAGATACATGATGGTGAGTTATCCGATTCTTTAACCCTTGCTTCCCTGTGGTAAAATATAAATAACGATACATGGTTTACTCCCGGTAAAATGCTACAATGGTATGTTCTGTGCGCTTGCGGAATCCTTCTTATTTTAGTTGCACTTAATTTATACCAACAGTCACCACCTGCCGCCTACCACCTCAACCGTGGTATGCCGATATATCCGAAGGTTCCCTCGCACCCGGACACCACGTCCGCATACTAAGGAGCTACCTACGTCCCCCCAGGACTCCCACCCTATGGATGGACGAGCTAGAACATAGGCAAACCCGATGGCACATCGAACCGCTATTCCTCTTCTACAATCTAATCTAAACAAGTAAAACATATGAATGATGAAGAACAATGTAGAACACGATGAACAACTCTCACAAGAACTATGGCCTAATTCTTGATCATAGAATATATCGTGTACTAGACTATACTCTAGTTCATATGCATGACTATATAAATGTAATGAGAACTTGACTAAGGAAGAACGCTCCATAGATTTATACCAAGAGTGTAGCTTTTCTTCCTGGAGACAAGCTTTCCAAGTAGCTTTGCCTAGCTCCAAATGACTAACACTAATGCTAAAGAACAAGTGTGAGGTGTAGAGATGGCTCCAAATGGTGTGTGTGAAGGTGGGGGGCCTCTCCTCTTCATTTATAGCCCCCAGAAGGCGGTTCGGGGGGTAGTGGTGTAAAATCACCAGCGAAACCGTCAATCCCCGGATGGAAAGAGGAAACCGCCTTTGGCCGGGCCCACCTGGCGGCAGGTTGGGCGCGCGCGCGCCCCAGGCGTGCTCGCGCCTGGTTGGCGCCGCCCCCTGACCGCCTTTGGCAGGTGGGCCTGGGCCGCCATCTGGGATCTGTCCATGCTGGTGTTTTTGGCCCATTTCGACCCCAGATGGCCCACTTGCTCTTGAGCTTGTTTTACGCCTTCCGAAAGGCGTACTTTTATTCCAGAAAATCCTGCACTTGGTGTATATTTTGCAAAACAATATTTTCTCCAAGCACAGGTGGAACTAGGTCAATAGTAAAGATATATGTGATATAAAATATTTATTTCCCCCATAATGACCTATAGTTGGCGGGTATAAAACTGAGTTAAGGACCGCCAACAGAGTCCTATTAATATCCTTGGGTATATGACCTGTTGTGTAAAAATCTAAAACCAAATTGTGCAAGTCTTTACCTGACCAGCTCCAGGAGGATTTGTAAAATTCTGCATTCAGCCCATCAGGTCCTGGCGCCGCATTACTCCTCATGTTCTTGATAATAGCATGAATTTCCTGATCATCTGGGATGGAGCATGTGAATGGATCATTTGAAGTGTGCTCACTTGCTTCAAAGTCAGTGTTCCAGAAATTTTCATTCCTGTTATCAACATTAGAAGAGGAAAAGATGTCTTGGAAATAATTGTTAGCAACTTCAGTAAGTTGATCCTGAGTTGTAGCATAAGATCCATCAGACCTAACAAAATGAGTAATGGTATTTCTTCTATGTCTTTTAATAATACTCTGATGAAAAAATTTAGTGTTCCTATCCCCATGAATGGACCAATTCTTTTTATACCTTTGTCTGTGGTAGGCTTCTTCTTTGGCAAGAATGTCTTCATGCTGATCCATAAGATGCTTTTGAAGAGCAGGGTTTTGCTGACCTGGGGGTTTACCTTGAAGCTCAGCAAGCCTTTCCTCAATCTGCAGTAAGATGTCAGTGTTCTTTTGCTTGCCTTTCCTCCACCTGCATAAATCTTTAGCAAGATATAAGGTTTTTAAATGAAAGGGTCTAGAGGCTGATTTCTCCCAACTTGATCTAGCAATCTGGTTATAATCTTCAGTCATCGTCCACCAGTTTTCAAACCTGAAGGGCTTTTGGACTTTTGTTTTTTTGGAATCTGTGGCTGCAAGAATTGGACAGTGATCACTTCTGAACATTGGTAAATGGTACACAGTGGTATTAGGAAAATGAGAACACCAATCTGCATTTGCAAGGAACCTGTCCAATCTTTCATATGTAGGATTAGAATCAAAACGCTTATTAGACCAAGTGTAAGCAGGACCATGAAAACCAAGATCAAACAAATCACAATCTTGCACAAGACAACAGAAATTAGAAATAGTTCTACAACTCACTGGCCCGGGGCCAAGTTTTTCAGAGGCATTCATAATACAGTTCAAATCCCCCATACAGATAAACGGTAAATTATTATACAACATAATAAAATCACGAGCACTCCTCCATATCCATTTGGTCTTGTTCTGATAGGGATCGCCATAGATGCATAGGAGACCAAACTTCTTGAAGGCAAGCTTATTGAAACAGGTAGCAAATATGAAATGGGGGCTTGACTGCACAACTTCTACTTCAACATCACTTCTAGATAAAAGCCATAAACCTCCAGAGCAACCAGTGGCTGGAACAATATAAGCTTGATCAAGGGCAAACCTACTAATAAGCTGATTTCTACTGAATTTAGAAGATTTAGTTTCAGAGATGAAAATTACCTGGGCATTTGTCAAGTGAATCAGCCGGAATAAGCTGATTTCTACTGAATTTAGAAGATTTAGTTTCAGAGATGAAAATTACCTGGGCATTTGTCGAGTGAATCAGCCGGGCGAGATGACGCATTTTAGAACTGTCCAGGCGCCCGCCCGCGCCTTGGCAGTTCCATGATAGGAGCATCATGGCGCCCGTGGCACCTTCCGGGCTGGTGCCAGTGCCCCTTCAGAAATGTGTAGGCTTCGTACGCCTTGGCGAAGAAGAATGGGACGAATGTCGACGCCGCCGTGCAGATTGCTGTGGCCACGAAGTTGCTCTCCGTTATCTACGACTCCCACATCGCCAACACCATCACCGCCACCCATTTCCTGTCATCCATACCCTAATGAAAGCCCAACGATCGATGATCAAGGTCGTCCCTTGCGTATGTTCAGGATTAATAATTGTACAATTTCTATCAGAATGTACGGAGTTCTCAACTTCTCTGCTTCGATCAGTTAAACTGGATTACGATAATATATCACATCCATTACCGCACTGTTGGGTCTGTTGTCCATGTCTAGGACCCTTGCATGCATGATGCATCGCCTTCTGTAGTCTGCCCACTCAGCGTGCATGGCTTATTTAATCGGCTACACATATCACTAGCAAACAAGCCAGTAAAGCCAAAAACCTATACTTATTCAATCATCCTAACCCAATCCTTATGACATACTAATTAACAATCATCCATACATAGCCTATCACTAAGGGTCATCATCGTTATGCTCTACACACAACATCACACAATCACGCTTCACTAGCACTTAGAGACCTACAACTAGCAGTCTAATAAATAAATCATAACTGTAGATTTATAAATCCTATGGACACAAAAGAGGACAATCTGGAAAGCTTATGAAATTTTACATAAAACATCTTAAAAACATCAGAGCCTAATTCTCAAGTTAACTAGGCCTAAAATAGAGAACATGAGGTCTGGGTCCTGAGAAAACAGCATTAGAACATTTCTGCCAACCATATTGCAACAGCTATAACATCTAGATTATTGATCCAGTGACCACCAAATTTTGACAGTAGACAGATACACTAATCAGATACCTATCATATAAAGACATATTTCCCAGAAAACCAACCTATCCTTAGGTTAGGCATGGCATCGTGGGAACCGACTCTAAATTAACCCACTATGAGTTGAACAAAGCAACCCATAGCTAAACACTCTTAAAATCCTGTAAAAATTACAAGTAGGAGACACATGGCAATGCCAGTCTATCGTCCAAATTTCACTCCATTTGGATGATCCTACTGTTCTACACAAAAATAACATGGCAACACCAATAGAAGGACCAAATAATACTTTGTACTACCAACTTACTCCAATCATAAAAACAATCATATGCAGACTTATATCATAGTATATAAGTAGCCTACGTAAAGTATCAACCCCACAATACAAGTAAAGAATTGATTTAAGAATTATTTCAAAAATTGCTCCTAAATCACACTTGAACTACAACTATCGAATTCTACATAACAAGTGGTCATGTTAAGCATTCTACACAAGTGCATGTCAACAAAGGACCACTAAAATAAGAATCACACTTTTATGAGCTACCAGAAATTACTTATGAATTTTACGAACCTTTCAAACATGCACAAAAAGGCATAAATCATAACTAAATATTTTTCTGCAGAACATGACCAGTTTTCATATTTTTAATAAAAATTAGACATCTTCAAGAGTACAACACAAGTTGAATCGCCCAAAATGCAGTTACCAAACTCGAGATATGATTTTCCCAAGATCCAACATAAGATCTACAAATAGGTCCTCGGAGCACTATTCGCCTGAATCTATGACAGTGCACCCAGACCCCTAAGTTTTGTCGAATTTCAACACGAGGTCCCTGACAGCGAGGAAGAAACAGGGAGCGCCATTCTTGCTGCTCCCCGGCCGGCAGGGCCTCACCGGCGGCCATGGGGTGGCGGCGAAGCACCCTAGCGGTGTTGCGCACCCTCTAGCGGCCGCAGCTTGCTCCGCGAGGGCCCATGGTGGTGTGGCCACACGAGCCGGTGACACGGCGGCGCCGCTGCTCGACGGCAGCAGCTTCCGGCGCCGTGTGAGGACAGGAAGGTGGTGCGGGAGGGGCCGAGCGAGTTGGTGAACTCGAAGGCGGGTTCGTGGAGGAGAAAGGCGCGACAGAGACGATGGCGTACCGTGGCGGCGAAGCTGCCGACCGGCGGCGACGAAATCGACCGGCGAGGCCGCGTCGCTCGCCGTCACGAGCGGTTAGGTGGAGGCGAGGGTAGAGGAGGAGGTGGCGCTGTGTTTGCGTGCGGGATAGCAGTGCAGCTGTGGCGGCGCTAGCCGAGCTCGTCGGGAAGGCAACAATGGCGGCGTCGCTCTGCGCGCTCGGGAGAAGGAAGCAGAGAGGGGAGGAAGAGGGAGAATGGAGTGGGGAATGAGGGAGAGTGAGGGCCGGGGTGGAGTCCCCATCGGGCGAGGTGGCCTGCGGGCTCAGCTGCCGCTCGCCACGCGGCGGCCATGCCTCCGAGCGAGTAGAACAGAGCGGCCACGAGGGCTCGCCCGTCGCCCGGAGGGCCGACGGGTGGGTCCCGCTGGTTTTTAATTATTATTTATTTTAAATCGAAATTGGCACGATTCTTAAAGCGCTCCTATCTCCCAAACCATCTCGAATTTGTAAAAACTTTCTACATGAAAGTTACTCCTCTCGATGAGTAGGTATTTTCATCTTAAAGGAGTTTTGTCTCATTCGGCCTAGTTTTGAAGATATAAATTCCTAAACAAAATGCCCTTTTGAAATAGGGAGACAACCCCTAGGTCCTGTCTTCCTCACTAAAAATATATACCTTCCACCCATTTTCATAAAAATTAGTCTTTGGGGGTTTTATTGCTTATAAAATTTCCCAACTAAAAGCTTTAGACCTCTAATTCATCTGGAGTGCCCAGAAAATACATTTCGACACTTCTAGCAAGCACTTTCTAAAACGCTAAGTCAAGGTGAGACATATTTTAATTAGCTATGGTCATTAACGTGACCCCCTAGAAAAATTAAACTATTGTTATGTCTAGGTGTAGTTAATGAGTATCACATCAAGCACTTGTGCTACTTTATCATAAACACATGAAGTTCAGGCATAATCAAACATCAAGGTGAATTGCATGTCAAAACTGTGATGCACTACAAATGATATTATGATGCCTATGATGTGCAGAGCTAATGCATGATTAACATCATGGATGTTACAGCCTAACCCCCTTAAAAGAAATCTCGTCCTGAGATTTGGCGGAAGTAGATTAGTTTTTGAAAAACGATATCTCACATAACGACCTTTCATGCCTTGTGATTGTCACCATTGCTATTATAAGACTTCTCAACACTTGTCCTGTCCAAGCGACTTGATTGCAAGTTACATGACCTCAATGTCTAAGATCCCATACTTCTCCAAGTATACTCCGCCGCCTCCGATGTCGTGTTCCTGGGACATGATACTCTTTCATCCAAGATAATTCAGTTTTGCTCGGGTTATGACATTGGAGACCCGACAGGGTCACATTCCGCTCAAGAGGCATACCAAACATAGGCAACCTCGAGGGAATCCAAATTGCCACACCAACTGATCCACTCTTTGTAGAAATACCGAACATTCGGTGCAGATGGTGGATACGGAGGTTCATTGGCAAGGATTGCCAAATGAATAAAGTAATCTATTTTTCAGCTCTGACTCGTCGGTTAATCCATACTTACTCCCTGGCGAGTATCTTCAAGCATAACTTGTAACCGACATGTCCTCTCCTAAGGAGATGCTACCATTACTATGTCAATCTGAAGTACGAAGATGACAAAGAATAGTATGATATGCATTCACATAGAACCTCGTGACTATATCCCAATAGGGTAAGTTAGCATATAACATGACCAATCAACTACCCAACCGGAAAACGTCGAGGGTTACTTGAGAGGAAATCTGCTATTCACATCATCAAATACATCAAAAGGTGCTTCAAGAATCCATAGTGTTTACCACTACGAAGCAGGGCATAGATTCCACAAAACGGAAACCACGTGACTCACTTCCGAGGTGGAAACATAGGACTTTGTCAACACATGTTCGATATTGGCACAACCCTTCATAGAAATACCGGCTATAAAAATGCCAATATGAACCATCGGACCAAGGAAACTTAACCCGTACATGTAGAAGTCGAAGTTCTTTAGATCAAAGATATCCAAATCTTGTCATGTAGAAGTCAAAGTTCTTAGGTATAGCACTCCTTATCTTGCGTAAAACCGCCAAACTTCTCCTTTTTGTAAGCGTGTCCAACAAGCTAAGTGAATCCTATAGCAAGCATCTACAGTACCCCTTTCTTGCATAAGACACGTGCTCTCGAGTTAGGGGTCCACTACCTTTGATATACCGAACGTACTTTCCCAACCATACCATGCTAAGACTTACTCAAAAGGTACCAGTACTGAGCCAAATTTCATGTCCCGACAAAGCTTGAACGACACGTAAGGCCCATATTTATGAACCCAAGGTCGTATCAATTCACTCATGTCTTGCGTACCCAATGCATGACGGGTTCGGGCGTCCTGACTACCTGATCCTCATTCAGGTGCAAATCCACTAGTACTACATGCATCCAAATCCACGTAGAGACTTCATCTTATCAACAAGACATATTAGCTCTTAGCAGATGGGCGGGTGTTGGCGCTCCTTATTGCATGTTTTTAACCACCAACTTGATATGAAAATAGTCTCCAAAACTTAGTAATAGGGTTTTGAACTTATCATTTCCACGAGTTTTGGTGTTTCCATTGTTTGGCAGGGCGAAACACAAAAACAGGCCAATTGGATCAAAAGTGGAGAAAGCTAAAAACCCGGACTAGTTCCATCTTGGACTGCACGAGTAGACCCGGGTAATCGGGCCATATCTCACTCATACGAACTCCGATTTGGGCGATTCAATATGCGTTGGAAAGCTACCAACGAGGCCCACGTGCCTACAAAAGATGAGGCTTAGCCGATCTTCCCTTGGCGCGGCCGCGCCAAGGGCGCGGTCTCGCCTCCCAGGCGGCCAAACTGGCCCATGCCGACAGCCCAAACTCAATGGCGATGGGGTTTGGCGGTACAATAAATGCTATGATGGTGGAATAGGTCGGTTTTGGCTTTCCATATGGGGATGGGACATTTCCAAAGAGCCCTCTCCTCTTCACATATAAAAGGGGTCTCTTCCTCCTCATTCAAGACACACCATATTAGAGCCTCTCTCTCTCCACTTGTATCTTCTTCTTTAGTAGTTTTAGTTATGTAGTGGAGCAAGGCAAGCCTCGTTGGAGAGCTTGAACCTCTAGGAGGATCTTGGTATGAGCAATATCAAGGTCTCTCTTATTTGTTCTTGTTCTCATATGTTCTTGTTCTAGATGTTCTTGTTCTAGTTCTTAGATGTTCTTGTTCTTAGTATAGTTATGTTGTAGAACTAGAGCATAGTTCTTATGATATGATCTTAGCATATGAATGAGAATATAGTTTACATGTTTTGATCTTATCATATAGAACCTAATGTTTGACATCAGTGCATGCATGTTTAGACCTAGAACTAGGTTGTGATGTAGAGATCTATCTTGATTTAGTCTTGGTCAATGTTGGTTTACGGGATCTCCGTTCGACCAAATGCTCTAGTCATTATATGTGGCTAGAGTAGTGACCTCTAGCGTAGACGTGGTGTCTGGGCTAGGGAGTTACGTGAGTTTGCGCCCAACCCCACGGATAGTTGTGGTAGCCCCGGGGGTGACAGCTCCGATTAGGCCTTTGTATTCCACCATGTTCGGGTTGGTGGGAAACCGTGGCGGAACTCAGGATGGCCCATCAGGACATGATGGATGAGTTCTGTGATCTGCGCATTAGCAATAATGCGAAGATCAAGAGGATCGCTAGGGCGATCAATAGGGAGGATTTGCTAGAGATCCCCTCTCCCTAGATTAGGATAGTTTAGAGTCTAGGCACCTTTGTTTGAATTCCTTAGTTATTTCCCTTCTTAAAATTTGTTTTCCCTTCAAATTGTAATAGTGCCTAGCAAGAATTTGGTTTATATGAAAAAGGTTGAGTTGGAAGAAATAAAAATTGTCTAACCCTACTGGTGTATTTGCCACCAGCAGGATATGTGCTTCTGATCTTTTGTCTGTGGTTTCATTTTCTCAGCGTAAAATGCCAAGTGTGGGGGTGCCGACCGACTCCCCAGAAACACCAGAACATCAAAAAATAACATAGAAGCGGTGTGCTAATGGTCTGGCAATTTGACACGAGGAAAGACGACCCGAACCTCAAGTCGGTCGACCTGACCTTTGTGACAAATTGGTCAACCGAGCACACCACGCGGATTAGCAGACCGAGGAGAGCCAGGAACTAGGCCACAGAGCCCCAGGTCAGGTCGACCTGACCTGTTGGCCCTGGGCCCACCAGCCAGCCTCTACGCGTCGAGCACATCTATGCTGTCTGGTTTGCCACTCCTACTCCCTCCTTGTTCTTTCAATTCTGCCTTTACTTATTTCCTTTGAATAAATGAAGACTTACATCTGAAATTAAAAATTTGCCTTGATCTATGACAGTTAAAGATAGAAGCTTTACTAAATCTTACTCTTGCTTATGATCATACTTGTGGGCCAAATTTCTTGATAGGATCACCATATTGACTAAGTTGTTGATAAATGTGATATAGTTCTTGGCTCATGATTCTTGCCTTTTCTATCTAAAGTACTTAGAGATTTATCTTTGAAAATGTCATAAAACCATAGTGTCGCTACTCCTCAATGGTGTTGAATTTCCTACCACAGCCATATACACTTTACATATCAAAAGCCTTCTATATAAGCTACTTGCTTGCATTGAGTTTGGTTAAGACTTGTAGAACCTGTGTTAGAGGTTTGTCATGCTCCTAAGATCAAGATCCACATACCACCAAATATGTTGCTTCTAATCCGGGAGTACACAACCATCCTTATCTATTCCTACCCTGGGAGTACGCATCTTCATACCACCATTCTTATGCTACTCCTACCCTGGTGAAAGTCCCTAGTTTGGTTTTGGCTAATTGATGAAACCTAGGACTAACCTTGTTTATCTAAGTGGTTGATTTAGAGAAAGGTTGTCCACATGATGAGCATATTGAATATGAAGCATGACACGTGTCATGTGATCAAAGATGAAGATCAAGACGATACTTGGCTCCATGGACCGGTGTTGAAGGTGAAGGGCTAGTCAAGGCTTGGAGTGAAGGACCATGCGATGGTGAAGCTCGGGCAAGACTAGGTGCCGATGGACCGATGCATGGTGAAGGGCAAGTTAAGTCAAGATCGGTGGATCGAGACGGTCACATGATGGTGTGAAGCATTCATATCATTTGGAGGAACAAAATGGGCTCAAGGCAAAGGTATAACCGATAGGGCCATTTTGTTTTGCACTCAAGACACCATAGAAGGTGTGAGTGGTTTAGGATCGATAGCCGCACTATTAATCGGCGAGATTCGGCGCTTTCGGGAAAAATGGATGCATACTTTCTATTGCGCCGAATGCAAAATTTGGTTGAAATCATGCTATCTCTGTTGATCAAGTTGGTATACTTGTTGGATAACATGTCGAGAAGTTGGTGTCACGACGGGCTGAAAAACGGAGTTTTAACATCCCGGACGACGCGGCGGCCGGACGCGAGGGCTTTGGCGCCGGACGCGTCCGCGCGTGTTGGATCGGCTCGAGCGGGTGGCTCTACGAAGCAAGGCGCCGGACGCTTAGGAGGCGCGTCCGCCCGGCGAGCGCCGACTCGCACCGAAAGTTCGAGTTGGTTGTCTCGCGCGCGCCGGCCGCGGACGCGTCCATCGGGGAGTGCCGGGCGCGAGCGGCGGACGCGTGATGTCGGAACTTTCAAAGGCAACGGTCGACTCGGCCGGGCACGAAAGAAGGGGCGCCGGACGCGTCCGGCAGTCCGAGCGGACGCGTTCGGCGCGTGCTCTGCCTCCCGAGGGGTAACGGTCACATTTGTTTGAGGGCTTATAAATAGAAGGTGGCCGGCCCTTGGGGAGGTCTCTTGGCTATTTCTCATCCCTTGTTCATTCTTTGAGCTAAGAAACACTCTCCCACTCTTCTCCCTTGCTTGGTTGTTCATCCTAAGAGAGATTGAGTGAATCACCTAGTGCATTGTATTGCTTGAGGGCATCTAGTGGCACTTGTGGGTGGTTTCGCCGGTGGATTTCTTGTTACTTTTGGAGAGTACCGCTCCTAGCCACTTGGAGATTGTTAGAGGCGTTGGAAAGAGAAGGTGATTGTTCTTGGCCACCTCCGGTTGATTTGTGAGAGGTTCTTTTGCTCACCTCACGGGGATCGCGAAGAGTAACTCTATTGGATTGCGCGTGTGTTGACGGTCGTTAAGTGCCAATTTTTACCGTCAACTAGACATGAAAAAGGACCTAAACATAATTACCTTCTAGATATAGGGCTTACACTAATGGAATTCCATGAGTTTTGGTAAATGTCCTTTTGCGGGGACTAAACTAGAAAAGTACCAGAATCATCAAATGGAAGTATGTCAAATGATAGAATAAAGTGCACCATTTAAAAGAGCTCATCGAGACACATGAAATAGAGTTTTGGTTCACCCAAATCGAGTCCGACGACAAAGTTACGCCATCCGAAATATTGCAATTGTGCTCCAAGAGCTCAGTCCTATAAAACGGGCATATCTCCCTCATACGAACTCCGATTTAGGTGATCCACGCGGCAAATCGAAGCTAACGAAGAGATCCATCAGCCCACAAAATATGAGCCCATTTGGGCCCAGCCAAGGGTCGGCCGCCTCCACCCTAGGGTCGGCCGACCCGTCATCTCGACCAATCGAACGAGTCTCGCGGATCCCCGTTCCACCGCCTTTGAGGATGAATAATAATCGTCCGTTTAGGTCGGTTTGATCCGAGGGCCGTGGGTGCATCCTAGAGGGCTATATAAGCGGGGCCCCGGCCCCTGGAGGAGGCATCCCTTAAACCCTAATTCATTATCTCCCGACGGATCGAGTTGTAGAGGCGTCCCTTGAATGGATGACTTCTCTTCTAGAGAATTAGAGCTAGACATTCCAATGTAGTAGATTAGATCTAGATGAGAGTTAGGGAGAGCGAAGCCGCGCTCGGTTCTGAGAAGTCTTCGAGATTTGGTATGTCTTTGTATCTATTCTTGTAAGACTTATGCTTTAATATATATTTATCTTCTCTATGTACTCTTATGCATCTTGTGATAGATAGTATAGTTGTTATTCTTTGGCATGGGATCTTTGCTCGTATTGAGTGCTCTAGTTATATATAGTGATTAGAGTAGTAATCGATAGTGTAGGCATGGTGTCTAGACTATAGGTTACACCGAGGTTGCGCCCAATCCCACGGATAGTTGTGGTAGCCCCAAAGGTGACAGCTCTGTCGGGCCTTTGTATTCCACCACGTTCGGGTTGGTGTTTCGTAGAGCTTTTTGGCAGCCTTCCCCGACTACTCTTTACCCGGTCTTCTTCGAGAGTCGGAAAGGTACTTGTTGCTCCAAAGTGCTATTGTGTGATCGTTATACTTATCCATCCCCTGTTATTATAGAACCAAAGTAGTAGAGAAGAACATAGGAACCTAGATCTCTCCCGTTGTCCTCCCACTATATCTAGCTACTCATTTATCGCTTAATTCTCATACTTGTGCTTATACATATATCCTATCATATATATTTTACCCCCGCTTTAGTCTAGTTGGTTTACTAAGTTAGTAGATACATGATGGTGATTTATTAGATTCGTTAACCCTTGCTTCCCCGTGGTAAAATATAAATAACGATACCTGGTTTACTCCCGGTAAAATGCTACAATGGTATGTTCTCAGGCGCTATGAATCCTTCTTATTTTAGTTGCACTTAATTTATACCAACAAGCATTTTTGGCGCCGTTGCTGTCGGGAAGCAATCGGTGTTAAGTTTTTGATAGTGATCTTGATGTCTGCTAATTTAGTGTATCACTAGCTTTAGTAGGATTACCCCTTGTTCCGTTGAGTTGTGGAATAGACGGGACAAAAGATGTCATTTCGACCTTCGATAAGTTCCACAAGACAATGAAGAACCCAGGGTCCCCCAACATTCAACATCCATCAACATTGGAACCCCGCCACCTCACGAGAGTAGAAAAGGTCGTTGTAACAAGAATTTCAAATCACTTCACAAGTGACGAACATAGACGCCGAACCGCCCATAATTTCATCATGTGAGTCATGGTAAGTATGATCAAGAAAGGTGAGATAGTCTTGCTCATGGACTTTAAAATTGATGAGTAGTTATCTTTTTGAATTCTTGCACCCCACCGCATGTTTACTTTTAACAATTCATGCATTTTCTCCGTTTAGCTTATTTATGTTTGCTCATCCATTGCATGTTTAGTTTCTTGCATGCATTCACATCGCCGCATCTAAAAAAAAAAATAAATAAAAATGTTTTTATATATATATTTCCTCACCATGATCATGCTCTGTCATCTTCATTTGAGTAAATCTCTTTATTGCTTTCATGTCACCTTTGTTGCTACAGTATGTTTTGGTTTGGAAGTACTTCTAAGGGTATTTCCAAAGGCTTTTTAAATTAAGCGTGGTGCTTAGGTTAAATTGTCTTTCTTGACCAAATTAAGACATGGAGTCCAGTTTGGTTATTGAACTAAAAATGTGCTTTAGTGGATACTCGGTTATTTTGTCGACTAACCCATGCGGGAAATCCATAAACACATTTTGGGTAAGTCAAGAGATGAACTCATGTGAGAGATGAAGAAGGCATGTGACGAACTTCAACAACTTTGTGCAAAGACAACAGCTCATCATCCAAGAAAAAATTGTAAGTATCAAATATCATTCACATTGTCTTTTGTTGCAAGTTACCTTTGCCTTGAACCATGTTAAAGTGCCTTAAAAAAAGTTGCTAGAAAATATGATAAAAGTCTATGCTAAAGTAACTTGAAAACCATCTCTTTTTTTAACATAGATGAAATTCTAAAATAGATAGTGGATAATAGCCCATAGTTTGAAATTGTTGCAATCCTTCGGGTATGTGTCTACTAACATTTTGCAGAAAGAATTTATGATGTGTCTGTTCATGGATTGGCATCACTGCGAAAATTGCCACTTCGGTGATGGAACAAAGAAGAAGACAAGAGTTCCACAAGAAGGATCATCATTTGAACTTACTCAAAGAAGTGGATGAACAAGGCGACAAGCTATGAGCAACATTGAAGACAACATAGCATTGGGCCCAAAACTCGAGCTAGGATGCCAATGAGGAGTATGGTGTAACTCACTCATTTTGGCCAATCAAAGACCTGCCCTCGTTGTTCTTGAAGACACCATCTTGCACGTCGGCGAAGGACAAGGATGGCATGATAAGCATACATCCTTGTGTCAACCAATCATCATCAAGGGTTGACTACCGACCAAACCCAAGAAGACCGGAACAACCATATTTGCAAGATGATGTCTCTAAGCCATTGGAGATGAAGACCCTTCCTTGATCATCAAGACGGATGGCGTATCATTAATTGCGACTCTTCGCCATGCCGCTAAAAGACAAAGACCATCAAGGAAGAACTCGAGTCTACATCTCCAATGAACATCAATGCGTCAACCAAGACTCAATGAAAATCAAGAATGGTTGATGAAAGAAGATCATACAACCTGTGTCTGCCTCCTCATCCTGGATTGGATAGTCCAAACAAAAGCAGAATGCAAAGGAGAGATCTCTACTCAACGAGACCTATAATCGAAGGCCCTCTCAGATACATGAAGGCTTACAAACAGAGGACAAACAGTGTCTGAGGACATAGGAGTACAACACACTCTGAGGGATGACTCAACACTCGTATTTGGTTTCACGTGGCGAGCGACAACAAGGTCAAGCTTGGGGGAGGAAGGCCGATGACTCTTCAAACATTGATCCAAAGCAATGCTCTTCCTCTTTTCAAGCCCCGTCGCTCTAGCACGCCGAGAAGAAACAATGAGTGGAGCACAAGGTCTAGGCATAAGAAAAAAAGAGGAAGAAAAAAGAAGGAGTGAAATTTTAGAAGACAAGATGCTCAAGGAGAGAGGTCAATCAAGCAAGGCAAACTCCAAGAAGAAGTAAAGGACCACTAGAAGCATCTACTCTTCATCACAAGGTACTCCGGATAAAGACTGCTGGACAAGAAAGAACATGGGTGACTCCTTTCCTAGAGTTACCATCTCAAGAGGTGCAGTTCTCAAGGTCTCTACCTTTGGGATCAAATGATGCACCGAAGGAGTGAACATGACAAGAAGTCCCGTCGGAGGACTTAAATCACCGAACCCTCGCCAAGGAGGTAACTTGGTATTTATCAAGATTTCCTTTCACAAAGATTGCATTTTCCTTTAAGCATATTTGTTTTCCTTACATGCATCTTAATTGCATCTTCGCTTTACTATCTCTCGCACTAGAAAAAGAAAATAAAGATTTCTGCATTTTGCATCCGTAAAACTACTAAGCCCCATGTGAATAATCATTCATTGTGGTGGCATAAAAATAATTTTTTTCAAGCATATCTATTTTCTCTGTCTCGCATCCCTATATTATAAAATGATAAAAATATTTCTTGTGATCCGTTAGAAGACATTTGAGTTAAGGCGGTTCTAGACAACCAAGGCTTAGAGGTTTTCATCACTAATGCTTAATCAGTTCCACAAGCTTTGTTGTCTATTTGAGCTTCACGAACATAAAGGATCAAGAAGAGTCAATAGACGCAAAGGATGTCTAGTTTCTGTCGGAGTGCTTTGCCCTCAACAATCGAGCTGTCTCCAATAGCAACTATCCACGACACTCCGTGGCATACTAGAACGCCTTCACTTAGCTAGTCGGCAACATCGACGGACTACGTCAACATCCGGCTTGGGGGAGAGCATCCCCGTGTACCAAGCTAAGTGTTTCCAACTTATCTATCTATGCTTTCATAGAGCTTGCTTTGTTAAAAACAACTAAAAAAAGATGCATAACCTTAGAAACCCGAGAAGATTTCTTTATCTATCTTTTCTACCTTTGGAGAGCTCTTGCAATCTGTCTTAAAAGTGATCCCTAGAATAAACTCTACATGGAGATGATGAATAGTTGCTCTACTTAGTAATTCCTTTCAAGTACCTAGTTTTCAACCTTGCACTCTCCCGAGTTTTGGACACAACCGTTTAGATTTGAGATTTGCTCAACCTGAAACTTGTGGGTAGCAAACACTTGATCTAAGTCTAGGTGGTTGACGGGTATGATATGGGAAGGTTTTGAGTCTTGTCCATCTTGTTCCTAAAGATACTAGAGTTCGGAGAATTTATCTCGTGAAAATATTAAATTCCTGCATGATGAGTTCCTTTATGATGAGAGTTTAAATTCCTACCACAGACCATATATTCATGCTTACTAGGTTAGGAAAACCCATCTATTTATATAGATCATATTGTAGGCTTGAGTGTAGTCTTTTTAGGCATTGAGTGTGGTTATGTTGTGGACCCATAAGGAATCAAATCATGCGGTTAAAAGTCATTACTATGTGCTCTCCATCCATTGATCTATGCTACTTACGTCCTCGAAGCATGCACCTATTTTATAAGTATTACATTCATTATGTGCTACTGGTCCCTAGAAGTACCACCCATATATAGATCCACATCCATCACATATTGTGCTATCTCTACCCCGGAGATATGCACCTATCTTTACTCTTATCCCGGGAGTACGCATTCCCCCACATATTGTGCTTGTCTCTACCCCGGAGATACGCACTTATGCCGCTCCTACCCCGGGAGTACGCATCCATCCATTCATCCACATATACATATGCCACTCATTTTATTCCATTCGGAAAAAAGGTTTTACTCCTATCCCGGGAGTGAACATCTAGAAATAATCATCGCCATTCCATTTGTCTACATAAAAGCTCCAGTCATTATCATTTGAAGTTATACACTCCCCGTTGCTAAAGTTTTGTTTTCAGAGGATTGGTTGCTATGTAAAATAAAAAAAAAGAGAGAAAAAAAGAGAAAAAAAAAGAGAAAAGAGAGAGCAGCCAAGTCCTTCCTTTCAAGAAGTTTCAAGGTTTCCGAATAAAGGGAGTCATGTTATCCCCAAAGGAGCAAGTGTAGAAGTAGCTGTTCACCAAGTGATCACCCCTTATAATCATTTCCTTATTATCATCATCTCATCATCATCTTATCATCCATTTCCTCATTCACATGCACATATGACTTTATTATTATTTTAGTTCCTATTGGATCCATGTCTTAACCGTGCAATATATGCAAGTGAGTTTGAGTGTCTCCCACCTATGAGCTCCACATAAGCCTATTAGAAAGTAGGGTGAGAGAGAGAAGGCTCTTTTCACTATGCCTTAGTTCCACAAATACCACATATTCTCGAGAGAAGAGAGAAGGCATACACTACTCATGCCTTGGAGAGGATCCAAAAATACCACAAATGAGAGACCGAAAGGTTCATACAAGGAACTCTGAGTTTTATTTGAAAATCTTGCAAAAACTCGGAATAATAGTTGATCAAAGAGCGAGAAACATAGCGCTTGACTTGACCGTTCTCTTTCAACCGCTCAAGACCCAAGTGACGGTTACAAGCCCCATGGTGAAAGGTAATATGAGTAAGTTTTGAGTCGAATAGTTCACTCTAATTTGGAGGAGAGTTCTTGTTTGAACGTATGTGTACTTTTGAGGCGTGAAAGCATTGTAGCAACTCCTGATCCACACTGAGTTCATCTTTGCTCAGGGACGAGCAAAAGATAAGCTTGGGGGAGTTGTTGACGGTCGTTAAGTGTCAATTTTTACCGTCAACTAGACATGAAAAAGGACCTAAACATAATTACCTTCTAGATATAGGGCTTACACTAATGGAATTCCATGAGTTTTGGTAAATGTCTCTGCTTTGCGGGGACTAAACTAGAAAAGTACCAGAATCATCAAATGGAAGTATGTCAAATGATAGAATAAAGTGCACCATTGCATAGAGCTCATCGAGACACATGAAATAGAGTTTTGGTTCACCCAAATCGAGTCCAGACGACAAAGTTACGCCATCCGAAAGATTGCAATTGTGCTCCAAGAGCTGTCCGGAGTAAAACGGGCATATCTCCCTCATACGAACTCGATTTAGGTGATCCACGCGGCAAATCGAAGCTAACGAAGAGATCCATCAGCCCACAAAATATGAGCCCATTTGGGCCCAGCCAAGGGTCGGCCGCCTCCACCCTAGGGTCGGCCGACCCGTCATCTCGACCAATCAGAACGAGTCTCGCGGATCCCTGTTCCACCGCCTTTGAGGATGAATAATAATCGTCCGTTTAGGTCGGTTTGATCCGAGGGCTGTGGTGCATCCTAGAGGGCTATATAAGCAGGGCCCCTGGCCCCTGGAGGAGGCATCCCTTAAACCCTAATTCATTATCTCCCAGCGGATCGAGTTGTAGAGGCGTCCCTTGAATGGATGACTTCACTTCTCTAGAGAATTAGAGCTAGACATTCCAATGTAGTAGATTAGATCTAGATGAGAGTTAGGGAGAGCGAAGCTGCGCTCCGGTTCGAGAAGTCTTCGAGATTTGGTATGTCTTTGTATCTATTCTTGTAAGACTTATGCTTTAATATATATTTATCTTCTCTATGTACTCTTATGCATCTTGTGATAGATAGTATAGTTGTTATTCTTTGGCATGGGATCTTTGCTCGTATTGAGTGCTCTAGTTATATATAGTGATTAGAGTAGTAATCGATAGTGTAGGCATGGTGTCTAGACTATAGGTTACCTGAGGTTGCGCCCAATCCCACGGATAGTTGTGGTAGCCCCGGAGGTGACAACTACGTCGGCTTTGTATTCCACCACGTTCGGGTTGGTGTTTCGTAGAGCTTTTTGGCAGCCTTCCCCGACTACTCTTTACCCGGTCTTCTTCGAGAGTCGGAAAGGTACTGTTGCTCCAAAGTGCTATTGTGTGATCGTTATACTTATCCATCCCCTGTTATTATAGAACCAAAGTAGTAGAGAAGAACATAGGAACCTAGATCTCTCCCGTTGTCCTCCCACTATATCTAGCTACTCATTTATCGTTAATTCTCATAGTTGTGCTTATACATATGTCCTATCATATATATTTTACCCCCGCTTTAGTCTAGTTGGTTTACTAAGTTAGTAGATACATGATGGTGATTTATTAGATTCTTTAACCCTTGCTTCCCGTGGTAAAATATAAATAACGATACCTGGTTTACTCCGGTAAAATGCTACAATGGTATGTTACGTAACGCTATGAATCCTTCTTATTTTAGTTGCACTTAATTTATACCAACGGCGTGTCGTTGAGTACCTCACTTGAGAGTGGTGCCTTGAGGTTTCCTTGCGGGGAAGTGCCTTGCGGGGCAAGTGGCTTGAGGGTCACACCAAAGGACCATCTAGGTGTTGGTCGACACAACGGGTGACGTAGCTTGGCGGTGCCCAAGTGAACATCCGAGGATAAATCATTGTGTTCATCTTGTCTCCCGGTGATTGGTCATCATCCTTTGTGTGTTGCCGATTGTGATTGTTTGTTCATCCTATTGGTGATTGGCAACCTCGACTCTACGCGTCGGTATAATAAGTCTCTATCCCTCTTGCATTACTTTGAGTACTTTCTTGCAAAGTAGAATTGCTTGTGTGGTCGGTCAGGAACCACTTCTTGTGTAGACTAAATCCCGTGGGAAGAATTGCTTGTGTGGTCGGTCGAGAACCACTTCTTGTGTAGACTAAATCCCGTGGGTAGAACTCTTGATCACTAGTGGTAGCTCTGGTGTGTACTAGTGATCACCTACTAGAATTGTTTGGATAGGAGGCTTGCAACACCTAGTAGGCTAAGCATAACTTGCTTTCCGTCGTTTGTGTATCTAACGAAGTTTGCTTAGTGAGTTTGTAGAAATTTTTATAGGCTATTCACCCCCCTCTAGCCATCTAGGACCTTACAGGTGGTATTGGAGCCGAGGTCACCGTTTTAGTGCAAGGCTTAACATCCTATGGTGTTAAGATGGCTCAAATTGTGTTCAACCATGTTGGGAGCAAACCGCCTATGTTTGATGGAGTTAGTTCCTTTGATCATTGGAAGAGAAAGATGATCATGTATCTTGGTTCCATACAAGAGAGAGTCTTGCAAGTTACATTGCATGACTATACTATTCTTGATAATGATCACCTCACCGATGAAGATAGAGCCAACATCACATGCAATAGAATGGCTCTCAACACCCTATACAATGGCATAGATACAAAGGTGTTTGAGGGGAAGGAGTTGGAGCTTGCTAGTGAAGTGTGGACTAGGTTGGGTGAGACCTATGAAGGCACCAAGGTTGTGAAGAGTGCCAAGCTATATGGACTCAAGAGTGAGTTTGAGAACTTCAAGAAGAAGGAGGATGAAACTGTAGGGTTATGAGGGTGCTACGCTAGCCGGAAAACAAAACTTTTCTACCTCATATCCCAGGATCTACTGCTAGTTACAGGTTACGGGATTACCACTAGACGCGCATGCAACGGAAGATGACTCGATGTAGTCGAACGCGCCGCAGCGGTGCCGTGCGGTTGCGTGGTCGTCCGGCCCAACTCCTCCCACCACTTGCGGTTCGTGCGGTTCGTCCTCGTGCTCCGGATGCGGCACCTCCGAGGTATCACACACGTACGAGGAGAAGCGATGCGCCTTCCGCGAGGAGCGAGGCGAGAGCATGGAGGGCGGCGGCGGCGCCAAATGCGTGGATTAGGTTTGGCCGCACCCCTCCCTCTCTTATATAGGCGTCTCTCATGTGCTCCCGAGTTGGAGGCACATTAGAAACCCTAAGCCTTGTCTAATTCGGGTCCAACCCGAATTAGGCTTCCCGGCCTCTTAAGCGTGCGACCCTATGGGTTCACGCACACATAGACATGGGCCGAATACTCCTATTCGCCCAATAGCTGACAGCGGCCTCTAGCAAGGCGTGACAACTCCTATGTGCACTTAAATGATCATACCAGATGAACCACCACGACCACATACATGTTACTCCCTTGCCTCATGATATTTGGTTCAACTAGTGGGTTAACACTTAACCCAAGCACGGCCATGCATTTGTTGATCCAATCACTTGAGTGATCCAGTGATATCACTCTCATTAGAGAGGGGCAAGTCCCATCTTGATTGTCTATATCTTGCAGCATGCTTCTCGACAAACCCGAAGACATCCTTTATAACTACCCAGTAACGGAGTAGCGTTTGTTAGTCCCTAAGCAAGTCGATACACATCTCGAGCACATACAACAATCTCAGGTCGAAGGACATAACATATATGATGTGTATAGAGACAATCTCATGTTGGGTCAGTCCAGCCTACATGTCATACATGTGCCCACATTATTAGTTCGACATCTCCATGTCCATGACTTGTGAAACATAGTCATCAACTAATAATGTGCTAGTCTCATATTCATGTGTGTCCTCACATGAACTCCGACCAGGGACAAATATAGAATAACCATACAAGTAAAAGAGTTTCACAAACAATTCACATAATTGCCAATCAATACAAGTTGTCTTTAATGGATATTTAATGGACACATTACATATCATGGATACATGCGAATATCATCATCTCTATGATTACCTCTAGGGCATATTCCCAACGAAACAATCATTGAAGTGATTGCAAATGATCTCAAGAGCTTGGGGCATAAGACAAAAGATGAAGATTTTTGTCACAAGTTCTTGATTTGCTTGTCGAAGAGCTTCAAGATATTGAAGCTAATGCTACAAAGAGATGGGCTTGAAGATAAGAAGCCAAATGATTTGCTTGGTGAAGTCTTGACATATGACAAATTTGATCAAGATGATGAGAAGGTGGAAGAGGAGAAGAAGAAGAAGACCGTGGCATTCCAAGCCACATCCTCCAAGGGCAAAGCACCAATCTTTGAAGAAGAAGAAAACAATGAGAAAGATGGTGACTTTGAGATTGATGATGAGGCACTTGCTCTTGTGGTGAAGAAGATGGGACACATGTTCATTAAGAGAAGAGGCTTCAAGAGAAACAACTTCAAGAAGCAAGAGCAACCAAGAAAGTGCTTCAATTGTGATAGCACCGAGCATCTACAAGCCCGAATGCCCATATGAGAAGAAGAAGAACTACAACAAGGGCAAATTTGAGAAGAAGAAGCATAAGGCCAAGATGACACTCAAGAAGGGCAAGAATGGTGCATTTGTGATCACTTGGGAGAGTGACAATGATGATGAAGATGAAGATACAAGAAACAAGGCTATGGCTTCCATCGCCATCAACAAGAAGCCTTCATTATTCTCTTCATCACCATCGTGCTTCATGGCCAAGGAAACCAAGGTACAATATGATGATAGTGATGATGATAGTGAGAGGGAATATGCTCACGATGTTGATAATGTTGATGATGATGATGAATCTTCTAAGGATCAATTATATGACTTGATGCAAGAAACTAGAGATATAGCTATTGTCAAGGAAAAGGAGTGCAAGAAGCTTTCAATGAAAGTAGTAATACTTGAAAGCCCTAGGTGAGCTTATGACCACTCATGAGTGTCTAGTGGAAGACCATGAGAAACTTGGTGATGCTCATTCTAAGCTTGAAAAGGCTCACTCACTTCTTCTTGAGCAACAAGCAAAGAAACCGGTGGTTGCATCATGTGATATAGGTCTTACTTGTGACATCATTGATGAGTCATTTTATCAACCTATCATCATGACAAATGCTAACCCTTCTTGTAGCACATCATCCATCACCACCACCGACTCTATCTCCACTACTAGTGATGGCTTCACTTGTGATGCTACACTAATGGTAGAGAATGAGACTCTCAAGAAGGAGGTGGATGAGCTCACTCATGCCTTAGGCAAAGCCTATGGTGGTGAGGCCCGCTTTGCTAAAGTGCTTGGGTAGCCAAAGGTTCTCTCTCAACAAAGAGGGATTGGGCTATACCCCCAAGAAGGGCAAGTCGGCCTTTGCAACTCCGAAGCCTAGCTTTGTGAAGAGCAATGGTCGGTTTTGCTATAGATACAAGCAAGTTGGGCACCTAGAGCAAAATTGCAACAAGAAGCAACAAAACAAGAAACTTGGCAATGCTATACCTTTTGATTCTTGTTATGTGCTTACCAGGGTGTGAAAGGTGTGCAAGCTAAGTTTGTTGGTACACCCATTGTTTGCCCAAAGAAGAAGGCTATTTGGGTACCAAAGAGCTTAGTTACTAACCTACAAGGACCCAAGCAAAAATGGGTACCTAAGCTTCATTGATTTGCTTGTAGGTGAACTATAAAGCCGGAGGAAGGCATTGGATCATTGATAGTGGGTGTTCTCAACACATGGCTTAGGCACATCAAGAATCTTTGATTCAATTGAGAAGAATGATAGTGGCATTGAGTCAATCACATTTGGCAATAACAAGAAAGGCAAGGTTGTTGGCTTGGGCAAGATAGCAATATCAAATGATATGAGTGTCTCCAATGTGTTGCTAGTTGAAAGCTTGGATTTCAATATTCTTTCGGTGGCACAAATTTGTGATCTAGGCTACAAGTGCATATTTGGGGCAAATGATGTTGAGGTAGTTTCTCTTGATGGCTCCAACTTGGTGTTCAAAGGCTTTAGATATGAGAATCTCCATCTTGTGATTTCAACACTAGTGAAGCTTCTTTGACAACATGTTTGATATCAAAATCAAGTTTGGGTTGGCTTTGGCATAGAAGGCTTGGGCAAGTTGGCATGAAACAATTGAAGAAGCTCACACAACACAATCTTGTAGAAGGCTTGAAAGATGTTGAATTTGAGAAAGACAAGTTGTGTAGTGCATGTCAAGCCGGGAAGCAAGTTAGAAACTCACATCCAAAGAAGAGTACATTGAGCACATGTAAGGCATTTGAGTTGTTGCACATGGATTTATTTGGCCCAACTACATACACAAGCATTGGTGGCAACAAGTATGGGTTTGTCATAGTGGATGACTTCACAAGATTTACATGGGTATTCTTTCTTAGTGACAAGAGCGAAGTATATGACACCTTCAAGACCTTTCTCACTAGAGTTCACAATGAGTTTGACATGAGAATCAAGAAAGTGAGAAGTGACAATGGGAGTGAATTCAAGAATACAGGAATGGAAGAATTGTGTGATCACTATGGCATTGGTCATCAATTCTTGGCCAAATAACTCCATAATCAAATGGCCTCGTTGAGAGGAAGAATAGAACATTGCTTGATATGGCTAGATCAATGCTTCATGAGTACAATGTTAGTCAATCATTTTGGGATGAAGCAATCAACACGGCATGCTACTACATCAATAGGCTCTATTGTCATACTTTGCTAGAGAAGACCCCATATGAGTTACTTCATGGAAGAAAGCCCAACATTGGCTATTTTAGAGTGTTTGGTTGCAAATGCTATATCTTGAGGAAAGGCACTAGATTGGGAAAGTTTGAAAAGAGATGTGATGAAGGGTTCCTACTCGGTTATTCAACTACAAGCAAGGCTTATAGAGTTTGAAACAACTCAAGTGGCATTCTAGAGGAAGTCCATGATGTGCAATTTGATGAAACCAATGGGTCACAAGATGAAGATGAGAATCTAGAAGATGTTGGTGGAACTCAATTGGTTGAAGCTATGAAGAACATGGACATTGGGGACATTAGAGCAAAGCAAGTGATTGATGTGCATGATGATAAAGATGAAGTGCTCAATTCTCCATTGAGGCAAGCTAGCAATGCTCAAGTGCAAGATCATGGTGCTAGTTCATCCAATGAAGACAAGTCAAGTGATCAACCAAGCTCAAGCAATCAAGTGCAAGTGCTACAACCACAACATGTTGCAAGAGATCACCCGATTGATAGTGTCATTGGTGATATTAGAAGTGGTGTGCAAATAAGATCATGAGTGGCTATGATTTGTGTGTATGCATCATTTGTGTCAACCAAAGAGCCAAAGAAAATTGAGGAAGCTTTGGATGATGCCGATTGGATCATGGCAATGCAAGAAGAGCTCAACAACTTCACAAGAAATGATGTGTGGGAGTTAGTTGAGAGGCCGGTGGATTCATAATGTCATTGGAACCAAATGGGTTTTCAAGAACAAGCAAGATCAAGATGGTGTTGTGATTAGAAACAAAGCAAGACTAGTTGCACAAGGCTATACTCAAGTTGAAGGTCTTGACTATGATGAAACATATGCTCCCTGGCAAGATTGGAGGCAATAAGGATACTATTAGCTTATGCATGTGCCCGCAATATCAAGTTATATCAAATGGATGTCAAGAGTGCATTTCTCAATGGGATCATCAATGAGCTAGTATATGTTGAGCAACCTCCCGATTTTGAGGATGAGAAGAAGCCCAACCATGTGTACAAGTTGAAGAAAGCTTTGTATGGCTTGAAGCAAGCACCTAGAGCATGGTATGAAAGATTGAAGACTTTTTCACTCAAGGGGTTCATCATGGGCAAGGTTGATACTACTCTATTCACGAAGAAGATTGGTAATGATTTCTTCATTGTGCAAATCTATGTTGATGATATCATCTTTGGGTCAACCAATCAAGCATATTTTGAAGAATTCGGTGAAATGGTGGCAAAAGAATTTGAGATGT